>JARHVA010009520.1:27500-140000 GCA_037957365.1 Torreya grandis
ATATTCCTAATTAGAACTTAGTCATGGTTTTTAAATCATCCCATGAATCTTGTATACTTCCTAAAGTAGTTTGTGTCAAATGTCGCATGTCAGTTTTCCTATGAAATGAAAAGTTGTTTAAATGCTTTGCATTAATTTTAGAAATAGTCCCTTTCCCTTGATATTTTTTTTGCTTGTGATTTGGTAAATCATACCTAATCAAGATTAGTACAATGATTCTTATTGAATATTATCTTACTTTACCTCTATTTTTGAACTTTGATGGATTATCTATGAGGTACTAGTTATTTTATAGCATGTGCAGGTACTCAGGTAAGAGAATAAGTTAGTAATGACTCCATTGGAAAGGCCACAACATAATACATGGATAGAGGTGAGTGGGTAAGACCACACTAATCCACTTCTATCCAAATACTAGGTGGTTAAAATATTTCCTAATGAAGTCATTGATGGGTTATGTACTTGGTCTAGTTCCAATGTTGGATATAACATAATTACAGATCTCATTATGTGTTTTTGTGCTAAAATTTGGTTGAAATTTTTTCTATTATTATTATCTAGATTATGTTTATAAAAAAAAATTTGGTTGTGACAAGGATTTGACATAAAAAACCAATATAGTCAATGGATTTGATGTAAAAATGTATAATCTCTTGGGACACTATTCTACCTCTTAAGTTAGGCCCTATGGTAGTTCCATTCATAGTCTTACCAAGTACAATGGTATTAAATATGTTAATGGGATGCCTTAAATACACAACTTTATGAAGCACTATCATCAATGCATTAGTTTGTTAAGTAAATAAATTTAAATAGGGTAGTAATAATTATAGGTATTCCATGAGTATCCTATTTTAGCACATAAATTTTGTCCCCCACTCCCACCACCAAAATAATTGGTCGTTACACATATTCATCATTATTCTTTAGTTATAATTGTTACACCTATTTATAGTAATTTTATAAATTCATTTACTACATCTATTCCATATTATGTTATATAGGAGGTTACCCTACGTACCTAAATTAATTATACATAGTATATTATAGAACTTAATAAATTGTATTCTATATAGACTGCCTAAAGGAAATTAGTGGAATTTATTAGATGACTAGTATTACAACACCAATTATATCAAAGGATCACTCAATAATCATGACAAATAATATCCACTCAACATATTATATTGTATTTAATGATATTTTAGTGTGTTGCACAACAAACACAAGTACATGGCTATCATAAATAGAAAAAAATCATATGATGTGTTGCATTCAAGAGCTACTCATCATAATTAGGACACTATGAGTGATGATGATGAAGTTTATAGTAAAACTTGAGATCTTTTATTATATTATTATTTTTATTTATATATAGTTACAAATCATGCTACTTTTTATTACGAGGAAAAATTTAACATGCTTGATACATGAAATTCACATGCCCATCCCCTAAATTGATTAATTGGTTAACATATCCCTTAATCATGTATTCAAAAAAATTACAAAAATAATAATTTTTTCCAAAAAAGTACCAAATAAATACATTCATATATATGATCTATCACATGTTTAGTAAATAACATATCCTTTATTATACATCAACATGAAGTTCATGATTTATATGAGTGTTATTCAAGGGAAAAAATACAGACATGATACATTGATACATATATGTTGGACAACTCCTATACTCATGAGACATTTTAATGTTGGGAACAACTCATTTCATAAGTTACACATTACAGGTTATATTTTTCTATGTTGTGACATTTACATGCTTTTATGGTGTAAACTATCCTCTATTAGCTTTTCTTCTTCAACGATGTTCCCTTTAATAATAGGCTAGTCATTGTTTGTCTATTTTATGCATCCCCTTGGAATTGTCTATGTAATATTAATTGTCCCTTGTTTATGGTTCCTTAACCTTGTGTTTTTACCATTTATTTCCCCTTTTTATGGTTCCTTATCCTTATGTGTGTGTTATTTATTTCTCCTTCATTTTAGTTCCTTAAACATGTGTGTGATATTTATTTCCCCTTATATATGGCACCTTGGCCTTATGTGTGACATTATGTGATATTATGTTTACAGTTATTATGTGCATCATGGCCTTGAAATTTATTGTTAAGATTATTAATATTTTTTATAATTGCTTAATTTTTAGGTGTCATGATCCATTCACATACCTCCCCCTTGTGTGTGATTCCTTGATCCATAACATGCACCTTTCCTGCATAGTATTATTAAATAATTACATTGATGATGACTCATTTTATATGCCTATTACATATATATATATATATATATATATATATATATATATATATATATATATATATATATATATATATATATATATATATATATATATACACACACATATATATATATATATCTATATATATATATATCTGTATATATATATATATATATGTATATATATATATATACAGATATATATATACAGATATATATATATACAGATATATATATATATACAGATATATATATATATATATACATACATACATACATATATACATATATATATATATTACATATATACATATATATATATATATATATATATATATATATATATTACTTGCATAACATATACTTCATACATGTAATAAGTTACTTATTTTTACAACTAACAACTTAGAATTTTTTTTAACAACTAACATTATCCTATTGATAATTAAGGATAGATTATCAATGAAATCATTCATATATTTCACTTTAAAACTATTTAGCGATAATTCATATTTTTATATTGGAATTAATATAATACATTAGTCATTTAAATCATAGTAAATCCAATATTCATGAATTTGTTTAGCACATGGTAAAACTTATATGCTTTAAAATTAAATGTATCTAATTTATATGAAATTAATACATAGTGAACCATGTCAATTTTGAATTTATATGATAAAAATCTATAGTTGAGAAATTACAACAAGATATATAATAAGCATGTATAAGTTTCAATAGGAAATGTTGTGATAATCCATAATTAATGTAATAACAACTAATATACAACAATACATAAATATATCAATTCTCAAAATAGTATGATATACATGAGTATAAATTAGTGTTGGTTTAGATCTTGTTGTAGAGAGGGAGATCATCATATGGGTTCTTTACCTCTAACCATAGATCAATGGTCTCCTACACATCTCCCCAATCGGAGTGGCCCTTCCCTTCATGAAGGGGAAGATAATGATGATTCAATAATCTATAACCATACAATAACATGTGAAATAAAAATCAATAGTTCATGTAGCCTCACACAAAAATAAATACTATAAAGTACAATGGATAGACAATTTATATAACTATAACATTATTTTGGCCAAAGAATTTTTATAGTATAAATCTTATTTTCACAATATAAGTCTTAGTCTACATAATCAATACTCTCTATTGAAATATACAATCCTCAAAGTATTCATTGTCCAACTAATGATGAACGACTAATAAATAGGTTTATTTCTTTTTGTTAATTATTATTTAAACAATAAAATGACCTTTTATGAACAAACCATAGTCATAGACATGTATTTCAGAATACATAAGATGAAATCACACAAAATAGTCCATATTATTCATAATTAATGTATAAAAACAACATTATATATTTGGTCATTCTTACAAGCTAATAATTTCAACCATATTGGTAAATGCAATCAAACACTCAACATAATCCAATTTTATTCACAATTTTATTAACATTATTCCATGTGATGCATATCAAAACAATTCAACTTAGAGTCTTGAGATAATATATATTAAGGAATCATTGATTCAACATTATGAAATGAAATCCTTTAATGCAATTATATCATATACTCATAACTTTATCATAGCATTATTTCATAACCTCCAATGCTCATATCCATCTCATTAAAAAAATCATTATAAGAAAGAATTATAGTTTATATGAATTAAATTGAATGTTCAAAACTATTTTTATTAAATTCATTCCCATTTAATAATTCAATACATGTGATAGTAGCCTAGAAAACATCAAAGTATAGTGAGTATATTGATCTCATTATTTTATGTAGAAGTTGATACCACATGTACTTTTCAACACAAATTATAGGGTTGTAGCTGGTTGTAATAAGAACCTACATGTCTATGTTTTTTTTTCAATATCCCATTTAAATAAACTACTTAGAGTGATTATAGTTTCATTTTAAAATCAGTTATTTTTCATCGAATTCAAACAATAATTAATAAACAAATGTAAACCATCATCTTATTTAGATGTTTGCTCTAATAACTCATTTTTAAAATCATATCACAAAAGGTTGTAAACTCAGTGAAAAATCTAATCATTTTAATGGATTAAGGTTTAATTATTAATTTCTAAATATGGAAGGACTAATTCATATTATAACCTTCTTGTTCATCCTTATAGGCTTGTGGGTGAGAGTAACCTCTCACCTATAGATCTATAAGGGTGTTCATAATTTTTAAACTAGTTTATACTATCTCACTCTTTTGAAAAGTTTTAAACCTCTTTTCTTATAATTAACAAAGACAAACTATGGACAAAAGAAATCAAATCAACTATAGGTGAGCCAAATTGACTCAATAAAACACCTAAGTCAAGATTAAGGCTAAAAATGAGACAAATTGAGTCACAAAACCATTTATCTCAAAAATTAAATTTGTAATCGAGTCAAATTGAATCACAAATAGGAGTTAACAAAAATGGTTTTACATTTTAATTATTAGAGATTTGAAATGTTTTGTTGCTTGCACAACACTCCCCATTTTTAGGCTGAAAATGGGGACCTTCTTTATTTTGGGCTAAATCTTGATTTACCGAGTCTAGACGGTCTATTAAAATTTATTTTTATGTCTATTCCTGATCCATTCCCTAATTGGTAGTTGGCTAAATGCATAGTTATAAATGACTATTCATATTTTTTTTTGATGCCTTTGCATTTCACTCAATTTAGTCTAAGCTTTTATCTATGAGCACTTAAAACTAACTTACACATATATTTTAAACCTATGAAATCTTTTTATATGTTAAAATGATTTATTATTCACCTATTTGAATGTTGGACTTAAGCTTTTGGCAAGTTTAGCTAGTTATTATAACCCCTTTTATGGTTTCCTTTTGGTAATATAAATTATGATTATGCTTCTCATGGTAAATTGGCTTAATGTTTGGAATGTTTCATTTGATATTTAGGTAAATATTCAATAATAATGACTTTATTTACCTAGGTATGAATAAAGTATATTACCCTTTGTTGTAAACCATTTTGTCATGTTTACCATAGAATGTATCCTATGAATGTTTTGGAATTAATCTTTGTTTTATGCAAATGACTAGTTTCAATTCCCATATTAAATGACTACTTATCACATAAAATTTACTTGGAAAATCTTGGATTTATAAAAAATAATTATTTAGTCAAATTTCTCATTTTCTCATAGGTTTTAAAATGCTTCCTAGGGCCCACATATTCTTTCACACATACAAATCATGTCAATGTGTAACTCCATATTCAAATCAATTTTGAAAAATTATTAAGTATTTTAAAAGCACTTGAGCACCACACAATCCCAGTGACCCATCCTACTAAAAATTTACAAGGATATAAATCCCCATGCCCATGAGGCCCAAGGATTGCACCAGTTGGTATCGATCAGAAAGCCTAATATCTTGGGCATTAATTGAAAATGATAAATCTTCATGACTAAGGGATTTAGATTATGGCACTTGGTGTCATCCTAGAAGCCCAATATCTCAAAGTGATGATAGTATTAATCCCAATACCACATGGTGCTATAAATCATGGAGAGATTAAGATACTGAGGAAAATCTATGTGGATGTGGAAATGATTAAAATATATGACATGGTAGAGCCTAGGGATGCTGATAGATTTCCAAGTGGTAAACTAGGATCCACTAAAGCAAACCAAAAACCTACCAAAGGGAATGGAATGAGAAGATAAGGAAGGTTTAGGTGAAAATGGTGATGTTAGGAGATGAGGGAATGAAGATTTATGTCCTATCTAGACATCAAAACTATCAAAGGCTAAAAAACATTATTCTTAAGTCTAAGAGTGTAGGTTGAGAATAATTAGTTTATTACCAACATAATAGATGGATGAAGTGAATTCAAACATAAATGTTAAAATTGAGATAAGAATTAATCATAGTGTGAAAAGTATGCTTTTTTACGACAAGGATGTAATAGATTACAACACCATATTTAGGAAGCATGTGTGCTTGGTTCTAACTACAAAGAGCATGGCTTGGCTTTAATCTATCAAGCATAAAATATAAGTGCCAACCACTAGACATGGAATTAAATATATAATAAAAAAGGTAACTACTAATGAAAAAATGTAAAGACAAAATGTCATCTAAAACTGATAGATGTGGATAATTCAAGTGTGAATTCAATTATTAACACTTATGAAGAGAATGGTGTGCATATTTTGGAGAAGAAAAAAGGTCCTAAGGATAATTCCACCTAAAATAAGAGATTTATATAATATAAGGATGTGTATGGACAAGTATGAGTTACCATCCCATGGAATTTTCAACCACTTATAGATGCATTTGGCCTATGAAATTTACTTCCATGTTGATAGAAGCATGGTGTCCTACAAAAGTTATCAACTACATTTTTGAATACACATTAAATACCTAGGAACTTTTTCAATCATATCTTATCACTCAAATTTTTTATTTTTTTCATTCTCTTATAAGTATGAGTTTGAAATCCTTTCTTGATGTTGGATCTTTATTAATTGTAAAAAAATATAGAGAACTAGACACTTTAATTTTATGATTCTTTATAGATTTATAGTTTAGTTTTTCTTCTTTACTTTTTTTGAGTTTTACTATTGTTAAGGTGAAGTATGTACCTAGATGATTATATGGGATCTAAACTTTATTAATCTAAAATGAAAATATTGCTATTTGAAAACTGTTGGGATTGTGTGTGGACATTTTCTTGCACATTTTCTATGGTGGTTGTGTCATTTCCTTCTCATATTCATTCTTCCCCATACTCTTTTAACATATTTAGTTTGATTTGTGATAGGTATAAATCAACCAAATATTGGTTTAATAGATCTCATTCAATTAGACATCTCACTCTACTATTCATGGTAGCAACCTCTCTTTCTCTTTACCCTTGTTCTTTTGCATTTTATTTTAAAAATGTATTAGCTTAATGACTTGGTATCAACAAAAGTGATATCTAATTAAATGTTTGTCTATAAATGTGATAAACTAGTAGAGAACTTAGTTGTGCCTTTTATATGCAAGTCTAAGAAATCCTAATTTATATCTAATGTTTAACCATACAAGTATTATAAATAAAGTATGCATCCTCATAATGAATATCTTAATCAAAGAATCACGTACCTTAATTCATAAAATAGGCCCATTAAAATTAATATTCCACATCATCCAACCTAGTGAAGACCAACATACCAAGACCTAGTACATCTATACCTTAGAGAAGCATTTTCATCATGGGATCTTATTTCTTTCAAGAGAGCTAGGGCATAAAAAACCATTCCTATTATCAGTTGTGTCAAAGGATTGATAAACATAATTGGTGATAGAAGGAGGTCCCATGAACCATGAGTTTAGTTTACAACCAATGTTTGAACTACGATATTATAGAAACCTTTGATTTCACTGGACTAAACCATCTCTTAAGATGAAAAATTGAAGGATAAACACTTGATCAAAGTATTCTAGGGACAAATTTGAGCTCTTAGAACTTACTGATCATAAGATACCAAATCAAAGATATATCAATGGAAAATAAAAGGATAAAGCCCATTTAGTTAGCTGGAAATTCACCAATATTTGTAAATACTCCTTTTTTCAATCCATTTGTTATCCCCAAGCCTTTAAAAATGGCCAATCCCATGGCCTAGGTTGGGTATGGAGGTTATTTCCCTATGGTTTTCCTAAGCATAACTCATGATCTATCAAAAAATCTAGACAATTTTTTTCTTTATTTTATATTTAGAGGTGTCTAAAAAGTAGAGAAACCTATTCAAGCCTTTAAAGATGCACTTATCAAAATAAAGGTTTGGCATGAGGATGTTGCCTACATATTGTTTCCATACTCCTTAGGGGAAATGACATATGCCTAGTACCTAGGGCTACCCACGGGTCTATCACTTCTTGGTTAGTGTTATAGATGATGTTTGTGAAGCATTTTGGAATCCCCATTGACCATGATATCTTGTATTAGTATTTTTTACCATAAGGAGGAATAATAATGAGCTAATGAGCCTATTTAATGTTTGATTCCATAAGCTATATCAAATACTCAAAACACTTTACATATTAGCATAAGGTCCTATAATATATACATATTTGACATATCTTGATCTATTTACTTCAAATTTTTTGAGAAGAACCCTAGTTGCACTTGTTATTTTATCCCTAGATTATAATGAAGAAGTGAATATAGATCACTAAATGGTTATACAAGGGTATAGTATAGCATCTCCACCATATTTGAGACAACCAAGGGCATATAATTAGATCCTTATACTAAATTAGGCCATTATGAATAACACCTTACTCATGAATTCCATCCTAGGTACCATGTATGATACCCTAGGCCTAGTGTATACTCCAACTCTCATAAACTACATGCCTAGTGGTATACTCTTTATGCCTCCCAATCATGTAGTTCCCTAAGAAAATAATCAGTAATTGGTCTTAATGGCATATAATAACATTGTTGTCACACCAATCACTAGTGGGTATGCTACATATAATATCCCTTAGCATGTAGTTTCATCCTATTTGAATCCTTAAACACCTATCAAAAATTATCACAATCATAATCCTATTATTACCCTTACATTCTTGAATGTAGGTGCACTTGTCAATAGTCCATAACCTCAAGTAGTGATCCAAAGTAACACTATTGTAGACCTTGAAGTAGGTAATTTTATATAGATGTTCTAGAGATTATCAAATAATGTGGTCAATATATGAAGTTAAGGACCTAATAATGAAAATCCAAATGTAAATAACCCACCTAAAGGTATAAATTTAAATTTCTAGATGACTAATAGGTAACGGAATACTAGACCCAATAATGGAAATGTACTTAGTCCTCTTGAAAATTAAAATCAAAATAGAAATAATGCTTCTCATTTTTTAAATCTCATAGACTTGGTTTTAAACACTTGGATTAGAGTTCATAACATGGTTGATCACATAGAGACAAATTATATTGAGTTTATATCTACCTCAAACATCTTCCAAAAGGATATGGATAACATGGAAATTGTGCCTATCATAATGAAAATCAAAACCAAAGTGGAGGGGTCCTGGGCATAGCTTCAACATTGGAAACATATAAATTTCCTTTTGAGGATGACAATGAATTTGAAGACAATATATATGAGGTCTACACATTTAGCTAGTTAGAAAGAGGGAATAATAACTATATGAGGAGTAAATAAACCAACCCGTTAACCACATCTACTTGTCCAAATAGCACTCAAGTCCCACCTAATGTAAATTTGAGCAATAATGCTCATCCACCTAAAGGACACTCCACTTCTTATCATCCCAAATATTATGTTGCATATACCCCAAATGTAAAACAACAAAAAAGGTCAAATCTAGCTATGATATCATTGAATATCTAAAAAATACTAAAGATAATATCACTATGTTTAATTTAATTCAAATTTATAATCAATGAGAATTACTTTTTAAAAAAATTTCTTATAATAAGGCGAGTAAATCTACTAAAATTTGAAACGCACATGTTTCTCTCTATAAGGAGAACACTAAAACTCCTCCATTCCTCTTAATAGTTAAGATATTTTGTAAAAACTTACACAATTACTTGGTTGATTTAGATTATTGTACAAACATCATGCCTTATGTTATTTGCCAATAGTTGGGTCTTACACCTAGAAAGTCAAATCAAACATTTGTTCAAATGGATAAAAAAAAGGTGAGAGCAGTAGGAGAATTAAATAATAAACACATGCAATTGGCCTTGAATCCAAGGATTAAATATTTTTTTGATATAGAAGTGGTTTATATCTTATATTTTGATGGCATGTTGTTGAGATAAGACTGGTTAAGAAAATTATATGGTTACATGGCAACCAACTTTAGTTACATGTGTTTATTATGGCATGGTCTATGTAATGAAATTACTTATATGTTTGCATAGAATGATTTTATATCTCATAGAATAAGAAAATATGAGAGATCAAATAATAACAATTGATAGGTAGAGTAAAATACTAGATAATATAGCAAAGCCACTTCAATGGGGAAACGTCCAAAATAATGCACTAATAGTAGAATACTTAGCATAATCCATAAAGAACAACCACTACCTCTTATATATATTTTACTTAGCCAAGACTATTCCATAGGCTGACCTATCTAATAACATATAAAAATGTAACAAGTATATAAAATAGGTATTTGAGCTAAAATTTAGCCACACATATCCCTAGACACACCAATGGTCAAGGGCATAACAAGCCCCTCCCCTTAAAAAAATGTTGTCCTTAATATTTTGGCAACTCTGGATATTTCAATAAAAATTCTTCCTCCTCCTAAGTGGTATCTTCACATGGTAGATTCTTCCATTTGATCAGGTATTCTATAATCATTCTAGAATGTAGTTACGTAGTACGCATGTGAAGGATCACCTCAGGATCAAGAACAACTCTACTTTCCTAATCTAATTTTGGTAATTCTATTTGAATGGTAACTCTATGTCCAATGAATTTATTCAGGCGTGATACATGAAATACTATATGTATACAAGTGGATGAAGGAAAATCTAACTTGTAGGCCACACTAACAATTTTTTGCAAGATCTGATAAGGCCCATAATACTTAGGGGATAACTTATTATCCTTTTTTTTATTCAATGACATTTGCTTATATGGACGCAAGTAAGCAAAGACCCAATCAACAATGTTAAAATGCCTCTCACTTTTATGTTGATCTACCTATTACTTCATGCATTTTTGGGCCATAACTAAATTTTCACGCAAACTTGCAAGGACCACCTATTGATGGTGAATATGTTATTCAACTACATGAACCTTAGGATGGACCTTAAATGTTAAAGTGATGGATGGAAGGTGGTATCCCTACATTACCACAAAGGAAGACATTTTAGAAGAACTATGAACCTAAGTATTATACCACCATTCAGTAAGTGGCAACCAATGAACCCATTTATCCTATTTATCAAAAACAAAACAACAAAGATATACTTATAGACATTTGTTGACTACCTCAGTTTGTCCATCAGATTGAGGATGATAGGATGAAATATGAACCAACTAGGTACCCAAACATCTAAATAACTTAGTCCAAAAAATATTGGTGAAATGGTATCTCTATCACTAATAATGATCTTAGGGGTCCCATGTAGTTTCTATATTGTATTGAGAAAAGCAACAATTACTGTAATAGTAACAAATGGCTATGATAAAGAACAAAAGTGAGCATATTTACTGAGATGACCCATAATAACCCTGATAACATTTTGACCATTATATATTGGTAACCCTATAATGAAATCCATAGATACCTCTTCCCAATGCTAGGTAGGGATGGATAAAGGCTATAAAAGACCTAGGGTTTTGATGGTTTTGCCTTTGTTTTGTTGATATATCATACATTTAGCCACATATTTTTGGACATCCCCCTTGAGTCCTAAAAAAATTCCTACTTGATTCTATGATAGGTTGTTTAAAATGTTGAATGACCCCCATTTGGAGTTGCATGAAATTCTTGAAGGATTTTTTGTTTAAGAAGAGAATACTTACATAGGTACAATCTATCTTTATACCATAATACATTACCCTTCCATGTGAATTTTTCATATCCACCTAAACCTTGCTAAATATTTTGAATCAAATCATGGGTAGCACTATCATGTTCTCATTCTAATCATGATTCATCTAGCTAATCTACCAACAAAATTGTTATGGTACATATCAATGCCTCAATTGATTCATCCTTTTTGGATAGTACATCTATCACCACATTGTCCATGCCTTTTTTGTAGACTATTTCAAAATCATAGCCTAACATCTTAGTTACCCATTTTTGTTGTTCTTCAAATGACAACCATTATTTCAAAATATTTGAAACTATCATGATCAATCTTTACCTAAAAGTGATGACCCATCAAATAAGGTCTCCATTATTTAAATGAATCTAAAATGACCATCATTTACTTCTCATAGATGGACTTTTGTTGATTTTTACCTTTTAGTTGATGACTTTCAAATGCAAATGGTTTGCCTTATTGCATGAGTACAACACCCATACCATACCCAGATGCATCACATTCAACCACAAAAGTCTTGGAAAAATTAGGAGTGACCAATACTAGAGTCATGCACATACCCAATTTCTATTTTTCAAATGATTGATTAGCTACATCAGTCCACTAAAAGGAGTCTTTCTTCAACAAAGAGGTGAGTGGGGCTACAATACTACCATAATTTTTAAAAAAATTATGATAGTAACCAGTTAGCCCCAAAAATCCTCGTAATTGCTTGAGTGTCTTATAAATTGTCCAATCCACCATTGCTTGGATTTTCTTAGGATCCACTTTCACTCCTTCATAAGAAACTAGATGACCCAAACATTCAACCTCATAAGCCCCAATAGCACATTTGGAAGGTTTGGCATATAATTGATGTTGTTCTAAAATGGAGAGTACATGTTTCACATGTTGAAAATGGTCTTCCTAATTTTTAATATAAATGAGGATATAATCAAAGAATATCAAAACAAATTTCCTCAAAAATGGACTAAAAATAGTATTCATTAAACTCTAAAAAGTAGATGGTGCATTTGTTAGACCAAAAGACATAACTAGAAACTCATAATGACCTTCATGAGTCTTGAAAGCTAATTTGGGTATGTCTTCATCATGGATATGGATTTGATGATACCCATAATGTAGATCTAACTTTCTAAAATAAAAATCACCATTCAATTAATCTATCAAATCATCAATGATAGGAATAGGAAACTTATCTTTGATAGTGTACTTGTTGAGTTCTTTGTAGTCAAGGCACATCTTCCAGGTGTCATCTTTATTTCTCACCATGACAAATGGTGAAGAACATTTGCTTTAGCTATGGAAAATGATTCTTGAATCCAAAATATCTTGTACCATATTTTAAAATTCACTTTTTTGGGCATAGGGATACCTGTATGGCCTAATGTTGGGTGGTGTACTACCAAGAATAAGTTTGATAGCATGAGTATGCATATGACTAGATGGAATTTATTTTATCATGTCACCAAAAATAATAGAATGGACATCAATCACTTGTTATAGATCAAGAGGTGGATATGGATGAGTTGGCTATACTTCCATTAAAAACAAGCAAGCTAAAAATCCTTTAGCACACTTGTGGAGAATCTTTGTCATTTGATGGGATATAACAAGTTGTGGAGATTTAACCCTTAATCCCCTTAGCTCAAATGTCCTTTCTTTATAATGAAAATGCATGAATAATTCTTTAAAATTAATCTCAATAGTAACCAAAGTGGTGAGCCACTATACTCTCAGAACAATATTAGCTCTACCCATGGGAATCACAAACATAAGAGAATCCAACAAGTAGTCTCCTATGGCTAGCTTAATACTATGACATTTTATTAAAAAACTAATAATACCACTATCTACAATCATAACCTAAAATTTTGGAGCTAGATAAATGAAATAGTTCAAATGAGTAGCCAACTTACTATTGATGATGTTGTGTGTGCTTCCAAAATCAATCAATACAATGACCTTCTATTTCTTAAGGAAACCTATCACCTTAAGATTTTGGGGAGTAATAATACCTAAAAGGGCATGGAAAGAAATAGTAAGCTGAGAGTCTTTAAATTCTTCGTTAGGACCTTCTACATCCTCACCATGTACTTCTTCATCATCATTGGCACCTTTAATTTGAAATTTCTTTTCAGCACAATGATGGTCTTTAATCCATTTACTGTCACAACCATAACACAACCTTTGGCTTGTTTCTCCTCAATTTTTCATTATGTTAATATAGTAGGATATGGAAATGATGGTGCTAAAAAGGTATGATCATGACTAGTAGTGAAAGTTTTCCTTTTGACCATCTATTTTTCTTGTACCATACATGCCCTAGGGATAACTTCTAATACAGATGTTGGGTTAAACATTTGAACCTTGAATTGGATGTTATCTTTGAGGCAACCTAAAAATATATTAATCAAATTGTCCTTAGTGATATCATCTACCCATAAAGATAGATTCTAAAATAGATAAATATAATCCTTCACACTTCTTGATTGCCACAGTTTGGCTAATTGGCTGAAATAGTTCTTAGAGACATTATTTCAATAATGAGCCAAAAACTCCTCAATGAAAATAGACCATGTAAAAGGAGCACCATTATTTTTATTTTTATCAAATAAACAATGATACCAAATTAATTACTTAGTTTCCAAATATAGAGATGCCACTATCACCTTGTGAGAACTAGGGGTTTGATACAGCTCAAATAAATTCTCAATTTGGGTAATCTAAGTGAGAGTATCCTTACCATCAAACTTACGTATGTGCACTTTTGGCAACATCAGTTTCATACTAGAATGAGAGTTTTTGGTGTTGAGAGGAGGATTTGAATGCTAAAGTGGAGGGTTATTGGGATGAAACTAAAATTTAAGGGTATCCAATTGTATAATGATATGATGTAATTCATTGTGAACCCCATTAATCTCTTTGTGCATCCCTAAAACATAATCTTTGACAACAACAAAGTCATCATGCCTCACCAAGTTCTTTATGTCTACCTGAAACTAAGAAATCATTGGATCTAAAGTACCAAATTTTGTGTCATCAATAGGAGTCTTAGGAGTTTCTTTCCCCCGCTTTTCTTCCCTAAGTACCAAGACCTACCACATACAAACCCTAGGATGGTATTTACCCAAAAAAAAGTGTACTAAGATATTGGACCATTATGATCACCTTACCAAGATGAATCCAATGACTACCTTTGCACACCAAAAAAGTGTACTGATAGAGTATACCATTGTGATCATCTCATCGAGATGAATCCCATGACTGTAATTGTGTAAAGGGAAAAAAAATTATAGACTTTTATTTTAATTTTTTTTTTTTAAATGTTTCGATCAATACTATACTGACAGAAAAAATTAATTCTTCTTGGATTTCAAGTTATGTTTTTCACTCCCACCAATCCTAGAAGCCATACCTCACCAGATCAAAAAAAAATGCCACAGGAAACTTACCCAAATCAAAGCTTGGATACCACTTGTAATGAAAGTATTTAGATATTTACATATAATGATTTTATATCATATAGAATAAGAAAATATGATAGATCACATAGAAATAATTGATATCAGAGTAGAATACTATATAGTATATCAATGCCACTTTAAGGGGAAACCTCCACAATAATGCACTAATAGCAGAATACTTAACATAATTCATAAAGACTAACCACTAGATCCTACATATAGTCTACTTAGCCAAGGTTATTCCATAGGTTGACCTATCTAAGAATGTAGAGAAATCTAACAAGTATATAAAAGAGGTATGTAAGCCACAATTTGGCCATACATATCCTTAGACATACCAATGGTTAATGGTATAACATTCTATATAACCAAATCAAAATTGAGTGAAAACCAAAGATGACACATGTGATCACTAAGTATATCTAAAAAAATGAGATCCTCTATGAAGAATAAAAATGGGAGTTTACTCACCTGATAAAGGATAAAGAACCCATGACAACATCTCTATTAACATGATCATTGTGAAAAAAAGTCTAGAATTGGAAGAGTTGGACCTATTGGATGAAGAGGAATTTTATGGTGCCATTAAATTAATCTCAGTTTAGAATGTTTCTCTAGCATGTGAAAATTTTAAACATAATGATTTAAGAAAAAAATAAGAGTGTTTGTGCTCTTCACAAGGTGGAATAACCATGATGGATAGTTATATCCTTGCTCCTTCCATAGAATAATTATCTATAATGTCTCCATCAACTAAAATACTTAGAATTTACCTAGTATTTTTATTTGTAGTGAAGAGTTCATCTTAGGTTCTTCCAATAAGGAAAAGATGAATCTAAATACCCCTAGGACTTCTCCTTACATAGAAGATATAGATGAAAGGCCTTCACTAATTATAAATTACAACATATTCTCAATCAAGGATGAAAAAATGCATCAAAAGGAGAAAATTATAGTATCACTTCTCTTTCATAGATCACCATCACACACATTAGAATTTGATTTGTGGATATTAAATTTCAATGGATCCAAATATAAAAGTGGCTATAGAACTATAGTATAATTAAATAATCTATGAGGGAAATCTCAACTGGTTATATATCACCTACAATTTATTTTTACAAATAATGTGATTTAGTATGAGGAATTGGTTCATGGACTCTATTTTTCCCTTGGAAGGAAAGTGTAAAACATTAAGGTTTTGGGTGACTCTAAATTGGTGGTTATACAAGGATCCAATATTTATGAAATTAAAAATACTTGTATAGATATTATATCTAGGTCTAGAATCAAATATAATATTTTAATAGATTTGATATTTAAACATTGCCCAGACAAAATTACTATACAACAAACACATTAGCCACCACTATGAACACTTTGGAACCCATTTCCAATTTGAGAATGAAAATATTCTCAGTAGAAATGGCCTCTACCCCTTTAGTCCCAAATAATATTAAAAATTTCCAAGTTTTTAATGATTAAAATCACATATTATACTTCATCGCCAGTATTGAAGTATTCACTGATCAAATTATTGATGAAGACAATCGAGAACACTTTAAACTAGATGAGGATGGGATAATGAAGCTGAAGAAAAATAACATACCTAAGGGAATGGTCTTATTTGAGAGGCTATTCAAAATGGATTATCAAAAGGAAAAGGATAATTCTACCCCTGTTATGGGCATGTGACATGAATGTTTCAATTTTGGAAATACAAATGATCCCAAAAATGTACTTATAGGCACATCTAGTACATTAGAAGAGAAGTAGTATATGTAAAAATGCCTTAGGGATTTCAAATTTGTAATTTCATGGAGTTACAAACATATAAAAGTCTTCAACACCTAAATCTTGACATACACAATTCCCCTAAATCTATGAGTCAAGCCCTTTAAGTAGATACAAAGCCTAGATAATATGTTACTAGATCCATTAACCTTTAAATAAGTGAAAAAATTGATTGTAGTGAAAATCATATTCCTAGTTAGGCACTCCATATGGGTTGTAAACTTTGTATGGGTAAGGAAGAGGAATGGGGAGATTAGACTTTATGTTGATTTATTTAATTTGAATAAGGTGTTTGAAAAAGATAATCACCCCTTTCCATCAATATATGAATTTCTATAAATTGTGAGTGGATCTCAAATGATGTCCTTATTGGAAAAATACTCTAGTTATAATCAAGTAATAGTTAGCAATGATGACCAAATTGAAATATCACTCACAACCAAGTGGGGCATATTTTCTTATAAGAGAATGACTTTTGTCCTTATCAATGTTGAGGATACATTTCAAAGGGCCATGGACATAGATTTCAAAAACCTTATGGGTAAGTATATTATGGTATATATGGTTGAATTGATGGTCTTATCCAAGAATAAAGGTGACCTTGTTAGAGATTTGAGGAGAGTACTACAAATATGTATAGATCATGGGATCTTTTTGAACCCAAATAAGTATATATTTGGGGTCACCAAAGGAAATCTATTATGCCATGTCATTTCCAAGTGGGGTATATCAAAATATCTTGAGATAATGCATGTTATCCTATAAATCCCATTACCTAGCATGAAGAAGGATTCGAAGTCATTTTTTGGAAAGATTAATTTCATGAGGATGTTTATCTCTAGATTTGTAGAGATAGTTATACCTTTGAATAATATGTTCAAGAAGGATGCTAAAATTGAATGGAAAAATGAAGCATAGGTAGATTTCACCTAGATAAAAGAGGTAATCATGAATACATTGGTGATGATCAACCCTAATTACATGCAACCTTTTTTTATTTACTCTTTCACTTTAGATCATTCAACCACTAATATTTAGACACAAATAAAAAGAACTAGGGATGAATGACCTATCTCATTTATGAGTTACCATTTGAGGAATGCAAAATTGAGATAAACTATGATGGATAAGTTGGCCTTTGTGATAATCAAGGTTGATAATAAATTATATCCTTACATATTACACAGTAAAGTCTTTGTTGTTGTGCATGATCCAATAATCAAATCCATGATAATGCATAATGAATTAGGAAACAAAAGAGGAAAATAGATGAATATCCTTTATGAGATAGACCTTGAACATAATTCAATGACTATTATAATAGGAGAAGGACTTAGGAAAACTATGGTGGAATCAGATACACAAATCACTTAGGAGTAATATAGGATTGAAGATATCACCAATCAAGATTAGTATAAGGACATAATCTATTATCTGCTTAACAATGGATTCCCCAATCATTTGAATTCTACATAGAGAAGGGTTCTACACTTTAAGAGTAACCACTTTATGATAGAAGCTAACATGCTTTATGTAATCACCTAAAAGTGGTATTTGAGTGCTAAGAGTAATACTTGAGATAACCTTTTCCTAGCTTAGCCCTAAACCTATCCTATATCATATTATCACACTTTTCCATCCTTTTTGTGGACCATAGACATCCCTAATCATCTTAAATTTAGTATTAAACCCTCATTTACTATTCTTGGGAATTTTGTACCTAGAAACCTCCTAGATGGAAATTAATGCCACATTAAGGATACTAGAGCCATGTGGTGATAGTGTCCCCAAAATGGTGTTATTGTCCTCTACCCTATCTTTCTAAAATAGATATATTTTCAAAAATAAAACACTCCTAAGGTCAACCTAAGCATATTTTATTTCTCCATACAAGCTACATAACACTATAAATACATGAAATTTAGACCTTTATCCACTAGATGGAAATTAGATTAAAAAAAACCTATTCAAACATGAAACAAGTTGAGCATAATCAAGGTTATTAATCTTTATTTTTCCCTACTTATACATATTATCATCTATAGATTCCCTAAGCTCATATTTTATATATTTCCAATCTCAATCACAATAAAGTCATTTAGTACTATTATCATTATAGCTTCACTTGATTTTACACCAACACTTAGGTGTAGATAAATACATTAGGTTAGTTCCCTCCTCAGAGTATTGATATGTAGGTAACTCTCTTCATAGTGAAATGTTGAGGATATCATTCATATCCTAAAAATGAACACACTTGTAAGCTCATGCCTTACTTGTAAGTAGTATTAAGGTTTGTATCATAAATTATCTATTATAAGAGTAATACAAAGTTTTATACTTTATGTGCATAGAAACATAGTAGTCAGACTACCCAAACTTTTAGATTAGTCCTACACATAGGACACTAGTGCCATTTTGAAGACACTAGAGCCACATGTTGCTACTATCTGAGTGTGGATATATTGTCTAGGATGGGTTTTGACACATGTATATAGTTGATGGAACTCAAACCTATTTGTATCTCAATTTTTAGCACTCATATTTTATATCAAGTGTTTTCTAGATAGGTCTTTATTTTCACATATTTATTATAATTTTTAGAAAGTCAAATCTCTTCAAAATATGTAACAAATCAATGGTTATTTATTGCATATTATTTCACTAATATAGAATACTCATCACTTTAATCAAACATAATATTTACATTAGCTAAACCCTAAAAGGTTAAAACATCTCATGAATTTGACTTACTTCAAACATTACTTAAAACCCTAGTTATACATAGGGTTTACCTTCTCCAAATTCTTGTTCACTAAATTAGGGTTACAAACTTCTATTTTTATGATTATTTGGCATTACCTAGTTCATTTAATCAATTTCACATTAGGGTTTCATTTATTTAAATATAATTTAATTTTTAGTAAAGCAACTCTATTTTAAAACCATAGGCTTAGATCCTCTTAGGGTTTATATCCTTTTTTTGATTATGCTCAGATTTTAGTTCCAAAATTTTAGATTTGTTTTCATATTTATTTTTTGAAATCTTTCTTAGATTAAAATTATTTAAAGGTTTAAAATATACAAAAACTTATTTTCTTACTTCCCAAACTACAATGGCTAAATTCAACAACAAATTTGAAGAGATCGATAAGAAATAATTACAAGATTTTGTGTCCAAACATGTAGATATATAGGATGATTTAATCATTATTATTCAATAATAACTCCAAAAAATAAATAATGTTCAATCTTTAACTCCCCTATATAATAACATTGTTACACCTATAGTGGGGCCAACTCAGCTAGCATAACCTAAATATTTAATTCAACAACCTTCAATGATAAATACACCTCTTATGTCTAGTTCCTCCACTCTAGATGTACAATCCCTTATGTATGAGATTCATACTCTATAAGATAAGGTGCTATATCTTAAAAATGGAACCATTGGGCCATCACATGACTTGGATTATAATACCTCTTACATACATCTCTGTCACATCACATAGCATCAACTCTCTTGCCATCTAGTTTTTGTGGAACCTAAGCTTACATTATATGATGGCAAGGGTGACCCAGAGCACCATCTCAGAGTTTTCCATGTAGCATGTTTGGACTATGTCCAATGATTGTCTTCTCATGAAGTTATTTCCATGAAACTTAAAGGATCATGCCCTAAAGTAGTTTTATTACTTAACAAATCAATCTATCATCACATTCAATCCTTTGGTTGACATGTTTTTAACACACTTCTCCATCAATATCAATGAAAATATATCATATGCCCAAGTGGCATAGTTGAAAAAAATTCAAATGATTCTATTGTATACTATGTCTTACAATACATATTATATTAGACAATTTGACTATCCCCATGGTAGATAAGGAGCTTTTGGAAATCTTTAAACAAAGTATTTTATTAAAATTACATGGAGTTATCTTATTTAAAAAGTTTCTTACATTCACAAATTTGTGCCACACATTAAAAGAAAGAGAGGTCAAGCTTCTATCAATGAGAAAACTAAAATATAATAATGGATAAAAATCAACTATTAAGAGTTATAACAAGCCTCCGTATAAGGTAAGGGTAACTAAGAATAAGGGTGATCAAAATTCCATAGTAAACACATCTTCTGATCTATTTCTTGTATCTATTTTATCCACTCCTCAATGTTGAATCTTCACCAACCTTTCAGAGTCAGAAGCATAGGTTTCACAGTAGATTTTGGAATGTAATGTCATATCTCTCCCTCCAATTAAAGATGTTGATATGACATGGACTCTTACAAATAATTATTATTATAAAACATTTTGTGAGTATCATAGGGCACCAGTCCATACAATAATTAGATGTATAATCCTAAAACATAAGATACAAGATTTGGTTAAGGCTAATATTATTGATGTGGGAACACCCATAAAAGTACCCAAATTATAAAAAATAGAATCTAAGGAATTAAAAATATTTTCAAACCCATTTCTAAATCACATAATGAATTTAGTAGGGAGCACATCAGGTGTTCACTACACATATTAGGCACATCCAACACCATCTTCATATCATACTATTATAGAGGAGGTACACCCATTGTATAACATCATTGGCATGTACCATAATGGATTCCCCCTAGAGCACTCATCACCTTATTATAACTAGAGATTTTTGATGATGATATAGTTTTCCATGTACTCTTTATACAATCATACATAGATCATCATCCTATCCAGAGAGTTATGGTTGACAATGGGTCAAGCATTAGTATGTAAAGTATGACACTTTTAAAACATTTAGGATACCTAGATCAAGATATATTCCACATAAACATAGTCATTAGTGGTTTTAGTAGTCATGTTCAGATCTCCATTAGGGGGATTGTGTTTTCATTATAGGTTAGACCAACACATATAGACACTCGGTTCTTAGTAATACCTAGTACATGGATGTTTGATATGTTTTTGGGTATGACATGGTTACAAAATCTATGAAGCATCCCATATATAGTGCACATATACTTAAATTACATAAATGAAAATTAGGTGGTAAAATTTGAGAGTCTCCTATATGAGTATCCTCTACCTATCCCATAAGCAATTATAGCACAACCACCAATTACAATTCTAACACCATTACCAGATATAACACAGTTATTAGTTATATCTCAAAGAACAATTCTTATGCATACATCATAGAGTTCAATATATCCACCATTATTGGTGAGTTATTCTCTTATTGTATCAACATATACACATACTCTCCCACAAATAACATTATTAGAGATTCCCCTATGTCATAGATTCTAGAGTACCTTCCTCCACTTAGTTTATGACAAGATCATTATTATTGGTTTATCAAGGTTTTTCGCATAAGGAACCTATGTCACCTATAACTTCTTCTACCATATGGGTTGTTAAGACTCCTATAGTTCAAAACACACCACATTTAGTTTCATAGATTACTATCACCACTATACAGATAGATACAACTACAAATTACTTAGTACAATAGGTTATGGGATCATAGTTGCCCTTTCACACAATATGCACCATCATTGTTCCCTTATTTGACATAGGTCACAATGATAGTGTGTCTCCCATGATAATGATCGATTAGTATGGTTCTTACCCTCTTGTACATACTTTATTTTATCTTGTTCCTTATATATAGTTTATTTTCATTTGCTTCTACATAGCTTATATCCATAAAATATAAAAATAATATAACATTAAAAAAGATTCAAATATTACTTATAAAACATAAAATTTATATATTTTTACATTTATATTTTTTATATTTTCCAAACACTACATATGATAGCTATCTTAGTATAGTTAGTTTTATCATACATACATGATTCACTTGTTCTAGTTGAGTGCTTATATATTACTTATAGGACTTAGGTCCACTACACTGATATATACTTCCTATCATCTACCCCTAAGGTATATACATTGATTCAAAAACTTTCATTTGATAATACCCCCACTTGGGGGCACCTAATACATAATTTTTATCACTAGGTTATATCCTTACATTCATTACATTCTATTTTTTGCATTAATAGATGTTGATAGTTATATGTACATTATCACTCTTACATAGATTTGTATTACATTCATGCATGATTTCATTTTTCTCTTTCCTAGTTTAAACTTGATTATAATTTATATTCTTATTCTATTTGAGGTCATTTAAGTATGACATTTTTATTTGACTCTATGTCACTTCTATTTATTCCTTGGACATGTGCCCGTATCCCTTATCTATGATTTTCTTGACTATGTATGCAAACATTTAAACATGTCCTTCTATGTGGTTCTAAGATAACTTTATTGCTGCTTATTGTAGTCATATAAAATGCAAAAAAATGGTAACTTGAGTGTGGCTAATGACACCTAACCCATAAGCACCTTTTCTCTAGTTTCTAATCATCCATAGGATTTGAAGATCTCATTATAGCTTAATCGGGACCCTTTTCCCATGCTTACTCCATCCCCTAGGTCATGTACCCTTAGGAAAACAACACCTAACTTAGACTATAGCACTAGACCTTAGGGTGTCCCCTTTTTAACATTATTGTCCAAGTACATTTCTAGCAACGATAATCAAATTCTTTTGGTTCCCCATCCTTCATTGTGTTGGCCTAATGTGAGCACATTTAACCCATGACCAATAAATACCTATATAATCCCATTCAGAGATCATTTGGAAAGGGTTGGCAAATATCACTAAGAAAGTAAGAATAAAAGTAAGAATATTCAAGCAATCTTCCATATTCTCTACATACAACTAGGTAATACACCTATAAGCTCATTTAAATCCTTACACTAGCCCTTGCCACCTCAATCACACCCAATTTTATCATTTCTTGCCTTCTCATATCATAGTTTCACTCAACACTTTCAAAGGGAGAACTACATATGGCTTTATCCTTCTTCAGAGTATTGATATGTAGGCAGTGTGCCCACACATGGGGTGTAAAGCACATTTAGTGCATCTTACACACACCAACCCCCTCCCTTTTCTCAAAGTCCTATTCAAGCTTATTGGAAACCTAGGATTGAAGGTAAATCAAATCTACAAGGAGCTCTATTGAGATTTAAGCTTTGAAATTTCATAGGAAAGGTCATATAGGAGTGGTAGATAGAACCCAAAAAGCTTAGACCTATGTGACCAATTTGGACAATAGTTTTAGGAACATGACTATAACATCAGGCCCTATAGTGTCCTATTTTTTACACTCGTATCCCTTCACCAAATGAAATCTAGATCCAAGTTATTGATATTATCTTAGTCCTGCAAAGTAAATATGAGCCTTCATCTTAGTTGGATCAGTACAGTTCTAAGCTAAGTTATATTTATCTCTATTCACTTTCTATTTTTAGAAAGTCTAAACAAAAATAAAAACTAACAAATTAGGTAAGTTATTTATTGCATAATTATTGACTGATTTACTTACTCAGACTTTTAACTTAAGAGGAATAAAAATACCAATTATTCTCAAAAAGGTTAAATCATTTGGTGAATTTCACTTACTTCATTTGTGCACAAAAACCATAAAAACCCTAGGGTAATTTTCCTACTAATTTTTCATATATTTTTTTACTTTTTACCTACATAATAAAATAAAAAATTAACATTAAATTTTAATATTTCATACTAGTTTTAAAATAATTTTTCTTTGAAACCCTAGTTGACCATAGTCCCAATAATTTTATAGTAATTTTCCAATCATTTTATAAATTTTTACTAGAATATTTAAATTAGAAAATCCATTCAAAATTAAAAAATCAATAGTAATTATTAAAAATATTTTATTTTTATAAACTCTAATTGCATTTACTAGATCCCATTAAATCACTAATTTTCCAATAAATTCTTGTTTTTTTATTTGCATATCTAACTCAAAACTCCACTTTCAATTACAATATTTCATATTAATTTTTCAAAATATCATCTTTCAAACCCTAGTTGCATACACTAGGTCATATTACTTCTAAAGTATCACCTTACATCTATAATCATATTGCACAAAATGGATCTCACTTATCTACAACTTGTTTCTTTCATTTCTTTCATAAAATAAGGAAAACATCATTGGTCCTATCATGTAAATAAATGATGAAGTTTACCATATGCTAATCCAAAGCTTCATTCTTTGTATTTCATGCTTTATTTTCATAATTAGAGATGATATTACAAAATTTATTGATCAAAATACACAAAATTTCAATATTTATTTTGCATACTATTTTTCTCTCATGTAGAATAATTTCCAACTTCTATTTAGCTCAACATGTTATAAATATTATGTCACAAGTCAAAGATCTTTATGCATTCATGCACAGATACATGTTATCTACCCTTTCTTTCTGTCTCTCATATGGAAAGATTTTCAAGTTTATCATGTTAAACATGTTAGAAATTTTATGATTCATGTCACAATTTTATATACATTCATGCAAAAATAAATATTCTTCACTCCATACTACCCATAGGGAAATGGTCAAGCAAAGGACACAAATAAAACCATCAATAGCATCTTAAGCAAAATAGTGACCAAATTTGGTGATGATTGGCACAACCAACTAGTCTTTGCTTTATGGTATTATCAAAAAAGTATTCATACATCCACAAGAGTCACTCTTTATTCACTCATTTATGGAACAGAAGTAGTTTTACCATTGGAATTAGAAATATCATCTCTTCATGTCTCCCTTAAAGGGTAATCTCACTAATGACCAGTATCATGAAAAGCATCTACACTAGCTCAAACAATTAGACAATACATGCATTCAAGTAGTAGACATCTTAAAATCTACCAACAACGTATATAATGATCTTACAATAAATGAGTTCACACCAAATAATTTTAAGTTAATGATCTCATTCTTAAAGAAAATCTTCACAATGTCAATACCAAAGAAGAAACCAAAGGAAAATTCAAACCAAATTGGCTAGGTCTATATATCATTACCAAAAATCTTAACCCTAAAGTGTATCATCTAGCTTCACTCAAAGGAAAGAAACTCAAAAATCCAATAAATATTATGCATTTTCATAGATTTCATGTATAATATGTTATGTCACACATTTTTCTTACACATCATCTCTTATGAGTGATTGTACATAGTTATTTTTCAAATACCTGTACATAATTTTTATTGCTTTATTATACATAGCTCAAAAAACTTTCAAAAATTCAAAAAATAATACAAAATTTCAAAATACAAAATCATTCAAATAAATTAAAAATACCAAAAACATTTTGATTGTATGCAATATCTATGCTTTACATTTCTACTTCTATGTTAGACTTAAAATTGCTATTTAATGCTATTATTTGTTTATTTATCTACATCACCATGCTTCACTTGATATTCTTTGAGTGTGTGCAGTGACATCTAGATCATTGATTGCTTCACTCTACCCATTGAGGGGGAATCCTAATTCTACATTAGACACATACTTTGATATATTTATCACTAGGGATATCTTATACATAACTACACCATCTAGGTTATGTCATTCTTACTCCACACACTATAGTTATCATGATGATGTATATTATTTACTAGATTACAAAGATTACTCTATCAACATTCCACTATTATATAGAGCTTATGTATATCATAACATATACTTAGTCTTGTACTAACATGTCTTGCATAACATCACATTCTTGCTTTGATTAGTTAGATTGCGATTGTATTTATATTATTTGCATGCTTTCTTTTCTTTCTTAGCATTAGTTTGATGTGATTGCATTTGTTTGTTCTTGTTTGTCTCCTTCATATGCCTTAGGACATTCACCAATGTCCTTCACTTCTATTCATGTGTGTGAATTTATATATTTTCCAATGTCCCTTATTTTTACACTTCTATGTGCTTATTTTAATTGTATATGTATGCAACATTTAAACATGACTTATATGATTGATTTCTATATTGAGTGATATGTGCCCATATCCCTTATTTTCTTGGCCCCTTGGCCATATTTTATATGTTTCGTTCTTCTTGCCTTGTTTCCTTATTGCTTTATTGCTTTTCGATTTGTTTGCAATGCCATGATCCTAATCATGCATTATCTTGCTTTCTTGGATGCCATGATGGACATCATGCTCCATCCCTCCATGAAAACTAAAAACTAACCAAAATTCCCATTATAGTCTTAGTTTAATACATTATATTACATTATTATATCTATCTAGGCATACCCCTATTGATTTAACAATCTCTCAATACAAACCATGTTATATGTTGAGATATCTTATCGATTATCATTGTTATATCATGTATCTTTACAACATAACACACTTGCATAGATATTTCTTCTAAGGTTAGTCATTTTAAGGTCTTCATTCCTACTCTTAGAAGATGGGGCAACAAACAAGGGTTTTGTCATAGAGATTAGAACTCCTTATAGTAAAAAATATAGCTTTTAGAATAGCTCAAAATAGCAATCAAAAGTTAAACCAAATAGAATAGATAAAAAAATAGAGATGATTCTAGCATAGTTTTTAGTTTTAGCAAAGGAAAACATCATCAACCATGGATAAAAATGTCAGATACTAGGGTGTCTTATTTTTAGTGCTCCTATCCAAATAATAGAAAAAATAGATTTTCCAAAAGTAGGTTCAACTATAGTTTTGCACATTTAGACCAATTCAGAATCAATAGTTTTCAATACACTATTACTCAGAGAATATAGCTATAGGGGGATCATGCATGGCATGAAGGTTCTCACTTTTAATTTTAGATATGAAAATTAGTATAACTTCTAGATCAGAATCCATGTTCTAAACACCAATGATTGGGGGTAATGTGCACAACACATTTGTTTTTTTCTTTTCAAGTTCAACATTACCAAGCAATCTTAGCAGTTGTATGCCTTATTCGATCTAAAATTGGTTGACATCATTTTGGAATGTATTTTAATACAAGACTAATTTTTACATTCTCAAGTTCCTGAGTTCTTGAGTGGTTTTCATACAAGCCTAGTACACCAATTTGGACTGGCTTTCATACAAGCCTAATCTCCATCTTTCAGAGTGGCCAAGAGTGGCCTAGTTTCCAGTATACATTTGGATATCCACACCAACATTTAGCATATTATAGATCATTCATGGGATTCAATATCCATCTCATTTGACACACATTTCATACCAATATTATTTTATAGCTTCACTTCATAGGCCAATGATGGAGACAAAGGACTAGCTAGCCTTTGTTTTCTTGAGCCACCTATTCAAAGGGATTGGACACCCAGTCTAGAAATTGATTATTACATGCATTATCATATATCTTCACTTTTTAGGTAATGATGGAGATAAAGGGATATTTTTTACATTCTTGAACCACTCTTAAGGGAATTGAGCACTCATCTCTATTCACAATATTACTCATGGTATAACACCTTCTAGCATTACTCAACATAATCTAGCATCACAACATGTTTTATATTGATTCACATACTTGGTGAGGTGTATTCATTCTTTTATTTTCCTCTCTCTCTTACCCAAATTTATACATTCTTATTATATATATATCATATCTAGTAAAAATTGATCTACTCTTTGTTTTTCTTGCAGATTCATATTTCACAATGTGTTCTCTTTATGCACACCCAACATCACAAAAACTTCATGAGCTTCACCCTTATAGGTAAGTTTAGGTAAAAATTTTATTTTAAATTTATCCTATTATTTTTATTTCTACATCACTAAAAAAATGGAGAGAAATGTAATCATATAAAACTCAAAAATTGGTAACTTGAGTGTGGCTAATGACACCCAACACATAGTTTCCTCTTGCTTGCTCTCATGACCCTTCTAGGCACATTTTCACTATTTATTAGTCATACATAGGATTTCAAGACATCATTATATCTTATTCAAGACCCTTTATCCATGCTTATTCCATCCTCACATATCTCATACCTTTAGGACAATATCACCAAATTTGGATTATAGCACTAGACCCTAGGGTGTCCTTGTTGTCTACAAATCTTTGCACCGTAGAATAGAGTGTTAAATCCTCTTCCATATTTGGGAAATGTTGGAAAATTTTCAAGCGTGTGGGTATCCCTATATAGGAAATAAACCTTTATATTTAAATGGGCTAGCTCCCCGAATATATCTTTTCAAAACAATGTCTATCTAAAATAGCTTGATTTAAAGGAAAAGAATTAGAAATTGCTCAAAAGGAAACCTACTCTAAGATTTCTGATGCACCGAGAATATCTTCCACATGAATATCATATTATAATTCATAATACAATAAAATTCATATAACATTTTCAAGCTCTAATGGGTTCTAACATAATTATTTTAGTACAGAGGTGAGATGTGTAAAATGACATAAGGGAAATGAATCGAAAGGAAAACTTTGCATATTTCAAAAATATTTATACACTTATAGTAATTTAACACACTTGAACACACTCTATATGTCCTAATATACTAATAAATTTTTCTCAAGCATGAAGGATGAAGGATAGAAAGATGGAAAATCATCACTTAATATCACTATATTTCTCTTACACACCCTTACAATTGTTCAAAAACTTTAAATAGATAGACTTGTACTTAATGATTAAAGGTAGAATATAACATCAATCTAGTAGGGCTTCAACATACACTATGTGGTCATTTTTTCACTATACCAAGGGTTGTATTTATATAAAAAAGGAAGTGAGAGGAGAAGGCCTTTGGCACTAGAAAGAGGATTCAATCTGTTAGGATTCTTCATCTTCAACTGCAACTATCTTTGCAAATGATGTTCATTCATGCAATTTGATTGATCCTGTCACTTCAAGTGGTTACATACCTAGCTTACTCTCTCAAATATGCTTCCCAAATATTTTCACTATTATAAACAAGATATTTTTGAGTTGAGTAATAACATCAATGTAGTTATGTAAATGAGTCCACTTGTTGTTGATTTATCTTGATGCTAACAACTTATCACTATCTTGTTGAGGTGTGCAACAACATAGGGAAGAGTGACTTTCATTTTTTTTATCCTTGGAGAAGCATCACTTGGAGTCTACATATATGCTTTCATGTCATTTGTTAGAATGCTAGATCCATGTGTGTGTGCCTATAAACATCCTTTGAAAACTCATTCCATCTCAACCAAGTTAAATGTTTAAACCCTACAAAGCTCCTTAGCCTTTCTTCCTTTGATTGGCTATAAAAAAATATTTAGATCATGATATGATAAATGGTGATATGAGCCCCTCTGATCTTCTTGGGACCCAGTGTTTAAACACCAATGGCTAGCTCATCACCTTGAAGTTGTCATCCATATAACCATGAATCTAATAGGACCATTCCTTTGGGGTATCTTCTTGGATAATTTTCCCACTGACCCTTTTCTTTTTGCCCTTAAAAAATCCTTATCATACCCTTTGGCATTCTTGAAATGTCTCTTTGAAAATCTTAAACTAGACACTTTCCTGAGAAAAGACCCTTCCAACTTTTTCCAAGTGTCACTTTGAGATTTCTTGAACTAGACACGTTCCTAAGAAAAGAGCCATCATAATTTTTACAAGTGTCCCTTTGAGCTTTTACAAAGGAATTTTTAGAATTTTTGAGAGAACACCAATTCCTTCAAAAAAATGTAAGAGCCAATTCTTTTAGAAATATTGTTTCGGATAAAATGTCTAAACTAATTCCTTCAAAAAAAAATGTAAATGACTAATTCCCAAGAAAAGACCCTTTAAAAATATTTAAAATGTCCCTTTACAAGATAAATAAGCATTCCTTTACTTTAGAAATGATCCTTCAAGCTTTTTGAAAGTGTCCCTTTGAACTTTTTGAAAATGTCCCTTCTCAAGAGAAAGACCCTTTGGCAAAAATGAAAATGTCCCTTCAAAAATATTGTTTTGAAAGAAATATCTAAAACAATTCCTTCAAAAAAGTTGAAAGAGATAATTCCCAAGAAAAGACCTTTTGAAAATATTGAAAATGTACCCTTCAAACTTTTTTCAAAGGACACTTGCATGAGAAAAAGACCCTTTAAAAAGCTCAAAATTGACCAATTCCTTTGGACCTTTGAGCCTTGAACAAAAAACATGAAGTAAAACCTTGTTGAAAGAAATAACACTTGACACTTGTTATGGGGATAAACAAATTAAGAATGATGCACTTCGCTAAAATGAAAGGTTCAAAAGTTGTTTGTGAAAATTGGCTAACATTCTTGATGATTCCTAAGGGTGGCATGATTGCTATGCCTACGACCAGTTGCCTAAATCCTTCCATTGGGCATGGAGTCATGCAGATAGGCACCGAAAAAATGAATTAAATATAACCTTGGCTCAAAAAAATATTATGGATTATCACATGCACAAAGGCAAAGACACATACCAAATAGAAGGAAGGAAACACACTTATGCTACAAGGCACTTAGGGAACACAACAATAGACTAAAACTAAACTAAACTAAACACACACCTAAGATACTATTTACAAAACATGACCTACAAGGATTAATAATATAACTTTAGATGTATCACATTCATAAGGGAGGCAATTCTTCTCCATTCATCTTGGTCAGCTGAAAGGAGTTACTTTTCTTTCACTTGTTAATGATGTCAGGGCCACTCCACAATTATTAAAAATGATATGTCTACCTAGTTTTTCTCTATCCTCATCCTATTTTAGAACAAAGGCACCTTCCTTAAACACTCTTGTACTTGCTATTTTATCAAAGGACTTATTCATGAGTACTTGGTGGTGCTCCATGGCCTTGTGTGCATTGTCTCTTGTTTCTTATAACTACATTAGTTCTATCAATCTGACTTGTATTAGAGTATTTTCAAGTAGTTCTATTTTTTGTGAAAGTTTTAGATCAAGGAGTTCTTGAGATATGGATAACATAGACTCTCTCCCATAAAAAAGCACAAAGGCAGAATTACCAATTGATCTCTTAGGAGTAATCATGTCATCCCATAAGGTTGTCTTTAACTTATTGTGTCATACTCTTTGTTTTTTCTCCAATGTCCTCTTGATGATGTTGATGAGATTCTTATTATTAGATTCAACCAATCCATTACCTTTAGGGTAATAGTTAGATGAGGTACTCAATTAAACTCCATTCCTATTTGTCTAATAAAAAATTTAGAACGTATGAAAGCAAGTGCATTATCAGAAATGATAACATGGAGAACTCTAAACCTTGTTATAATGTTCTCATAGAACTCCAAGGTAGCATTTTCAATTAGCTCTTTCAATTTAATAGTCTCTTCCCACCTTTTGAAGTAGTTAGTAGTATTCAATATCTATTTGTGTCTACAAACTGATGGAGGGTTAATCACACAAACGAAATCAAGGCCTTATTGCATGAAAGGTTGGTCGACTTAGATAGGATTCAATGGAAGAGATACAAGTTTTGTTTTCCTATAAAGAAGGCACATTAAGGACACATCTTAGCCCAATGGTAATAGTCCTTAAAAAGACTAGGTCAATAGTAACCAGCCCTCATTATCTTTGTAGTTGTCATCCTAGGAGAGAAATGACCTCCATCTACACCATTTTGAAACTTTTATAGTAGCATATAAAATTGATCACTGTTAACACACCTAAATAGCACACCATTCACATATTTCCTAAAGATAAAACCATCAATAAGATAGTAAGGAATGGTTTGAAATCTAAAATATCCCCTTTGAGACTTATTCAAGCCATTTGGGCACCCACAATTTTGTAGGAAACTAATGATGTCTTGTGTCCAAATTTGAACTTGTATGTGATCATCTAGTTTGGGGTGAACTTGGTTGATCAATACTTACTCTTTTGGCTATTAAAAATTTGAGGCTAAATGCTTGCATAACCCTTTTCCTCTTACCAATTTTTTCACCTTAATATCCACATCATACTCCATTACTTTGGTAATCCACCTAACTCAATTTTCATTAAGGTATTTACTTAGGAGAAACTCCTTGGTGCTAGGATGAGAAACCATGACATGTATCTTTTTGTTTGAAACCATGTGTCTAAATTTTATTAATCCTCTTATCACTTTTAAAGCTTTCTTCTCAAAAAATGTATACTTGACCTCATAATCTTCCAATCCTTGGCTAAAGAATGCAATTGGTTACTCTACCTCTTCATCATTCTTTTGCATAAGCATAGTTGAGATTGTATCAAGGTTAGTAAAGGTATAGAGTATGAAATATTTGGCAAAGTTTGGGTTTAAGAGAGGAGGATATTTTGAAATTTCTTTCTTGATTGCCTCAAAACTACTCATACCTTCATTTGTCCAAGAAAAATCTTGGTTCTTCTTGAGCATGGCTATGACAGTCTTTATCATAGTTGCAAAGCCTAGAATAAACCTTCTTATAGATATTATTTTCCCCAAGAATATTTGAATTCATTTCTTGTGTTGAGGCATAGACAAGCCTAGAATAGCCTCAGTCCTTTCAGGGTCAATAGACAAGTCTTCTTTTGAAACAATATGACCCAATATATTACCTTCATGGACAACAAAGATGCACTTTTTTGGATTAAGGGATATTCCATACTCCCTACATTTCTCAAACACCTACCTTATATTTTCTATATGATTATTAACATCATTTAAAAAAATATTTATATCATCAAGGTATACGAGTAAAAGCTTATTGATCAGACCTTTAAAATCCATGTCCATTTCCATTTAAAATGTAGCTCTAGCATTAGATAAACCAAAAGGCATCTTATTTTAGGCAATGGTCCCCCATTTTGTAGTGAAAGTTGTCTTGAATTGATCCTCTTCATTCACCATTATTTTATTGTAACCTAAATAACCATGAAGAAGTGAAAAGCATTGAGAACCTAAAACAACTTACAAAATTTGTTCCATGGAAGGTAGTGGATAATGATTCTAGAGAGACACTCTATTAAGGTCTCAAAAATCCACACAAAGTCTAATATCTCCATTATTATTTTGGATAGGCAAAATATTAGCCAACCAATTTGAGTTTTTTTATAGGAAAGATAATCCTAGACTCAATCAATTTGGTGAGCTCTTTCTTCATGAGTTCCTCTATCTTGGGATTGATAGGCCTTTATTTTTACCTGACTGGTTTAGCTCTAGGTTGTAACTCAATGGTGTGATTAGATAAACTTGTATCAAAACATTTCAAATATTTATACTCCCAAGTAAATATGTCATATAAATATTTACATAATTCAATAAATGCCTGCCTCTTAGGTAGGGAACATATCTTACCAATTGTTAGAAGCTTGTCTTTATAAATTATGGCTCTCTCTCATAGTTTTCTTCTTTTTTGGACATACTCACTCTTTATTTATTATTTTGATCACCTTCATTGAAAAAACTTTACAAATTAATCATCCCTTTAGGTATCTTATTTGTCTTCAACTAAATAACTTGCTCTTTATATTGATCATGCAGTCTCTTTTGGTTCCTCGAGGAGAATCCTACCTCATTTTGTAAGAAATGTGCAATGTGTTCATCAATTTTAAATAATTTCCATGACACTTCATTATTTTGAATAGAAGGCCTCATAATTAATTTGATATGAGACTGATCTTTCTCCTTTGGTATATCAACAACTACATCAAATTGTGCTCTTATGGCAACCAATCTATCATCATGTTTATTTGAATTCCTTGGTATGGATTATATGTTGAAGGCATGACAGTATTCAAGTAGGTCCCATACCCTATGCTTGTAGGATTTAAGAAAGTGATTCTTAGCTATAGCTTTATTTATCACTTGGTGGATGACCAACTCACTATCCCCATAAACCCTCAAATTCTTGATCCCTGTCTTTTTTACCCATTGGAGGCTATAAACTAGGCCTTCATATTCTACCACATTGTAGGTGCAGTTGAAGTGAAATCTATATGAGGATTAGTATTGATTATTTTCTGGACAAAATAACATAACACCAGCTCCTACACCTACTTTTCCTCTTGAGACATCAGGAAACATATCCCATATCCCTTCAAGTTCATGATCTTCATTAGTGAGTGAAGGAATTGAAACATCATTTTCACGTATATATTAAACTCTTAAATCAGTTTCTTCTATGAATGTATATGGGTCAATTCCATGTGTTTCAGTTCTATATTTGTCAATGAAAATATTATAAATACCTTCAAGGGGGGAGGATGCTTCACCATCCATGACACCTTCTTCTTCCTTACTAATTAGACAATTTTGAATTGAATTTGTCTCCATGTATGGCTCAATATAAAACCTTGCTAAGGGATATGTCATTATAGTCTCCTTGGTTCCATATATTTTTTTAAACACTATAAAAGGCCAATTAGTATAAAGGTACCTTCCTATCTTATCCATGAAGCACCTTGACAAGCAGATAACAAACTAAGTTGGAGGGTCTACCATCACAACATCTTATAAAATAGGGAAACTTGAGAATTCATGTAGAAAGACTTTTAGACCTCTAACTAATCCCATTATTCTAGTTGGATTCTCATAAATATGTAACAAACCTTTACTTTGTGGTTCATAATTCAATCCCAACTTATCAAACTCCACCTTAGGCATGACAATGGTACTAGCTCCACTATCTACAATACAATTGTGAACCAACTTGTCTCCCACAATGAGTGTGAGGTAGAAGGGTGGAGGCTTTTCAGATTTGGTGGAGGGATATAAGACATGATTTTGAGTATTTTTAAGGGATACACTATTGTTTTTTGAAGTTTTGGGGCTACATGGATGCTCATGAGCTATTCTTGTAAAATCTCATTTTGACCAGACATATGCAAGACTTCCCAAAGAGATATGTTTGTCTTGGTATTCTTTAAAGAATCAATAATGTTTAGAGGGGTATTATTCACCTTTTATTGAATTATTGAGGTTATACAGGGAGTTTTAACCTACTACATTATAGGCTTGACAACACTACTTGCATTCTAACTTTATTGAGGAACATGATTGGTAGTAGGTATTGTGCTAGGATTTTGACTTTGTGGCCTTGGAGAAGTATCACTTGGAGTCACATGTACTCCTAAAAAATCTCATAGATCTCTCTTCTTGGCTCTTCTATTGGCTGTAATTGATGTGATTTGATTCAACACATAGTCATACCTCACTTGAAAGTTTATCATACCTACACTTTGGTTGCTACCTTCTCCATGAATATCAATTTTTCATGAGATTCACTTATTCTGATGTCATTTAAGTATTAAATTCTTCTTGTGCCACAAAAATTTATTTATCTTCCCCACCTTCATACATAAATTGACCCTAAGGTTGTCCCCATTAGTCTAAATGATCCTCCCATTGGACTATATTAGCATGCACTAGAACAAAAATGTTCATGGAAGGAGTGGAACTAGGATTATAGGCATTGGGCTCCCTATTGAAACCTTGTTGACCTTGTCTTATTCCTTGGTATTTGTATTGGAGTGGAGCTCTATAGCCTTATTAAGGATAATATTGAGGTTTAGATGAAGCACTTGCCTAGAACTAAGCTTGCTTGAGCTGAGCATGTAATGACCAAATTTTCTCATCTTTGTTCATAGTATTATCCACCTTCTTGGGAAAGGTTCTTAGCTTGACATTGGCATTAGGAACTTGTGCTATGCCTAGAGCTTCAACCAAACTATGAGATAGCAAAGGCATGGAAACTCTTAGAGGTAGCTTTCTAGATTGTATCAAGATATTCTCAACTTCAATATTTATCTCATATGTATCTATCAAAGTAGATACTCTCATTGACTACAACATTACTGCCACATCAGTATTGATATACTTGAGATAAGTTTGAAACACAAAGCTAGGAGGAGGTCTGAAGCAGCAATATATGTCATGTCCTTTGATTAAGACCTCTCTTTGTCACATTCAACTGGTGGATTAGTGAAGTATGGTCACTCTTATTCTAAAATATAGTTACCAATAATTCCCTAAAGCCATCCCAGCTTATAGTGTAACCACCTTCCAAAGTCCTATACCAGTCAAGTGTTTTGCCTTTTAGAGATATAACAAGTAATGTAATGGCTACTTTAGCTTAGGTGACATTATGGAAGTTAAAAAAATTTGAAATGTCCCTTATATTCTCAAATGGGGTAATAGAACCCTTTCCATTGAAACTAGGGAGATTCTCGGTAGCATTGGGAACAATAGGGTCATATGTAGGAAGGTCAATTAGATTTTGGGTGTTAAAGGCTAGGAAAGGTTATTTTATATCCATTTTTATTCTTTACTCTTGATCTCCTATCACTTCAAATTCCTCAAATTCTTCTCCAAAACCTCCTTATCTAGGATCTCTAATCATTAGGAATGGTTTAGGGGATTGTTCTTCAAGAAGGGCTTCAGCTAGAGGGGCTTGATAAAAAATCCTAGATGACCTAGTGAGGACCATGAATTATAATGTGGGAAAAATGATCTACAACCAAATATTCTCACCTTTTAGAGTCACCAAATTTTGGATTAAGAATATTTCTACAATCTTAGGCTTGTCAAGACCAACATTCACCTTGACATGTAAATAGTTAGGACCAACTATCCCATTGAGTGTGCAAAAACTATTGTCTCTAAATATTTTCACCCTAAAAGAGAGTGTTAAATCCTCTTCCATATTTGGGAAACATCAAAAAATTTACATGCATTTGGGTATACCTATAGAGGAAATGAACCTCTAGATTTAAAGGGGCTAGCTCCTTGAATATATCTCTACAAAATAACCTTTGTCTAAACCAGCTTGTTTTAAAGGAAAAGAGTTAGAAATTGCTTAAAAGGAAACCTACTCTAGGATTAGTGATGCACCAATATTATCTTCCTCATAAATATCATATTATAATTCATAATAAAACAAAACACATAGACCATTTTTAAGCTCTAAGGGGTTTTAACACAAGTATTTTAGTATAGAGGTGAGATGTGTAAAATGACACAAGGAAAATGAACCAAAAGGAAAAATTTGCACATTTAAAAAATAGTTGTACACTTATAATAATTTAACACAATTTAACACAATCTATATGACCTATTAGACTGAGAAATTATACTCAAGCATGAAGGATAAAGGATAAAAAGATGAAAAATCAACGCTTATTATTAGTATACATCTCTTACACACCTAGAGAATTGTTCAAAAACTTGAAATAAACAAACTTGTAATTAATGATTAAAGGCAAAATATAACATCAATCTAGTAGGGATTTTCCATACACTATGTGGTCATTTCTTCACTAGCCCAAGAGTTATATTTATAGTAAAAAGGAAGTGAGAGGAGGAGGCCTTTAGTGTGAGAAAGAGGAATCAATATATTAGGAGTATTCATCTTTAGCTAAAACCATCTTTGAAAATGATGCTCATTTGGGCCATTCAATTGATCCATGTCACCTCAAGTGGTTACATAACTAGCTTTCTCTCTCAAATATGCTTCCCTAATGGTTGCACTAGCAGAAATAAGATATTTTCAAGCTAAGTTATGGCATCAATGTGGTTATACAAATGAGTCCACTTGTTGATTTGTCTTGATGCTAATAACTTCTCACTAGATTGATGAGATGTGCAATGACATAGGTAAGAGTCACTTTCATTCTATTGGCCTTAGAGAAGCATTACTTGGATTCTATGTGTATGTCATCATGGCATTTGTTAGAATGATAGTTCTATGTGTGTGTGCCTGTAAACATCCTTTAAAAACTCATTACATCTCAACCAAGTTAAATGTGCAAACCCTGAAAAGATCCTTAGCCTTTATTCCTTTGATTATCCATAAATAAAACTTAGATCATGATCTACTCAATGGTGATATGAGGCCCTCTAATCTAGTTGGGACCCAATATTTAAACACTAATGGCTAGCTCATCACCTTGAAGTTGGCATCCATATAACCATCACTCTATTAGGACCATTATTTTAGGGCATCTTCCTCGACAATTTTACCATGGACCCTTTTCTTTTCTCCCTTCAGAAAGCCTAAACATGCCCTTCAGCAATCTTGAAATGTCCCTTCAAAAATATTGAACTAGACACTTTCTAAATAAAATACCTTTCAAACTTTTTGCAAGTGTCCCTTCAAGCTTTTTGAATTGGGCACTTTCTTGAGAAAAGATCCTTTAGACTTTTTACAACTGTCCCTTCTATCTTTCTCAAAGGATGTTTTATACTTTTTAAGAGAGCACCTATTCCTTAAAAGAAATGTAAGAGCCAATTCTTTTGGAAAGATTATTTTGAACAAATTGTCTAAAACAATTCCTTCAAAAAAAATACAAAGAGCCAATTCCCAAAAAAAGACCCTTCAAAAATATGGAAAATGTCCCTTCACAAATAAATAAGCATCCATTTACTTGAGAAATGATCCTTCAAGTTTTTAAAAAGTGTCCATTCAGACTTTTTGAAAATGTCCCTTTACAAGAGAAAGACCCTTTTGGCAAAAATGAAAATGTCCCTTCACAAATATTATAAAAGACACTTCCACGATAAAAATTACCCTTTAGAAAGATTGAAAATGTCCTAAAAAATTCCTTGAAAAAAGTTGAAAGAGCCTATTCTCGAGAAAAGACCCTTCAAAAATATTGAAAATGTACCCTTCAAACTTTTTCCAAAGGACACTTCCATGAGAAAAAGACCCTTTGGAATTTTTTAAGTGACCCTTGGAAAATCTTGAAATAGACCAATTCCTTCAGACTTTTTTGTTTCAGATAAAAGGTTTGAAATAATTCCTTTGAGCCTTAAACAAGAAACCTGAAGCAAAACCTTGCCAAAATAAATAACACTTGACACTTGCTATGGGCATAAAAAAATTAAGAATACTGCACTTAGCCAAAATGAAACATGAAAAACTTGGGTGTGAAAATTGGCTAACTGTCCATTTTTTAGTGTTTTTGTCCAAGTCCATTTCTAGCCCTAATGATCAAATTCTTTTGGTTCATAATCCTTCATTATGTCAGCCTGACATGAGCACATTTAACCCATGAACAATATATCCCTATATAATCCCATTCAAAGATCATTTTAAAAGGGTTGGAAAATATCACTAAGCAAGCAAGAATACAAGAAATACTATTCAATAAATCTTATCTATTCTCTACATATAGCCAACTAATACACTTACAAGCTCATTTAAATCCTTACATAAGCCCCTAGCCACCTTACGCACACCCAATTTTAGTATTTATTGCATTCTTGTATGATAATTACACTAAGAACTTTTATAGGGATAACTACATATGGCTTGATCCCTCTTCAGAGTATTGGTATGTAATCAGTGTGCCCACAGATGGGGTGTGAAGAATGTTTAGTGCATCTTACACACACTAGCCCCCCATTTTCTCAAAGTCATATTCAAACTTATTAGAGACCTAGGATCAAAGGTAATTTATCTCTACAAGGAGATTTGTTAAGAGTTAAGATTTGGAATTTCACAAGAAAGGTCATACAAGAGTGGAAGATAGAACCTAGAAAGTGTAGACCTCTATAGCTAGTTTGGACAATAGTGGTAGGAACAGGACTATAGCACTAGACCCCAATGTGTCTTGTTTTTAGTGCTCTTGTTCTTTCACCAAATGAAATATAGATGTAGGCTCTTGATACTATCCTAGTCTTAAAAATTAAATATCATCCTTACTCTCTTTTAGATCAACATAGTTTTAAGCTAAGTTATATTTCTCTCTATTCACTTGTAATTTTTATAAAGTCTAAACAACAATTAGAATTAACAAATTAGTAAGTTAATTATGGCATAATTATTGAGTGATTTAATTTACTAAGACTTTGAAATAAATAGGAATAAAACCCCAATTATTCCCAAAAGGTTAAATAACTTGCATATGTGGACATTTGAACATGTCCTTATATGTCTTATTTTCTCAAATTTAGTGACATTTTCCCATGTCCCTTTTATTGTGTCCCTTGGCCTATTTTACATTCCTCATGTGTTTTGAATGTATTTTTTATTTTATTAATGATGGCCATGACACTTTTATTTTCTTATTACACACACCATTTCTTTATGCCATGAGGTACCTCATGCATCTTCCTTCCTACTTGGGTGCTATAATGGACATCATGCCCCATCCCTTAGGTAGCTACTCACATTTTATATCACATACATATATTACATATATCTTGACACCCTTGTATAATAATAGACATGAAATACATATTAAATTACATACTTATGTTCATATTCTCTTATATTTTGATGTTATGTTTGCACATTGTATTAGAATATCACCCAATTATCATATGTGCTCTAGCTAACACACATTTTGCAAAGCTATTTATTTTGAGGATATTTCTTGTGGAGGTTCAATAAATATGCTCAAAATAGATGGATTCATAATGGTTTGTCATAGATATATATCTCTTACATTGAATTCACAAAATATTTTTTACCACACAAGCTAAATTTCAAAAAATTAAACATATGTAAAACATAGGAAAAAATAAGGAATTAAAAACTAGTACAGTTACTCAAATTTTAGACTAGATAAACATTATTGCCCAAATAGGGACACTATAACCACATGGCACTATTGTCCAATATGTGGTGATCCTATTTAGTATCCCTAATTTTAAGATAGTTTAGATCAAATAGAATAATACACTAAGTACAATACATGTTTGCATAGATACATCTACATGTTTGATAGTTATGAGTAGATTTTACCTAGACTCAAACTAACTCAGTTTAGATTCATGTCAATTACTCAGATTAAGGGCACCATACACAACATGATCATTCCCATATTCAATTCAGATACTCATATATAGTTATTTAAACTCAATCTATAATCAATATACTTAGATATCATATTGGGGGCATATGTGTGACATATTATTTCCATATGCTCAGTTGTACATAGGTTTATCAGATGGAATGGAAATCTCCATCTCATTATCTACATTATATAGAGCTATTCCAAGTTGTCACTATTTTCATGCCTTACTCCATCTACAATGGTTGTCCTTCCAAAGTGTCCTAGAGCTACCTAATTTACTTGAGTAGCTAAGGAGATGACATACATAGTTAAATATACTCAATTAGATATTTGTATCACTTTTTATGGTTTAATTTTATATGAATACATTACACATGGGTGGGTAGTGATTGAGTCATAGCCTAATTGAGTTCTTGAGCCACCCAAGTCATAAGGTTGGACACACTTTTAGTTTGATCCAAGTTATTCACAGGTCATGATCCACAAAATAGGGGTGGTTAATGATGGCATAAAATCTATATTGAGTTCTTGAACCATCCACACATGAAGATTGAGTAAGCTATCAACTCAGTCCAAGTTATTCAATGATTTGATCACTATATACATACCCATAAATAAGTTGTCATCAAGTTCATACATTAGTTCATATATATAATGAGGTGTAATCATTCATTTCCTCTAATCCTTCTCTTTACATAGTTTAACTCAATTACTTATTTATTTAACATAGTCTCTTGATTTTGATATCTCTTAAGTAAGGACTAATTTATGCATATTTTCTTACAGGTCATGATTTGGATCATGATTCATATACACAGACCCAACTTCCTCATACTAATACTCAATTTCATAGGATTCACTTCCTAGGTAAGTCTAAGTACACTTCTTTTTACTTTATACTAGTCATTTCACTTTGTTGAATTTCTATGATAAGGGGGTGGGGGTGCAAACGTAATCATCTAAAAGTGGCATTTGAGTGCTAAGATTGCTACTTGAGACAACCTTTTCTTATCTTATCCCTATTCCTATCTTATACCTTTTTATCACACTTTTTAGCCTTTGTGTAGACCAAAAACATCCCTAGTCATATTAAATGTAGTCTTAGACCCTCATTTCTTGATCTTGGCCCTTCATGCCTAGAAATATCTTAGCTAGACATGAGCACTAGATTAAGGACATTATAGCCATATAGAACTAGTGTTACCAAAATGGTGCTAATGTCCTTTGCCCTTTCTTTCCTAAATGGATATATTCTCAAAATTAAAACCCTCCTAAGGTCATCCTAAGCATCTTTTATTGTCTACACAATTTACATAACCCTATAAATACATGACTTTTATACATCTATTCAGTAGATGGAAATTATACACAAAATACCTATTCAAACACAAAACAAGTTGATAAAAATCAAGGTTATTAATCCCTTCTCTTCCCTACTTCTACATATTACCATCTATAGCTACCCCAAGCTCATATTTTCTAGATTTTCAATATCAAGCACACTCAAGGCATTCAAGACTAAAATCATTCAAGTATCACTTGCATTAGAACTTATGTGGGGAGAAATACAATGGTATTGATCCCTCCTTATATTATTGATATATAGGAAACTCTCTTCACAATGGGGTGTTGAGGATGTCTAGCCTATCCTACTAATGAAGACACTTTTTAGTTCATACCTTACTTGTAAGGAGGATTAGGGTTTGCATCATAAATAAATGACTATAGTCATAATATAAAGTTTCAAATTTCATGCATGCATGAATGGAACCTATAAACATAGTCACAAGTGCACCCAAAAATTTAGAGTAGTCCTACATAGAGGACACTAGTGCCATATTTAGGACACTATAGCCACATGACACTACTATTCAAGTGTGGAACTACTATTTAGGATCTATTTGATGACACTCAGACCTATTATTATCTTATTTTTCAACAATCATATCTTTTATATCATGTTTTTTTTAGATAAGTCTTTATTTTCACATATTTATTACTATTTTAAAAAATTTGATGCTAATCAAACTCTATAAAAACATTAATGGTTATTTATTGCATATTATTTCACTAGTTTAGACTTATCATCCCTTTAATCAAACATAATATTTACATTATCTATACCCCAATAAGTTAAAACACTCTATCGAAGGAACCATGAAATAATTTATCTAAGGTGTCTTAATAGAGATGAATCAATAGACATGCTTAGTGATTTTCATGGAAAATATGAGATGGGTCATGGTTTAGTTGATACCACAACCCATAAAATATTGAGAGAAAGCTATTACTAGTTATATATCTTTAAAGATTCACATTTACATGTTTGAAACTACCATACATGCCAAACAACTACACATATGGAACATATTCCAATAATGCCCTTATTACTAGTAGTTAAAGCTCAACAATTTGTAAAGTGGTGACTAGGTTTTGTGGGAAAATTATTGAGAATCCATTTTTAAGCCACAAAATCATTCTAACATCCACAAAATACTACACTTGTTGGGTTGAGGATTAACCATTCAATAATTTCACATTAGATGTAGTTATCCTATTCTCAGAGGAGCACAACATCACAAGGTTTAGAATTCCTTATGCACTTGTATGTGATAATAAACCCACTTTATCCTATTTTTAATTATTGGATTGGGCATATGATCACCAGATAATCCTAAAAGTCTCCTCTAATTATTAACTACATTGAAATAGATTAGTTGAATCCACAAACAAGAATTTGATAAGTATAATTAAAAGGACATTGGAAAACAATCCCATAAATTGGCATAATGAGTTGAAATTTACATTATGGGTGGATATGACCATAAATAAATTGGTTCTAGGTACTTCCCCCTACCACCTAATTTAAGGACAAGACCCTAAGGATCCCCACCTTATTATTTATTAAGGATTACTTGGAAGTATATGATCTGATAAAGGGTCTTCTATTGAATATTATACACTTGGATGAAAAATGTGATGTAGCTTTGTTGCACTTTCATAAATACCAAGGGATTGTTAAACATTATATTTGAAAATGATCTAAATCAAAATAATTTTTGGTGTCATACCTCATTCTTATGTGGGACAAGGCTCATGAATAGAAGGGGAAACAAAAAAAAAATTGATGCTTTATGGGTAGGTTTCTATCTGATTTCTAAAATCCTAGGCAATAATGATTTCTACCTAAAATGTCTGACTAGTGAGGAAGTCTCATTTCCTATAAATGGTAAATTCTTGAATCAATACTTCCAGGCTTAAATTCCCATGGAACACCCTATAAATAATATTTCTTTTGATTTTTTTACTTTGTTCTTCTATTTCATTCCCATCCCTTATTTTAGTATAGGATTATTATGTTTTGTTTTCTATTTATTTTATTATTATTCATTACTTGGTTAAGCCTCATTTCATCTCTTTTTGGGCTAAACCTAATGTTTTGACTTGAGCATTTCCATGCTTGGTTTAAGGATAGTGAATGGCAGTCTTGTTTTTTAATAACACTAATATAATTCCTATGCACAAAAATGTTTATAACATTATTCAATTATTTTCATGAACTACTATGTTATCCTTGTATTTTTAAAATGTAAAAATCTTATAATTTTAAATAGAGCATATGAATTTATAAAGACTTATTTTATATTCTAAAGATCATCAAATGCACATAGAAAAAATATGAAGGATAATGCAACTCCAAATTTTTTAGCCTTTGCTTCAATTGATTGTACACTTGTTTATTATCACTAAACCCATGGCATGGTCCCTAACCCTTTATGAAAAAAAATCAAGGAAACATCTCCTTTTAAAAGGTAGGTGAAAAATATAAAATCTAAAATTTCTCTTAAAAAGGGTGACCTTGGAAACCTCCACCATAGTTTTTATATCTTGGTTAGGAGTGGAATAACACCTTAGGAAGGACTAGAGGCATCTCTATTGGTGTTATAAAAACTTGAATAGCATTAGAGAAATCCACATGCCATTTACTGCCCAACAAAATTACAAAATTCTTTCTCCTTTCAGCAATGCCTACCATTTAAACAAATTTGATTTATTATGTTTTCTTGAAAGTGTAAGGCTCCATTTTTCATAGGGATTATCTTTGATAAATATGAATATGAAATTATGACTTAGATTTTTTGATTATTGAATTATGTTTTTAGGTCACATCTAACTGAGGAATGCAAGTATTTATGAAGAATTTTCATGTGTTGGGAACCATGAGAAAGACCTATTATTAATCATGTTTCTGGTTACATACTTATGAAAGTATGATTCTTAAATTTCATTTATGAAATATTAATTTATGAGATTCAATTATAAATTTTAATATATATTGACTTAAATATTGTTTGAATCATTGATCACGAGCTTTTAATATAGAAATTTCATGTGTATAAAGTGAAGAGAACCTAACTACATGAATGTTTGTATTACTTGGTATGTTGGTTGCCTATAATTTATTGAATTCTTTATTTTATTAAATTTTATAGCTTTAGTTATCAAGATAGAATATTTTGATGTGTGCATCAAGTGTGTAGGAATAGAAAAAGGGCCAATGAAGGAAAGAGACTATGTTAATAATGGTTATATCACTAATTAGTTTTACCCTTAAAATTGTCTTAAACCCATGACAAGTATTAGATGCCTTGTATACAATCTTTGTTAACTTATAATATGTTTTAGGTGTCTAGCCTTTAATATTGGTTGGTGAAACTTTTTATCTTATGATCATTTGGTTTTGTTTCCAATATCTATTTTGTCTAGGGGTTAAATGATAGATATTTCATTTATTTGACTTAGATTGGAATGAAGTGAGAAAAGAGGTAAGTGAATATATGAATAAACCACAAAAGTATGAAATATCCACCATTCACCTTAATTAAACATGGAAAATAACATCCCTTAATGAGGCATTGGTTAACAAGTGGTTAGTGGTTAGATGATTCTCAAATTACTATATGTACGAGTCAAATTCCCTTAGTTTAAGACTTTTTAAAATTTGAAATAAGATATAATAAGCATAAGATAGAAATACATAGGGATAAATGGTGAGGATATTTGAGTCTAGACAACTAGGGGATAGTGCCTAGGTAGTCTTGAATTTGATAGGTGGGCTTTATTTTTACCTATGTTTTCATTTATTTCATTGAGTTAGAAATGATTCTAGGTCTTTGATTATTCTCTTTCTTCAAGGATAATAAGAACACTTATTTTATTCTACATATATTATTGTCTTACCATCATTATGCACTATCCATCATGTAGTTCTTTACCCATTTGAGAGCCTTGGAGAGTTTTTGTTACTCCTTTCTTGACTTAGATGTTTTAGATTATTGCTTGAGTGTATTAATGTTATTATGACATAATGCCATAATTATATATAAGTATCATTTTCATGGTGGCAAATTGTTAAGCCCTCCCATGATGTGCATGGTGGTATATCCCTTAACCTTCCTATGAATGTCATGGTGATAGAGTGTAGGCCTTCTTATTTTGTGACATGGTGATAGATTTTTGGGCCCTCTCATGACTACTGGATGAGAAAATTTGAGTGGGATATCTTCTTTCTATCCAATAAAATGGTGGGCATGGTTTATGTTGTGAAAGTTTTCTTGTTTATTTTCTATATTTTAAACTTATAGCTTCATTTGGATGTTGATTAAATGTTTATTTGAATGATATTTGGGAATGAAAGTCTTCATAGGTAAGAACCAAGAATAGGACTGTAGGTGGTATATTGTCTCTCCCTTATGTCAAAATTCCATTACTTATATATCCACCCTTGCCTTTACCAAGTGATATAAACATGCTCAGAGTTGGGATTCTAAAGCTCAGGGGTGTCTAGAGTACTAGTTCGATGATGAAAAAAGGTTGGGTGGTGAGCATTCCTTCTTATAGCTAGTATATGTTTGGGATTAGATGAGGAGAACCATGGAAGACTAACTAGTCCTCCATTTTTTTATTAGTCCTAGAGATGTGCCTCTTTATCTATAAATAATTGGATAAAATCTAATGTATAATTAATGATTTAGCAACTAGTCTACGTTTAATAAACTTACAAAAGAAAGAGTTTGGATAATATTCCAACTATGGATTAAGACATATATTTTATATTTATTAAAACCTCAATGTTAAATTTAGATGTAAATATTTATGAATTCTTGATTTATAGGATCTTAGGAAGAGTCTTGTATGTATCAAAATTCTGTAGCCCTTCAGGCACTTTCAAATAAATTGATAGATTGATTTCATTACTTAAATCTTTGTCATGAGTGGTTGTTATTTTAATCACTATTCATATCTTTATATATGAATGTGATATTTTAATGGAATTAAACATATCCAAAGATGAGTGGAAATCAAAGAAATAGATTTGAGATTATTATTGGGAATAATAATTTAGCTTGTTAAAATGAACTAAAATTTGATGTTTTTTGGTTTAATTATGCCTTGTAAAAGAAACATTGGAAGTGTTAGAAGATGAGTAAGATTTTTTTGTAAACCTTACAATAACCTGACTAACCTCTTATAAGAATAATTTCAATAAATTTTGGCTCTAAGATAATATTTATTTAGGTTGCAACCTTTTGGTTGAGTATGGTCACCTTGGCTTGAAAGAGTTTAATAAATGGAAGAAGAGGTTCTATTAATCTCCTTGTTAGAGTTGATTTAATTCATCACCAAAATATGGATCCATTATTCCCTCTTAAATGGAATTATATCTGTTTAGGAACCATCACTAGTTGAACCTTGTGACTGAACCCCGCTTAAATAGATTCTAGAATGACTAGGCCATTAAACCTTGAAATATCTTTGCTCAAATTAAAACAAGCCAAAAATAATTGGTTAATAATTAAACCAAGTACGATATTGGTTTAGTGTCATGGGATTAATCTGGGCCTTGTCACTTTTTTATTCCATCGATTATTTGATGTAGTTCTAGCCTAGTGGCCTCTTTTTCTAGAATATCAATGATCATGTCTTGAATTTGTAATCAACAATAATTAATATAGGCATTATTTATTTCCCTAGCTGAGTTCTTATCATTTTAATCCTCTTGATATTTCCTCAAGTTATGCCTTATCTAATTTCAATATTGTGATAACACCTAGATCTACTTTATCTTAGCCTTAGTAGTTTATTGGGTTGTTTGCTCAGTATTCTACCTTAGTCTAGTCCTTCTTGAAGACTCAATCATCCATTTGAAATTTGCCTTCATTAATTTAAAATAGTCCTTATACAACCATTTTACTTTAGCCAATTAATTTTTTGGGGTCCTTTTGTTTCAATTTATCCTTCATCGATTTCATGACTTTTGATGAGTGGTTCAGATAAATTATTACGACCTTCGTAGAAATTTTTCATAAAGATAAATTTTTTAAAGATTTCAAAAATAGTTTTCTAATTTTTAGGTCATTAGATAAATTATTAAAACTATATCATAAATTTTTCATCAAAATAAAAGTTCTAAAGACTTTGTAAAGATATTTCTAGTTTATAGGTCTTTAAATAAATTATGGTGAATTTTTCAAAAGTTTTACATGAAGGTAAAAATTCTAAAGTCTTTAAAAACAAATTATAATTTTTAGGTCTTCAAATAAATTGTTGTGACCTTGTTGTAACAAAAGTCTCTAATAAAAGTTTCAAAGTTATGTGTCTTCAAAATTATTTAAAATAAAATTCATGAAATAAATTTTCATAAAAGACTTAGGCTAGGGTCTTAAGAATGAATGATGTCAAAACTTTTGCATGAAGGCTCAAAGACTTCAAAGAAGTTGTTCAAATTTTTGGGTCTTCAAAGCTTTTTTTACAACTTTATCATAATAAAGGGTGAAAAAAACTCTAAAGGATTATTTTTGGGGTCTTAAAATAGTGATGCATGGTGTGTCCACATTCCATGATAGCTTAGTCTTGAGTAGATCCAAGGTAGACATGTGGAACCTAACAACATCAATAGAAATTGAGAACAATTTTGATGTCCATCTCAACATTTTAAGCACAATTACCATTTTGACATGAGATCATAAAATAATACTGAGTGCCAAATGAATAAATTAATACTGTGAACTTCTTAATTATGGCATGCTTCAATTAAGTCTTATGGCAGTAGTAAGATTTTCCTTATTATGTTTTATGTTTGGAATGGATTTAGTTTTCTATCCATGTTTTTTAGTTGTTTATTTGTTGAAGTTGTGTCATGCCTATATTTTAAGGTAAAAAATTGGCATGATAGTAAGATAATTTAATTAATCATATAAATTCAAATATTGCTGATCTTTAGGAAGAATTTTAGTTTAGTATGTCATGTGCTAAAGTAGAGTTTTTTACCTTCATGTTTTGATTTTTATTTGGAAGATGACTTGTATTTAATGATTATGTTTGAATAAGAACCAAAGATACTATATTCTCAATATACTCATAAGTATCTTATATTAGGAGTCACCATTTTTTGTTTCTCACACAACAAGCCCCCTTTTCATGATAAAAATTGGGACCCTCTTTCTATTAAGCTAAATCTTGATTTACTAGGTTAATAGGGCCTCTTTAGACTTATTTTGATTTCTATGCCTGAGCCCTTCCTGATTGGTAGTTAGATAAATGATAAGTTACAAATGATTGTTCATGATTGTTTTTAATGCCTTTCCATGTTGTTCAATTCATTCTAATATTTTATCTATGAGCACTAAAATCTAAATTAAATGTTTGTTTTAAGCCTATTAAGGCTAGTTCCATGTTAAAATTATTTAGTATTCAACCATTTGAATGTTAGACCTAAGATTTTGGAAAATGTATCTATCTATTAGGACCCATTTTATGGATTCATTTTTGAATTGTAACTCATGATTATTCTTCTCATAGTATATTGGATTAACTTTTACAATATTTAATTTGAGACATCTAAATATTCAATAATTATGAGGTTATTTACCTAAGTGTGAATAAATTTTATTTCCATTTATTGTAAATTAGTTTATCATGTTTGTCATAGGCTTTACCTTATGAATGTTTTGGGCTTAATATTTAATTTATGTAAATGATTAGATTTAATTCTTGTATTAAATGATTTTTCATCACCTAAAACTATCTTGGAAAAACTTTACTTTCTAAAAAATCCTTAGTTAAGTTTTTTGTTTTTTCACAAGTTTTCAAAGACTTCCTAGGGCACCTAGGTTTTTCCATACACCCAAATCATATTGATGTGAAACTTTATAGTTAAATATTTTTTTAAAAATGATTGAGTCTTTTTAAATCCCTAGGGGCCTTAGATTATGCTTCATGGCATGATCTCCATGACCTGACCAAGTGGAAAGTTAGTGAGATATGTAAATCCCCATGCCCTTGATGCCTTAGGATTTCACCACTTGGAAATGTCTTAAAATATTGATAGCCTAGGAAAAAAATAACTATGAAAAAAATCCATGTCCCTAAGGGCCAAGGATTGTACCACTTGGCAGCATCATAGGAACTTGGAAGCCTAGAGTGATGGAAATATTAATCCCATAACCACATCGCCTCAAAAAAGCATGGAAATCCTAAGATATTATAGATAAGAAATATGGATATATAAATGACTAATATAGATGATAGGATAGAGCCCAGGAATGCTGAAAAACTACCAAGTGGAAAATGGGATCTACCAAAGCAAAATAAAATCCTAGAAATGCAAAAGAAGTGAGAAGCTAAAGAAGGAACAAGTGGAAGTGGTGACATAAGGATATGAGGGGACTAATATTGATAGCATGTCTATCCATAAAAATCATTAAAGGCCAAAAAAACATTGTTCTTAAGTCTAAAAGCGTAGGCCAAGAATAATTAGTTTCTCACTAACATAATAAATGGATGAATTGAATGTAGAATTTAATGTGAAAATGGCTAGAGGCATTAGTCATAGTGTGGAAATCATATTTTAGTTATATTAAGGATGTAATATACAAGAGTGTAATCTTGAGTAAGCATGGTGATTTGGTTCTAAATACAAAGAGAATGGCTCAAATTTGATCTGTTAGATGCAAATTAGAAGTGCCAACCACCAGAAGTGGAATTAAATGTAGAATTAACAAGGTACCTACTAATGGAAAAATGTCAAAACAAAATCTCACCCAAAATTGATACAGGATACCAAATAAATTTAAAATTCAACTATTGATACTTATGAAGGGTACAGTGTTCATATTTCAGAGAAAGTAGAAAGGTCCTAAGGAAAACTCCACCTTAAATAAGATATTTATCTACTACAAGGAAATGTATGGATAAGTCTGTATGGTAGTACTAAGGCATTTTCAACCACTTTTAACTAAATTGGGCATATAAAATTTACTTCCATGTTGGTAGAAACATGGTGTCCTATAGAAGTTCTCAGTTGCATTTCTAAATCCACATTAAATACTTAAGAACTTATGTAATAAGATTTTGGCATCTTGAAATTTTTATTTTTTTTGGTCTCCTATAATTATCAATTCAAAATCATTCATTGAGGTTGGCTCTTTGTGAATTGTAAAAAAACATAGAGAACCAGACATTTTCTTCTTATGATTCTTTACAGCATTCTAGATTAGTTTTACTTCTCTATTCTTTTGTTTTTGATATTGGTAAGGCGAATTTTTTAGATGGATTATTTATGGTCTCTAAACTTTGTTAATAAAAAAGGAAAATCTTGATATTCTAAGACTATTGGGATTGTGTGTGGAATTTTTCTTGCATGTGTTTTATTATGGTTGTGCCCTTTCATTTTTATAAATGCTCTTACCTAAAATCTTGTACCATATTTAGTTGAAGTTGTTATAAGTTTGACTCAACAAAATATTCATTTAATTGATCTCATTCAGTCAAACATATCACCATAATATTCATGATAACATTCTCTCTTTACCTTTACCCTTGCTCTTTTGCATTTTATTTTAAAAATGTGTTATATTAGGCAGTTGGTATCAAAAAAATCAATATGCAATTAAATGTTTATCCTTATTATTATTTCAAGTTTTTTTATCACCATTATTGCATTTTTGTATCTATGAATGTTGTAAACCAATAGAGTAATCAATTGTGCATTTTATATGCAAGTCTAAGAAAGCCTAATTTCTATTTGAGGATAAATCCTAAAAGTATTTTTAAGAAAGTATGGCTTCTTAATGAATGAGTTAATAAAATAAACATAAACATTAATTTTAAAAAATAACCCTTAAAATAAATAGTCCACATAATCTAACTTAGTGAAGACCAACATACCAATACCTAGTAAATTTTGAGCTTGGGGAAGAATTTTCCTCTTGAGATATTCTTCCTTTAAGGAGAGGTAAGACCTAACAAACCTTGCATACTATTGTAAATGTAAAATGACCGATAAACAAAATGGTTTTATAAATGTATTGATTCCATTTCTAATAACTTACGACACACATGATTTAAACCCTAATTTTATTCCACATTCAACAATCTACAACCATCAAAGAGAATTCTAAGAATAGATTCTTGTAAGAAATTAAAAAAACCATTTCAAAATTTGAACCAAAATTTCATATTTAAGATTTATTACTTCCCTTTAATATATCATATAGTTCATTATTTTCTTTCAATATCATCCTCACAAATAGCTTTCCATTTGAACTCTCTTCCTTCTATTTCCACATGTGCTCAAAACCTCACACTCTTTTTTACACCATTTTTTCATGTAATTTCCTACATCGAATGAGTATATAATGATGCCTTCTTATGTGAACATTATCCATTTTATCCATCATTATAATATTTATAATATAAATATGAGTGCATACAAGGATTTTTCTCAACATGCCAAAAATGGTGAGTTCCCACTATGGTTTCACTACCTCCTCCCAATTAAAATGCTCCACTACAAAACATGCATTCACTTCCAAAATCCAAAATAACCCTAATCATTACATTATTTTATTAAAATAATTATTTAGGTTGACTTCCAAAGGTTATAAAATATAAAACTAATTTAACCTAATGAACTCATAGATATTAGGTTTAGATTTAAACAAAGTAGATTATCCTTTTAATCCTAAGAAATTAATACCAGCCACTTTTATTTTAACATTTCAATTCCATACCTTTATTATTTATAAGCTAAAATATTATTGTAGACTTTATGTTTAAATTAAACCATAATAAGGTAAAGCATCCACAAACTAACAACCTTATTAAATTTCAAAGTTGATGATTACCCTTTTATTTCAAGGATAAAACATCATTTTATTTTTCATACATTATAATTTATTCACATTTTTTCAATAAAGTAGGTAACATACATATGAAATTTAAATTCAAATAACACCCAAAGTTATTCACACAAATAAAAAACTCGACTCAACATATATCAATAGCTACCTAAATATATGCATATAAATTGAAACTTAAATTAAATACAACCCACAGTATCTAAAAAAAAAAACAAGGCAATGTGTGTGTGAGAGTTCTATAGTAGGCTATGACTACTCATATTTATTTATTTCTATCCCTCTCTTATATTATTATATCCTTCTAAATAATATCATGATGGGTGTACTTGTCCTACATACACCTTAGTTACAAAAGAGTAGTTAGTTTACTTATGCATAAATGTATAAAAAACCATGACATCTAGAAAATACTAACTCAAAATTAAATGCATTAAATATAAACATAACATCAAATTAATTATTATATATTTAACACAAATTTTTTTTCACATTTTTAAATAATAATAAATTCTGAAATCATAGGCAAAGATATAACAAATTTTAACTAAACTACTTGTTAGAAAAAATTGGCCACCATGAATGAGTATCATTTGAAACTGTCTATCAAGCTTTAACCCTGTTGATAGCCTCACAGGTCTCCTTGTAATAAAATTTAATAAAATTTTAAGTTTTTTTTTTAAAGGTTATGTTAATCTATCCCATGGTAAAAATAATGGTGTTATACCCCTACAAGAAGATGATATTCACTAGATGAGTGAGTGGACCCAAGGAGCTAAGAAAGAGATATGAAAAGCATGGCCTTTTAAGCTTTTGGATAAATTAAGGTAAGTATGGAGAAATTAAATTAAATTTTAATATTTGTCTCATTATTAATCAATTTATGTCATGTCAAAACTAATTTTCTCCAAGAGAGTTCAAAGATATCTCAAGTCAAGTAAGGTCTTGTTTAAGTCATTTGACACCTGTCCAAGATATCTTCCAGTCATTTATCTTTTATAAGTAGCCAAATAATAAGGTCAAGTTGAAGAACCAATAATAATTAAAAAAATTGGGGAAGTTTTGAGAGTCATAAAAAAACTTAGATATGGTCACAACAAAAGGGGAGGTTGCAGGTGGCCATTCTCAAGAGCCTAATCCTAGTGATTAAGATGTATATGAAGGGGGCTATGACAAGCCTAAGTTAGGAAATGAAGATATTGAAGTGTTTTATTTTTTTTCCTATCAATATGATTATCCCAAAGTAAATTAATGTAAATAAAACTTACTAAAAAAGTGTCAATAGGGTTTTTATCTAAGAAAACAAAGCTATAGGTTGTATATGAAGAGGTGGATTTTTATACAACTATAGGTGTTCCTCATCATTGAAAATAATATATTATAAAATTTGAAAAAAATTTAATATAGGATAAAAATTAATACCACCCTCAATTATATTTTAAATTATTATTACACCATGATAAAACATGCATTCCACACATATGCAGTCCAAACTGTGTTCCTACAGCCTCAAAGACAAGAAATATGGTTTTGTGAGCAAGAAACATGGTGGTTTTGAGTGATAGGATAGGTGAAATTTGAATTTATATACATCAATTTTTAGGTAAATAACTCTTAGGGATACACACCATTGAATCAAACTTTCAAAATCATCCTTGAGGTGAACTTTCAGGGTATAGACCTAAGCGTATATGCCTAGTGTTTGTAGGAAAAAACTAGATGTTTGAAGACATTTGATAGGTATTTTAAGGAATATTTATGTTTCAAAATATTATAATATATAAATTATAATATTTAAGATCTAAATATACCAATAAAAACATTTCAAAGTTCTTGAACTAAGGGAAATGGAGACTTGCAGGTCTATAGACTTGTAGGTCCACATTTTCAAGTAAGAGAAGACAATCTTATATGAAGGGTGAGGTTTGAGGATGAATTAAGGAGTGAGAGAAATTATTATATAATATTAAGGTATATTTAAATTTTAAAATGGTAATCACTGATTAAAAGTATTGCTTTTATCCCTAACAAACATTAAGCCCAAGAAGACCTACAAGCCTACTTAAAATTCCTTTTTGATTTTTGTTTTCAATAATTCATGAGAATATGAAATGATTTCATTGGTTTTGGTGATTTTTATTAATATAATAAGTGTATGGGGAGAAAATATAGGAATTATTAAGTGGTTAATATGTTTTTAATATGGTCAAAAACCATAATAATGCCTACATCCATGCATATAGTCCTCTTTTGCACCTAGAAATCATCATTTTTGCTTGGTGTGAGCCCATGGACGTTGATCATATATAACCAATGGTTGAATGAGTTGAGATGGGTTGGTTCAAACATAAAACATGTATTATTTTTATTTTAAACACCCTTAAACTCTCCTTATGAATTTATATTATCTCTCAATTTACTTAGGCCTTCATTTTTGTAACCTAGGGCTAAAAATCTTGAAACTTTAAAAACTTGAATTATAAACCATGAAAATTTTCAAAAATACATTTTTTAATGTGATATATTATATTTTTGATGTTTTCAAGATATACTATATGTCATTGTATTGTATACAGTGTTGTAGGCTTGTACCATGCCTAATTAAGGCTTTTTATATTGAGAAAAATTTACATATTCCTTATAAATTAAATATAAATCACTAGGAGTAATGAAAAATAAATTATAAACCTTTCCAAATCAATTCAAGATAATATGTCAAATTTTATCAATGTAAAATAGTGTAATAGTAGACAATTCACTTTAGTAAATGTAGGTGTTGAGAAAGTAGATCTGCATTGAGAGTTGGGTCCTAAAAATTTTGGTGAAGTTGTAAGGGAATAAATTGTACTTATATAATTCCTTAGTTTTATTATAATTTATATGTATATCTCAAATTAAGGATATTTTTACCAAAATAGGGATATAAGGAATAGGCCTACAAAATAGTAAATATGAGAATGATGAAGAAAATTGAAAAATAGAGGTAGAGAGATGATTAATTTTAGGTATTCATTAGGTGTACAAGGTATTTATACTCTAAGGAGATGATTTTTCATGTTAAAATCACTCTAAGGGGTAATTTTATTTTTTTAAGAGTGAGTCCCCAAGCCAAACATAACTCCTACACCACCTTGCCCAAGTTGTCATCAAATGGAGCACACACATGTTGAAGAGAGACTTCATAACTATCATTTGGAATTTGTTTATTTCTTCTAAATTATTATACAATTACTTCATATCCATAATTGGATCTTGACACCTCTCCTCTCTCTCTAAATCCTTCTTTCTCTTATATATATGCTTGATGTTGGTATTATATGCATCCTTCCACTAGGAGTATGGTGAATCGATCCTCCTTTTGTAAGTCATTAAATCACTAAAAAAGATGGTTTTACCTTCTATTATGATTGTATTTTAGTGTTTGTGAATGAATTATTGATCTTGTCTAGTGTTGATTTAGTTATACTTTACATGTTGTCTCATTCTCTCACCTATATCTAGTTTGAACTCACTCTTGCATCTCATATGGAGTGTTTAATTTGTCTTGTAAATGTTAATTAAGTAAATATTCCATTAGTATCTTTTAGACCTATTTAAAATTATCCATCCTTGATTAGTCATTATCTACCACCTTGATATTGAAATATTGATGTAAGAGGAGTATATTAGTATTAGCATATGAATAGGTCAACTTCATGCTCATTGTGAATTTTAAAATGTGTATTAATGGTCACTAAATTTGGGGTATCACCTCCATAATTTAGTTTGATTTTATTTTTCTCTCCTTTTTCCTTTCTAAGTAGTAGTTTAGTAGTGATTCTAGGTGAGAGAATCAAGGGGGCTAGCCCTATCTATAGGTTATATTTATCTATAAGGTCACTCAAAACCTTTTAATATTTATTATTGTCATTTAAAAATTTCACCCATGGATGGTCTACAATGCAATAGGTTTTGTAGAAGGGCACAGAGCATGAATTTTTTACATAGGGCACAAAAGTGTTTGGTGTTGGGAGTGGAAGTATTATCACCCACCTGATTGCATGAAGCATTGGTTGTCTCATCACAATGATGGGAATGTAACTAAGGTATGGGACCCTTGTACTCTTTGGTATGATCCTCTAGATTAGGTTAGATTCCTTTTATTCTAAGTGAACCTAGTTTAATACTAGTGAGTAGACCTAAAGAGAAGAAATTTAAATCTAACACTAATCTAAACCTAATATTCTTGAGGGAAAATGGAGGGAGAAGGTAAGAATTTGATACAAAATAAAAGGAAATACACCAAGAATAGAGTGAGCACTCATACTATCATGGACATAATAAAACATTTGAGAAAAATACATTATCACATAAACCCCATAAATGACACTCCAAATGCATAAGTATTTCATATAGAGGTGTGGGAATGTAGTGTAGCACTAAGACTGATGACAATGATCCATAGATAATGTCTACATAGACTCATATGTGCATAGAACATGACCTGTAAGTGAGTTTTAAATTCCACATAGAGGTAATGAGAATAGACAATAATGATAGGGGTGAACATTACCCATATACAAAGATAAACAAACACAAATAACATCTAGAGTGTAATAAGAATAGAGGGAGGTGAACTTAGTTATAATTAAAATTCAAGTTTTAACCAATAAAAGTGTTCTAGGAGGGAAAATTTTGGTCATGTGAGGTTGTAAAAATTTACCTTTTTTACAATGAATAATAAGGCTTTTATAATGGATAAATACATTTACAATTAATACACCCCTTGGGGTGGTAGATACAATCTTTAAAGTTTATTGTAGCATCATATCCATGTTTCTTCAATTTTAACTAATGATCTAGATCTGAGAGTTGGTGTTAGGATTATTTTATATCTACATATGTTTATGATATCAAAATATATTTTTAATAGTCATAGGGGTGGTGTATGATCATATTCCAACATCTGATAGCCACTTTTGCTTTTACCTATTTTGACAAGGCCTCAAACACCACTCAACTACTTTTTTAACTACCTCTTTATACTTTTCCACCACTTATCATTCAATTCATGTGTCTCCCTTGAAATTCCGTGTCATTGTTTTGTATCTAACATGAATCATTACCTTATTCATTTTAGGGACACCTGTTCCCTGAGGGTTGTGTAGTTAGACTATACAACGAGCTATAAATAGGTGATGAGTGCATATGTATAATATTTTTGTGGGGGTACATAAATTTTAACCCTTTTTCACCAATATCTATTTAAATATCATTATCAATTCTTTACCTTATACCTAGGTCCACATTAATTTATGAAGTAACATGTGCATACCATAGATTGTAGTATGTGATGTATGAGAGTGTAGAAGTAGGATTTTGTGAATTAGTGAAAAACTTTATCATGGAGGCATAAAAAATATTTTGAATAGGATTGTAAAATATAATTACTAAGAACTTTATGCCTTTTAACCTAAACACCATTTATTTTTGTGTGATGGAGGATTACTAAATGGGGTGCACATTAGAAACTCTTTGTGAATGCAAGTTGACACTTGGTTGATTTGAAAACATATGATGTCTATTTCAGGTGTAGACTTGGATAGGGGGAATCTACACATAGATTTATATAAATAACTCAATACTTGTGGGCACATAAACCCTTTGTATGTTTTTTATGAGTTCTGCACAAGCTAGGATTGACTTAGAAATTCAACACTTTTATCAACCTTTGTGGGTTTATTACCTACTAAGCAATAATCTAGTATCCTTTGAAATAATAAATTTTGCATGGGTTTGTTGAATATTTTGGTCTTCTCATTCATGAATGCATTGGATGTGTATTCCTAGATTTGGAATGAACTGAGATCCTCCTAGCAAAAGCAAGAATTATGCCAAAGGCACTTAGATGAAAGAGATATAAGATAAGATAAACACTTTGCATAATAAATTAGAGGAAATAAAACTATTCTTAAAATAATGTGCACAAGGCACTTAGGGAAATGAAAAACATCTAATCTACTTATTTAAAAACTATACAAGAATCAGTGGAGATAGTTATTGATATAGATCCCATTGACCGGGATTGGCAATTTTTCTCCATTCATTTTAGTGAGTTGGAAAGCATTGGCTTGATTACAGCTAGTGATAATATATATGCCACTCCATATCACATAAAATTTAGTATGCCTTACAAATTTTGTTCTATATATCCCATTTGAGCACTAAATGTCCTTCTTGGAAACTTCTGTCAATGGCCCTTCTATCAAAGATCCTTTACATTTTGGCCTATTAGAGTTCCATAGTGTGTACAGCTTGTGATCTAGTCTCTTTGAGCTCCATTAGCTCTACTAATCATATTATGAGGGGATCACTTTCAATTAACTCTAACTAATGGGTGAGTTCTAATTAAGATAACTTGATAGATGTGGGAAATTGGGCCTCCCTTTAATAAACTAACATGAAGGGTGAATTTATCAACACTCTTTTGGGTGTGACTCGATTATCCCAAATGGTATTCCTAAGTTTAGTATGTCAATCTCCCTATTTGTCTTCCATAGTTCTATTTATAATAAAAATCAAATTCTCTTTCATGGACTCAACTAGAATATTACCTTCAGGGTAATAATTTAATGAGTTTCTTAGATGGATGCTAGGTTTGATTTCCCATTCATTGATCCTAGCTCTAAGTAAATCCAAAAAATTATTAGAGATGGTAGTGGTTGGACTACCAAATCTTGCTACAATGCCTTCATAAAATCTTAGGATAGATATTTCATTATCCTCCTTGAGCACTATTACTTCCTTCCATCTCATGAAATAGTCTGTGGTTATGAGGATCTATTTATATCCATAATTTTATGTTAGGTTGATCATGCCTATGAAATCCAAACTCCATTGTACAAAGGGTTAATCAGATTTTACTAGACGTAATAGTAAGGTACCTAGCCTTTGTTTATCCATGAAGAAGGTACATTTCTTGTAACTTCACACATATACATGTGTATATTTGAATATATTTGGACAATAATAACCATCTCTCATGATCTTTGTAGTAGTGTTCTTGGGTCAATAATGGCCTCTTATAGGGCCATCATGGAATTCTTGAATAATTCTACTTACCCAGCGTAATTCTATGCACCTTAAGAGGACTCCATTGATGTCTCCTCTAAATAACATATCATTGATGAGAACATCAGGAATGCACTACAACCTAAAATTTTTGTTCTTAGATTTACTAAATATAGGGGGATATTAATTTATTTGAATTAAAGTCATCATATTCTATGCCTAGTCCATTATAGCTTCTTGTCCTATTGATTCCTTTTCATGCAAAACCAAGATTTTTATGTATGCAAACTTTGCCACCTCATCTAATTTTTTTGAAATTCATTTTATTTGCACTATCTTGGTGATCTAGATGTCCATGTAATACTCCATCACCTTTGTGACCCAACCATCTCTCTTTTCATTGATGTCCTTACCAAGTAGAAACTCTTTGATTCTTGTATGTGTAACCATGAGTCTGACTTTGTTGTTGGAGAACATATTATTGAACTTCTTGATTTATCTCACATATAAAATGATGTGTTTCTCTTAAAATATATATTTCAAATCATAATATTTTAGTGCCTAGATGAACAAGGCAATTGGTTGTTTTAAATGATCATTATTTTGCTATGTAAGAATAGTTTAGATGCCTTCAACCCCACTAAATGCATAAAGGATAAAATACCTATTATAATCTAGGTTAATTAAGGTGGGATTTTATGCAATGGCACTCTTAATGGATTTAAAACTTTAATTTCCTTCATGAGACCATATGAATGCAACATTCTTCTTAATCATCATATTGAGAGGTTTGGTTAGGGTAGCGAAATCAAGCATGAATCTCTTAATAATGTTGATTATTCCTAAGAAGCTCTAAAGACTCTTATTGTGACTTGGATGAAGAAGAGATGAAATATCCTTGACTCACTATATATTTATTATAATTCCCTATTTGGAAACAATGTACCCTAGTATATCACCTTCATGAACTATGAAGATACATTTGTTAGGGTTTAGAGATATTTTAAACTCCTGACACCTTTCAATATTTGCTCTAGATAGCCTAAGTGATCTTTTAAATTCTTAGATAAAATAATTATGTCATCAAGGTAAACCAAGATGACCCTATTGATGATATACTTAAATTATATATTTGTGTATCTTTATAAGTTCAATCCTACATTTTTCAAACCAAATGGTATCAATTGGTATATGAAGGTTCCCCACTTAGTGGTGAATGTTGTTTTATAATGATCACATTCTTACACAAGAATCTAGTTATAACATGAGTAACCATTTAGAAATGACAATCTCTCTATTCCTACAACTATTTTTAGGATCTACTTTAATGGTGAGAGGGGATAGTGGTCCTTGAGGGAAGCTCTTTTGAGGTCTCTAAAATCTACACAGAGATAAATTTACCCATTCTTCTTCCATACTGGGACTAGGTTGGATACCCACAAATAGTGTTTATTTGTAAGTATTATACTTGATTCAATGAGATTTTAGAGATCCTTTCTCATTAAGGGCTCAATCTTTGGGTTGAAAGGCCTTTATTTTTAGTGGACTAGCTGTTTGCTAGGGTTGATCTCAATTGTGTGTTTTGCTAAGCTTGGATCAAAGCCTATCTAGTCCTTATATCTCCATGAAAATATATCATCATATCTCTTATTGAGTTCAATAAATCTCTTAATTGATAGTGGGGATCATACCTTGATCGATTTTAGGACCTTTCCCTCAAAAATGGTTACATGTGCAAAGAACTCCTCTTTCATTGTCATGCTTCACATTTATCCTTTAAGCTAGTAATTAGAATTAAAGATGCTTTATAGGGTAAATAACCCATTTAGAAACTTGTTTCCCTTTAATTTTATGGATTAATTTTTGTATTATTATTATATTTGCACTTGGTTCTTGGCATAGGACTCTACCTCATCCTATAAGAAGTTAATAATCTACTCATCACTTTCAAACACCTACCGATTTCGTATGCTATTAGGGATTTTTATTCTGATCACTATAGACATCCAGTTCCTATCATTATTATGTTGATATTATAAATATAATCAAAATTCTATGAAAATGCAAATCTAGGCCAAAATCACTAAAACATACTAAATAGTTTCATCTTATCACATACAAGTGTTGATTTAGGCTAATGTATCCATAAATGGGGTAAATTCATTTTATGTGATTATTTTATTTTCTTAAATCACTTTGAGTCAAATTGTGACCATACAAAATGATGCTCTAGACCACTTAATTATTCTAATTCAAAATCACACAACACGTGCATGTTTTATTTCACATCCATGATGCTCTAAATGGGGTATTGCTTCATACATAACTGACACCTTCTTCTAATTATACTCTAGTCAAATTATGACTCAGTAAATTGACATTTCAACCAATTTTATTAAGTGAATAAACAATTTCCAAAGGATTGTAAAAAAATAATTAACCCCACTTAAGGAAATTAAACAAAATCAAGGGCTTAAGTGAAAAATCCATAGAAGTTATTGAAGATCTATTAATTATAAATTCATTCTTAAATTCTATATCACCTTGTTACATCATCAATGGGGTGGTATCCACAAGCCATTAATAGAACAAATATATAGTTTAAACCTTCCCATGACTCATTAATACCTCATTATTCCAAATATTAATGGGGATATTTATGGATTTATCCTCCAAAATTTAATTGATTCATGGCCACACATCTTGATCTCAAGATGGATGGTTATGGTTGATTCTGATCATTTCCAAAAATCTATAAATAAGAGGGCAAAAACCATCATTTTTAAGCTTCATTAATACAAACTTATTATGCAGAAATTAAAATAGAAAATATTTAATTATTTGCACACATTGATCAAATTCATGAGCCTAAGCCATTGGTGTATTGAGAGATGATGGAGGAGAAATCTACTCATCATTAACAAAGACTTGAAGCACTAAATCTATTTAAAATCACACTTCTTGGCCATTTTTAGGAGGGACACTCTTGGGAAGGTTTGATGGTAGTATTCCATCTTTTAATAGATATTATAATTCATTTCCAAATCCCCATGAGGGATTAGGATTAGAACATTATGTCCTTTATGTTTATTTGGGTTTTCCTCTACTAATGCATGGACCAACTTGCTTTGGATTCCTACTCTACATTTTGGCATTTGCGATGGGACCACACATCCCATAAAAGTAAAGAGACTAATATGAAACTCTTAGATCTTCTAATGAATTCTTAAAAGTCTTTAAAATTCAAGTTTTATCTTCATTTTTCATGTATTTTTATTTGTTTTAGTGATATAGTTTACACAAAGACCATCATTGATTCTATTTGACTGATGTTGATCCCCTTTGAACATGCATCGATTAATGTGTGAAGGGTGGAACATATTAACAATGTGATTTATGGGTTTTTCTTGAAGGTTTATGGTTTTTATTATATGTTTTAAAACTTTCATATTATTTGATTGACCTTTTATTTTAGGATCCAGAGACCTTTTTATTACTTTTATACTTATTTTCTAACCATTTTTTTCATAAAAATCATTGGTTTTTATATATTTTATAGGAACAGACATTGATTTCAATCGACTACCATTGACTCATATGTAAATAGACTGATATTAATTTTTATGAACTGACATTGATCCCTACATGGACCAACATTAGTCTGTGAGATAGAAAAATAGAAACATGAGAGATTTATTTTAAAATCTTGTTTTTTTCATTTATATTTGGGATTCTAAGAAGGAATAAACCTTCTAAAAATTTTAGGTCACAAGATGGAAAAAGGCACAAGTTTGAAAGTGTTAAGTCCTAAACATTTTATTTGGTGCCTAAAAATAATTTAGTTGTTTTATGCTTAGTTGTTTGTGAAAGTTTTTAAAAGTTTTCAAATAAGTCCAAAGTGTCCAAAATTTCATAAATATTAACTTTGGTGCATTAAAATAAACACTCAAACTTATATTACATACTCTTAAGAGTGTTTTTTTTTATGCTTGTACTTTCAAAGTTGTTTACTTTTACAAAATGATTGATGCATGCATGTTCTCCCCCCATCCCCATTAGGGAACACAAGTGACCAAAAGTGTTATTTCTTTGCCTTGGTTTATTTTAGTCCAAAAAACATGAAAATAACATCATCAAGGCCCTCCCCAAATATATATGAATTAGGTGATCTAAACACAACATTAAAGTCTTTTCACTTATCTTTTATTTTTATATAATTTGGCTTATGAGTGGGAGTTCATAGGCTTATCATGGGTTATATAGGGAAGCATTAACCCAAGAATTAATCTCCTGACATCATTTAAACCCTACTCGATGATGGGATATATAAATTAAGGTCAACTTATTGAGATGTTTATTTCAGTGGCTAAATAAATTCCATTAATAAAATAATGCCTCGGACCATAGGGGCAACTCAGACATCACACTACACTGAGAAATTGATGAATGTAGTGGTTATGAAAAGGACAAAATCTTTTCACAACAAGCTTTTTGACATGGATCTAAATGATATGATCATATCTTGTGTTAACCACACTTGGGACCGTCTAGAAATGCCATGAAAATTTAGTTTTAGAATAACCCCACTTGTTGTAGACATATTGTTCATATAGGAAGAGTAGCCCAAAATTCCATGTCATCATATAATCTATTGAGAGAAGGGGGTGTAAAAACACTACTTATTCATGCACTTTTATTTTTGGATTAACACTTAAAATCATCTCAAGAGCACATAAATCACTGAAATTTGATAATACCATGAAACCTTATCAATTTTAAGACTTTGGACATTATACTTAGTTGTATTTTGTCATTTTATCCTTTAATTGTTTAGTTTTATCAATTCTAAAATTGTCAGATATTTTATGTTTCCATAGTACATATCCCTCCCATGAATGGTAATTATCAAATATTTTATGTTTTCACAGTACATATCCCTCTCATGAAGGGTAAATATCAAAGATTTTATGTTTTCATAGTACATATCCCTCCTATGAAGGGTAATTATCAAAGATTTTATGTTTCCACAATACATATCCCTCCCATGAAGGGTAATTATCAAAGATTTTATGTTTCCATATTACATATCCCTCCCATGAAGGGTAATTATAAAATAATTTATGTTTCCACAGTACATATCCCTCCCATGAAGGGTAATTATCAAATATTTTATGTTTCCATAGTACATATCCCTCCCATGAAGGGTAATTATCAAAAAAATTATGTTTTTATAGTACATATTCCTCCCATAAAGGGTAATTATAGAAGATTTTATGTTTTCACAATACATATCCCTCCCATGAAGGGTAATTATCAAATATTTTATATTTCCACAATACATATCCCTTCCATGAAGGGTAATTATCAAATATTTTATGTTTCCACAATACATATCCCTCCCATGAAGGGTAATTATCTAAGATTTTATGTTTCCATAAACAAAGTTTATTCTATAATTTTTTTTTGTTATTATAAAACTCTTTAAAAACTAAAACGCATCATAAAACCAAACATTTTTGTCATACACCATTATATTTAAATAAGGAGGTGTTACGTTGAAGAAATCAAAATCATTTATTGACTTGTTCAAATCATCATTTAGAAAATTGTGTTTGTATTTCTTAAGCAACATTATTATGCTACCCATTTGAGTCTAGACCATTTTCCCACTTTTTAAAAAATTGAAGTCCTTCATTTTTAATCTAAATTCTAAATATCACCTTTCTAAGTTCTAGGCCAAGGTGTTATTGGTTTTGTCATTTACACTTGGCTTTAGTAAACTTGGGTAAAACTTCCCATTTGGGATAAAGGCCAATATATAGAATCACCATCTTTTTTATTATCATTTTGGACTTAGATTATTTTTCATTCTCTCATACTCTAAGTTCTTGGACCAATCTACATCCTATTTCCATGTGGCAGTGTCATGATGCTCGTTTAGTTTAAGAATTATATTTAGGAGTTATTTTGTTAATTCACATTTTGAGTTTTTTGGTTTGCATTTTTATATTCCTAATCAAAAATACCCTCTTCTAATTTTTTAGTCATAACTAATCATAGTTGTATCTAGATTTTATGGTATTGATGTATCTTTGACCTAAGTTTGTTTTGATAGATTACACTTTAGGTATTAAATTGATCATACCCTCTTCTAATTTGATGATTTCAACCCACCAAACATGACTAAACTAATGACCATTTAATCTAATTATGTGGCATTACACCACTTATTTTATTATAGTCTCATATTCCTTGTTATTTATTTGAATAAATCCAAAACACACCTTTTTAATGTTTTCAAAACACATTTCACATCTTAGAAAATGTATATAAAAATCTTCTAAACATGACACAAAGGTATACTCATAGTGGCATCTCTTACAACCCTAGTTATGAGAAAGAGAATTTTTATGATGGATAAGGTAACTCCATAGTGTTCAAAGATATTCCAACAGCTGTAGGATCTAAAGAAGATTATTTTGAACACCAACCCTTAGAGGACAAATATGAATCCCTCCTTAGGTTGATTTAATTAGGTGATAGGTTTACATTATATTTCTCTATGGAATAATTTCATACATTGGTTAGGGTGGAAGAGCAATATCGAGAATAATCCCTCGCTCATAGTATAAAATCTAACATTTCTTATTCTATAAAAGGAAACGAAGCACTCATAGAGTATAAACCCAATGATCAAGATCTTACAACCAAGATCAATAAAATAAGTCAATAATATATAGACCATATTATCACAAACTGGATTGACTCTTTAGCTACCACTTCGATACATAACAATGCTTCCAAAGAATAGGAGAATATAGTAGAATAAACACAGCATACTCTAGTTGATAATGCATCTATGATAAATCATGGAATATCAATTGAAAAAAATAAAATGCAAGATCTTTTTCAAATTGATTCTCTAGACATGAAGCATACATTTTTCAATCACCAAGAGATTCTTGTTCCTTCACATAACTAAGGGATGATAAATGAAACATGTATTAAGGGAATCAAACAAAAACTTTAGAAAGTTCCTCTCAACCAATGTGTACTTTCGTGAATCAACCATAGACTTCCCAAAATGTAAAAAACACTTACACTTCATTGTGATAGATTTCAAGGAATGTTTATCAACCTAAGAATCAATTACTAACTTACTCGACTCAAGGAGTAAACCAAATCAATGTTGTTGATCATACGAATTATATACATAATAAAAAATGTAATAGGGGCACATACCACCCCAAAAAATTACATTCCACCAAAAAATGCACCAAACATGTAGGAGTGGAATTTGATGAAATAAAGTGTGTCACAATTGGAGATAGGAAATTGAGTCAAGAAATACAAGTTTGATGAGATATGTCCATATCTATTCAACTTGAGTATTCTCTAAGTCCCATTTCCACCTCATTTTGAGGCACCCAAATTTAAAAAATACCAAGGGAGGGGTGACCCTCATGTTCATATCGAAGCATTTTTCATATTATTCCAAGAGGTAGTTTATATCAGCATTTACTTACTTCACTTATTTTCATGAAGTTTAGTGGGATGAGCTTTAGTCTAGCTCCTTAGGTTACCTAAGGGATTAGTTCTAGATTGGAATGATTTATATAAAAATATTTTCAACCATTTATCTTACAATATTGAACATGAGTTGAATATGGCTAACTTATGTAAAGCTAAATAAAAAGATGGAGAAAGCTTCACAACATATCTATAGTGGTGGAGAGCATTAGCTAGATGATTTCAACACAATTTTCCAAACAAATAGCTAGATTATATTTTTGCATAGAGCCTACACCCTGAGGTGGTGTATAATTTATGACTCACTTTTGAAAACACATATGAGGAAATCATAGACAAGGGTGTGTAGATTGAAAAGGCACTTATTACCAAAGGCCTTGTCAAAATTTATTCACAGGGTCAAATTTCCAATCAAACCTAATCACCTATTAAAACTCTTTCCACAAAGAAACCCAAGGGGTTTAATAAAAATAAGAACATGGTAGGGAATGGAGTGACTAAATATAGGCATGTACAAATGGTGTAGGTTCCACCAACTCTAAATGTGCAATTAGCTCCACCTAATCCACCAACTAATTTAAAAAGTGTTCCTCCACGAAGGGAATTAAATAAATACCAAGTCTTTAGTAAACTAGGAGAACCTCTTGAGGCCATGTTTCAAAATCTCATTGAAGCTAATTTGATTATGTGGCCTATACCAAGGCCATTTCCTAAAGATCAACCCGAACCTGATTGGTATCAAGTAGATGAGTTTTTTAAATTTCATCATGTTATTGGTCATGGTTCTTATTTATATGTTCAATCACTATATATCATTGAATATTTGATTGAAAGCAGTGAAGTTAAAATCAAGCTTCCAATGCAAAACACTAACTAGGATATGGGCATTTATAAATATCCATTTCCTAGGCACAATCAACAACCAATAATAAATAATCATAACTAAGAGTATAATTAGTAGCAATAAGTTCAAGGCCAAAATCATAATCAACATGATCATAATAAGGATCATAATACCCATGTTAATAATCTAGGTTACAATAAAATTCCTTATGACTACAATAACACCATGGGGCATATTTTTTCAAATCACATTACCAACATTACTATAAAATATCATGAACCTTCCCATACTTTTAAAAGTACTAGTCCCATCATTATGGGGTAAACACCCTCCCCTTCAAGTAATGTCATGTCAATTAAAAGTAATTCTATTGCACCTTAGTTTCCATGGGTTACTATTTTTAGACCCCCTTTTTCTAATTATAATGGCTCTTTGTTGACTCAAATTTGTATAGGTACAATTAGATTCCCATTAGTCACCATTCAAATCCCTTTACCTTTGTATTCTAATTATAATGGCTCATTACCAACTCTAGATTAAGCAATCACAATTAGACACTCATGAGTCACCCTTCAAGGCCCTTTTCCCTCTTCCAAAATGAGACCCAATGTGAACGTTGTGCCTTTGGATCCAAAATTTAACACTATAATATCCAAGGCTAAACCTTCTCATGCTACCATTAAAAATCCATATAGTATCTCAGACTAATTAAGTAATATCCTTACACAAATTTCTATCTTAAATCTTTTGTATATGTCTGAAGTCTATAAAACTATTTTGAATGGCTTCCTTTAATAATCCGCTATACCCCAAGACATTAACCCTCAATAATTCCAAACACTTGTGGACCATTTGTCTCCATTCTAACAAGTTACATTTGATCAAAGAAACATGTCCACATTTGGTCAAAGAGACATATCCACTCTTGGTCCTAGCCATAATAACACCTTGTATATTGAGGTCATCATTGAAAACCATAAAATCAAGTGGTTTCTTATATACAATGGTTTAGGGCTGAACATAGTGTCCTTCAAGTTAGTAAAATGATTAGGTTATACTACAAAGGACATTCAACCAAAGACAATCACAATCAAGGCGTATAATAATACCAAAAGGAAATCTTTTAGAATTATTTGTTTACAAATCATTAATGGGTCTGTGTCCCATAAAAACTTATTAAATATTGTGGATATTTAGTTGCCTTATAACATAATTCTTGGTCATCCTTCTATCCATAAAGTATAGGATATCTCATCCACTTTCCATTAGTTCCTCAAGTTCTCCCATGATGGGATTAAAGTCAGCATTCCTATCAATCTACAGCCTTACCAGTATTGCAAACACCTAGAGGTTGAATTTCATAATTATAACTATTATCCTAATTATAAAATAATTGTAAATAAGAACATGGAAATATTTTTTCATCTACAAAAATCCAATTATATCAACCCAAGTGACCTTGAGTCCACTTTGGCTGATCCATTTCTTGAAAACCTTGCACAATAGGTCACTATTAAAAACATAGGCATTTTCACGTATCATATTAAATATGCCTTCCATATTTATAGGTTTCCTAAGTATAACAAATATTTTATCAAACCTAAACCTTACCAAAACCATTCTAGACCCAACATGAATTGGAAAAAGAAGAAAGATACATAGAAATCATAGATGTTGTTCATACCTACTACTTCACCAAATTAGGATCGAGAAGCTTTCATTGAAGGAGATTGGATATATTCTAATGGCACTATTGATTAATTTTATAATCCTAAATATATTATTCCTAATTTAATTATGGATAATATTGACAATACAATAAAATGTCTTGGGCCACAAGAGTAAGGAATCCTATAAATAATATCAATTGGTAAACCTAACATGAGTAAACGTCTCATATTTATACTACTTGGGGGTGACCTCATGTATTTTGATAGTTATTCTTCTAAATTAGCTAAAAATGAGACTCTATGTAGTGACGTACCATCTCATTATAATATTTAAGATGATCTTTCTGAGATAGACTTATTTGTCTCAAAATCTATTATGACTATCATGTCCCATTATTCCCTTTGCCTTTACCATCCCAAACTCATTGATTAGGACCAAAAAAATATGTCATATGCCTTTAAGAATTATAGAATGAGGATTTATTGCCAATTACATGAGCCTTAGAGATGGATTTATAATTGGTGATCATAAATAAGTATTTGACTTCTCTTTGGACCCTTATGCCTACTTTAGAAAGCAGGCAAACTTTATTGGTCATGAAAAAGATAAAAAATCAATATCCTCAATTGAAAACCTCTTTGAGGCACTCATTGGTCAAGGAAATATTAAATAAAAAGATAATCCCTTGAGTGAAAACCTATTTTAGGAACTCTTGGATGGGAAAGTTTATTCATCCCCAAAAGACATGTAAGGTTCATCAAATCCTAGCTCTAAATCCAATACCAACATCATATTAAAACAACAAAAAATTTAGTTTCTCACTCTTGAATTTACAAATATATTTTCTAGTTGGCCATTACTTGAATTTATGGATTTAGATTCATCTCATTATCTAGATCTTTTGGATGAACAACCAAAAACTATAATGGGAGAAGAGGATCATGATCAAATACTACCTACTATTATACTAGATGGCTCTACACTCCTTATAGAAAACACTACTAAAGTAAACATAGGGACTTGAGATAATCCCAAAAAAAATTATCTTGGATCCTCCCTTAATGATGAGAAGCATGACCACATTTTCACCATTATGAGGGATTATATTGCTATCTTTGTACGGGCGTACTAAGACATACCAGGCTTAGACCCTGACTTAGTTGTGCTTTGACTTGTTATCCATCTAGATTCTAAGATAGTTAAATAAAAATTAAGGAAGATTCATCCATGCATCACTCTTTTTTTAAAATAAAATTTGGGTAAAATATTAAGATCAATATTTATCAGACCACTTGACTATTCTGAATGGATATCAAATATAGTCCTAGTCAGTAAAAAGCCATAGGGTATACATCTTTATACTGATTTTAGAGATATCAATAAGGCATAACCAAAATATGATTTTCCTTTTCCCAAAATTAACATAATTATCAAATCTACTTCTGGGTACAAGATGTTGTCCCTCATGGATGGATTTTTTGGATATAATTAGATCAAGATAGCTCAAGAAGACTAGCACAAAACTGCATTCACCAAACTATGGGGAACACTCTATTATCAAGTCCCAACATATGGATTGAAGAATGTTGGAGTCATTTATCAACATATTATGACTATCCTATTCCATGACATGATGTATGATATTATTGAATACTATGTTGATGACATCCTAGATAAATCAAGAACATGTGCTAGACATCTTGATGTTCTATAGAGAATATTTAAGAGATTTCATGAGTATAAGGTCCATATGAATACTAATAAGTGTGTCTTTTGCATCACTTCAATAAAATTTCTAGGATTAATTATATCCAAAAAATGGTTTAAGGTGGATCTAGATAAGGTCAAGGACATTGTAGAAATGCCTCCACCTTCTAATCTCAAACAACTTTGTAACCTGCAAAGAAATATCCAATCTATTCTTATATTCATTTAATAACTAGAAGATAAGTGACACCTATTTACACATCTCTTGAATAAATTGGTCACTTTAAAATGGGATAAGAAGTGTCAATTATCATTTACAAAGCTCATATCATACTTGGCCAACCCACTAGTTTTAAGACCACCAACACCTAGACAATCATTGCTTCTTTACATTTCAGTGATCAAACATGCACTAGGGGAACTCTTAGCCCAAAATTATGATGAATAAAAGGAACATGAAATTTACTACTTGAGCCACACATTATTTTATTATGAGCATAATTATATGCCTATTGATAAGGCATGTTTAGCTATGGTGTTTGCCTCCCAAAAGCTATGACACTATATGTTGAATAACAAAACTATTGTTATTGCTAATGTGGACCCCCTAAAATATCTATTATCTAAAGAAACTCTCACATATCACATGGCTAAATGGGTCATGCTCTTTATTTATATTTGATGTTGAGTACTAGAACCAAAATTCTATCAAGGGGTAGGTTATTATAGACCAACTTGTAGAAACACCTATTATAGATACTCAACCACTCAAATTTTATTTTCCATATGATTTTATTCTAAAAATAAAAGAAGTGTTGCATGAACCTAAATAATGGAAGCTATACTTTTATGGTTATTTCATTTCTCATGGATCTATATCTAGCATTTTATTATTTACACCACAAGGAGATCTGATTCTTAAGGCATTTCATATTAATTTTCTTTGTACCAGATATGTGGCCAAGCATGAAGCACTTATTTTAGGACTCCATCTTTCATTACAGTGGGATATCAAAGACTTATTGGTCTATGGGGATTCCCAATTGATTATAAATCAAACCATAGATCATTATCAAACTAGAGATGACAAGCTTGTACCCTATAAGCATATTATGGGTAAACTCAAGACTCACTTCAAATACCTAAAATTTGAATAGGTACCACATGACAATAATAAATATGTTGATGTAATGGTAACAATTGGGTCCATGATACAAATTGATGGTAGTGCTAAAGAGTGTTAGTTTTAATTAAAAATCTTATATAGCCTAATCATGTCTTGATAAATTTAGAAAGGGTATTCACCATTGCTAGTCCCAATACCCCACCTAAATTGCATTGGTTTCAAGACATTTATAATTATTTTCAAAACCAACTCTTTCTTCCTGACCTTTCCGATAATCATCAATAATTTTTCCTCCATCACAAAACCCATTATACTCTCATTATAAACACAATTTATTGTAAATGATATGATGGAATGCTACTTCATTATTTATCTTCAAGAGAATCCAAGTTAGTGCTTAAGGAGGTTCATGAAGGAATACATGGGGCCCATACCAATGGTGCAGTATTTACTAAAAAATCCTTATAATAGGTTATAATTGGCCCAAAATGGAGATACATGCTTGTAATTATATTATGGAGTGTGTTTCTTGCCAACAACATGGTAATTTAATACATGCACCTTCCTTTCCACTATAGTTGATTACTACACCATGGCCATTTTCTACATGGGGCCTTGATCTCATCTATAAAATTAACCCCACATCTTCTTATGTCCATAAACATATTCTCACTACTACTGAGTATTTTACTAAGTGGATTAAGGCCATTCCTCTCACTTATGTCACTAGGTAGTAAATTTCCAAGTTCATACATTATATATCATCTTATGATATGGTATCCCATCTTTTATTATATTTTATAATGGTGAATCATTTATAAACCAAGATGTTAAGGCTCTTGATGTAAAATGCAAAATTAAGCAAAATAAATCCACACAACATATAAATTTCAAGGCAATGGTCAAGCCAAGGCATCTTATAAAACCATTATTAAAATATTTAAGAAGATGTTCAATGACATTGGCCATAATTTGAACTTGTAAAAAACATTTCCCTTTGGGCTTATCTCACTAGTCATCAAACCCCCACAGGAGCCACTCCATACTCTCTTGTTTATGGCACAAAATCTATTATCCTAATTGAGATATAGTTACCTTCACTATGAGTATATTTTGATAATATCAAATATGATTAAGATTATAGAGTTTTTAGGTTTAAAATGACTATAATTCCTTGATGGAAAGCATTTGGATGCCCTAGACAACTTTCAAGCCTATCAGAATAGATTGCATAGAAGTTATAACAAATGAATTATCCATTGATGATTTTAAATTGGAGATTTGGTATTGAAAGAGAATTAAAAAAATACTAATGCTAAATGAAAGAAGTATAAGTTTTAGTCCAATTGGCTATCCCCATATGTCATCACAACAAATTATGGATCAGGGGCATACTGACTAGCTACTCTATGTGGTGAAGAACTCTCATAGCCCATGAACATTGTACATCTCAATTAGTTCTACACTTCATATATTTTTAAAATATTGTCTACAAGACCCCTTACTTGGGGGTAACTTTCATTGAAGTCATTTTATCCCACTATTGTATCCCAAACCATCCTATCCTAGACCATATTCATTCTAGCTTCACCTACCCTAGACCATTATAATGTGAACCATATTCTTTTATGACTCTTAACTATTGAAACTCTGGAATAGACTCTTTGTATCCCACCCTAGACCATCCTATATTAGACCATATTCATTTTTTCTTGTTTTATCTTAGACCATTCTACTTGGAACAATATTCTTTTCATACCTTGGGATATTGTAACCTAGACAGTTCTATTCTTTAAGACCAATTAAGATCCTGATTATGACTCAAGCATTCTAGATACACTCAACACTAGTTCTATAAAGCAATTCAACCTGAACTATATTTTAAAGCTTCTTTTTGTAGATAAGCGAACATAGATACATCAGCACATGGTTTTTTCTTTCTACATGGTTCTTTAGATTTATCTAACACCACATACTATTATATTATTATTTTACTACTATCTGGTGAGATTGTTAATTTAACATGATCACAGGGGCCATTATAATTGACTGTAGCTATCAGTGAAACTTATAATCTTTTAAATGCATCTCTTTTATTAGTAGGTTCCCTGTGCCATTGTTTATATCCATGTTCCCCATTGCATCCAATTTAGCTATTATTTGAGCTTCTACCTATGGAAGTACATCTCTTCAGTTAGGTAGTTCCTTGAGCCTTCTGTTAAATATTTAATTTCTATTTCTTATCACAAAAACATAAAATCATTAGAAACTAATTAACAAAACAAACAAAAAACTTGTCTTGCACTTTTATTTATTTTTATCCCACACTCTCACCATTTTGCGATCACTAATTTGAACACACTCACCATTTTATGATCCCATTTCTTTATTTCCTCTACAACATCAACCATGTTTTTTATCATCATTTAAATTCTATCCCATTTCTTAGGAGAACTACATTTGGCCTGAAGTTCATGTTGAATCTTGAGTCCATGAAACTATGTAGGCAACATAACTCAACCACACCTTCCTTTTCTTCTTTTTCCTCATTTTGTTTTATGTTGATTCCCTACCACTTAGGGGAAAATTTATCTCTTTTATTCTTGTTTTGTTGTATCAGTATCATTATTTCTTAGATTAGAGGTTACCCTATCACAGAGTGTAACACCTCTATTACATGTGTATGAACATTTGTTTTTTGTTTCCACTAACATTATGACTAAATATTCTTTGTGTTTATTTTTTTATTGTTGTTCTACTGTGATTTGTGGTCTCTGCATTTATTCTTTTTATTATTTTATTGATTATTCATTTGTACTTAGTTTATGTTATATTCTTATGTTATTCTTGGTGTTTTGTTATATTGGACGTTTATGTTATTTTTTTGTCTTGTCTTATATTAATTTGTTCTTTTGAGTTCAAATACATTATATAACCACTTTTAGTCTAGTTTTTAGTTAGACTTGAATTTTTTAGAGTTGTATTTAACTTATTATTATTATTTTCAAGTCCATCTTGTTAATACACATGGATCTTGATTATTTGTCTCTTGATTTCATGTTGTTATTAAGTTATTTTGCTTTGATTTTGTGCATTATTGTTCCTACATAAATTATGATTGTTCATATATTGATTTTATGTTGGGTTACATTTGTGTATTGTTTTTTATCTTTGTTTTTTTTTTGTTTTTATTTAAATATAAATATTTTTAACTATGGTCCAGGTAGTTTTTATCATTATCCTTAGTTATAAGTATTCACATTTGAACCGACTATTTAAAATACAAATACAATGCTATTATAAGTTACTCATACTTATGATGCATAATTTAAAATTGATATAGTAAACGCCAAGTGATCCAAGTCCAAAATTCAATGACACTCCAAAGATAATTTCTAAATGTATAATACCATCTATTATTAATTTGGGATGTGCATATCCTAAATTATATTATAGCATCTAGTCAAGGCACTATCCTACATATCTACTACTTAACATGATTTCATAATTGAATGGCACTCCATCTTTCTTATATTATTCATTATTCATTCCATTTTATCCCACATATTGGGTGAAATACATTGGACTGAGGTCCATCTAGACTATGTAGGCAATACTTGGATACATGATGTATCTCAGGTCAGCTCGGCCACCCTCATTCTTCTATTTCATCTCTTTCATCACTTTGTGCATCCTTATATGCCTAGTTTTTTGTGATTATCTTAGTCATTAAGACCCTCACATCTATGTTTGTACTTGCTCATATTTAATCTATGCACTAGGTTATGTCCTTGAGATATGCTTGCTAATTTTCCATATTAGGGAAAAATATTTAGATCAATCACTGATCCAATCCACCCTACTGGTGAATTAATTATCAGTGATTAACATTAGCCCTACTAGGGCATACTAAATTTATCAATCGATCAAATACATTCTACTAAGGCACATTAATAAATCATTGACCTTCTTTCTCTAGATCAATGATCTTATTTTTCTCATAATTCCAAGCTCTATAGATTTTTCCCTTGTTCTATAAATTTTAAAGTCTACAACTTATCTTGGGATCGATCATTCTCTAAGCCCATAAATTTCTCCCACTTTTGGGTCTATTAAAATGTGTTACTTGTATTTTGGGATTGCATCCTTCCCACCTCCCCCTGCCTTAGGTCCTATTATATTTTATTCTATTTTTGATCTTTGGGAATCAATATATGAAAGAATTATCTCATATGGATTTAATCTAATCCATAGGTTAATTTCATTATTGCTCTCTTTTTTGGGAATCCATCCCTCTTTTTAATCCTTGCATGCCCTCTCGAGGGGACATAATGGATCATTACCTTTAAAATTCTTCTTGAAAACTCTTTCATTCTTTTAAAATATTTTGCTTTGCTTGAATATCTTGTCACACCTTATCAAATAAGGTAAAAATGCATACATCCAATTAATATCACTATTGTGTTGAAATTTTCAATCTAAGAAACATTCTACAAAAATGCATAATTTGGGACAAAATCACTAAAACACACTAAATGGTTCGAAATTGTCATGTAAAGGTGCTAATTTAGGGTAATGTATCCCTAAATGAGGAAATGCATTTTATGTGATTATTATATTTTAATAAATCACTTCAAATCAAATTGTGACCACATAAATTGATGCTCTAAACCATTGAATTTTTCTAATTTGGAAGCACACATCATGTGCTTATGTTATTTCACGTCAATGATGTTCTAAATGGGGTCTTGCTACATACACAACTAAAACCTTATTTTAATTATACTCCAATCAAATTATGACTCAATAAATTGACATTTCAACTAGTTTGATTAAGTGAACAACCAATTTTATAAGTATTACAAAACATTAATTAACCTCACTTAAGAAAATTGAACCAAATCAAGTACTTAAGTGAAAAATCCATGGAAGTTATTAAATATCTATTAATTAGAAATTCATTATTGAATTCTACATCACCCTATGACATTGTCAATATGGTATCATCCACAAGCCATTAATGGAACAAATATATGTTTTAAGCCTTCCCATGCCTCATTAATGCCCCATTCTTCCAACTATTAATGGGGAAATTAATGGATCGAGCCTCCAAAATTAAATTTATTCATGGATACACATCTTGATCTCAATATGGATGATCATGGTTGATTCTAATAATTTCCAAAAAATTATAAATAAGAGGGCCAAGACCAAAAATTTTAAGATTCATTCATGAAAAACCATTACAATAGAAAAACTTCAACCATTTTCACACATTGACAAAATTCATGAGCCTAAGCCTTTGGTGAATTGAGAGATGATAGGGGAGTAAGATACTCATCATTGACAAAGACTTGGAGTACCAAATCTAGGGAAAATCATGATTTTTTTCCACTCTTAGAATGAGGGATGCACTTGGGAAGGTTTGATGGTTGTATTACTTATTTCAGTAGCTCTTAGCGTTCATTTGTAAAACCCCCTGAGGGAGTAGACTTAGCACATTATGTCCTTTATGATTATTTGGGTTTTTATCTACTAATGCATGGATTAAATTGATTTAGATTACTACTCTATAATCATGATCTTGACAAGTTATTTGGACTTCATCATGTCATGTAGAATGTCATATTGTGCACCTATAGATATGAGTATTTATGCATACGTATTTTGTGATATTGGTATGGAACTAATATCAAATGCATTAAAACATTTAATCATATCCCACACTCTATGTTTTTAGGCATTCATTAGTCCATTTTTGGTCATGATATATGATCTAACCTAGTTAACAACTAGTTCACTATCACCCAATGCTTGTAGTGTCTTGATTACTTTATTTTGCACAAGTTAGAGACATTGGATTAATGCCTCATATTCTGCAACATTGTTCATGAAAAAAAATTACAATCTAAATATGTGGAAATATTTATCCTTTTAAGGAGAGACTAACATCACACTAGATCTAGTTACACTTTTACTTTGGGAACCATTGACATATAATTGTCATATACCTTCAAATTTCTCATACACCTTTATGAGCTAGGGTAGCATTGAAGTCTCTTCCAAGATGTACTACATACTTATCCCTATCTCTACATTTTAATATGGATCACACTCAAAATATTCATGTGCCCATGCATCCATTAAATCATTTGGGATATTTTCAATTAACATCGCGGCTTCATAGAGAATCAAATTCTCCTCCTAATCAAACATTACATAGTTTAATTTAAATGGGTTATAAGAGTATAGTTCAACATGGATTTTAAATATAGGCTTAGCCACGATGGTCACCTTAGTCTTGTATCTATTTCTATGTAACATATGCAACTAGTGTGAAGATAAATATCCACCCATATTTGCTATGAAGTATCATGAAAGGCAAATGGTGAAGTAGGGAGGTAATTCAATGAATACAATATCTTATGAAATTAAGAGGCTTGGGAATGCATGCAATGTAAGATTAAAATATTTAATGATTCCCATGGGTTTTAATGTCATGCCATCCATCTGGGCCATTCCTTTTAAAATAGGGGAATATATAATCCCAAGAGTATTTGTGATTTTCTTTAGCATCACTAAGTTATTTTCACCTGAGTCAATCATGCAATTGTGTACTAGGTGTTGGTCAATGATCAAGAAGATGTAGAAAGGGGGTGTTTTGGTGATACTATCCAACTGTGTTTCTTCCACTTTGGGATAGCATAGACTTATAGAGGTGGAAGGCATAAGTTGTGATGTATTACATTTCTAAAAGCTTTTTAGAGTGTCTTGTACCAAATTCCTTTGAAACTAACTAGCAAGAATGTCCCATATGGTTACACTGAGGCTCATTTTCTTCATCTAATCAACTATGTTGAAGGTAATTTGAGACCATTTTGGCCATGGTTTTTTAATATTATCCTCTCCTTGTATTTTTTCATTAGTCTAACGTGGATATTCTCTTTGTGAAACCTATTTTTTATGAATTAAAGTTTGTGTAGGTACCTTGGTTTGTGTACCTTTGCATCTAATTTAGGGAATTAAAGGTCAGGGAAATAAATTTGGTAACTCCTCCTTTATCTCTCTCTCTTTTTGAATCTTGTATTAAAATCAAATGGTGTGATTCTTCCACTTAACACAATACTTTGATTTGCATATTTGAAGTCATTCTCCTAGCAATTGCTAAGACTAGACCCATCTTGTTATAGTGTTAGTACCTAAATCTCTACTTCATGTGGATCCATGGTATTCATTTGGTCATGAGGATATGGTAAAATTTAAACCATGAGTGTTTGGTTGATGACTCCATTCATGCATGTAGCTTGATTATGTAGTTATCCACATTGGAAACATGATTTGTGATCTTGTGTAAGATTATTTTGCATGGTTAGAATGGCTATCAAGGTGCTAGTGGCATCAATTTTTTATGAATAAGGTTATCTATTATATGTGATCTAATTTTGTGTTTGTACAACACCTTAGTAAGGAGGTTTTCTTGACTGGTATTACTGAGTGAAGGGTTGATGAGGTCTGGGGTATTATGCTTGCTACTTTTTGAGGGTGATGAGCTCATTTATAAATATTTGTAGTAGAATTTTAAACTTATTTAATTCATTAGTGTCAATAATAGATGAAGTTGGTGGGCTCACTATGATGGGGATGGGTGTTATTATAGGTTGCAAAGATGGTTGGTTAGGGGGAGGTTTAATGAATAGGGGAATTGGGGTTCTAGGTGTAATTTTCACTACTTGGATCAAATAAGTTTCTACTTACATAGAAACTTTATAGGCATTAGGCAATAATATGCCTCTCATGGATTGAATCATCATAACTATATAATTGTTAATAGCTTTCAAAAAAATAAAAAATTAGTATTGAGAGATGGATTACACAAGGATGGGATCCTATCCTAAACTCTTTAGAACCTAAAATTAAAATCAACCATCATCTTGTGCAAGGATTAATTTATAGTTTTGTGCTAATCTATTAGGGATAAGTGGTTTCTCTAGTCCTCAAATTGCTTACATAGTTTATCCTCAAGCTCATCCCCATTGTGAATATAATTTGATCTCAAGCCTTAGTACCACCAAAGTGCTTTGCCTTTGAAAGAAGAGGTAATTATCTTGACTATGAAATTATAGTTTATGACATGGTGCACTAGGCATATATTCATGATATCCTAAATATGCTTTATAGGAGAAGTGTTTTCACTAGTAGAGTAATAAAATTTTGAGGGATGTGACTATAATATCATCATATTAGGAAAGAGTCAATGGACTGTCTCTAGTGAAAGGTATGAATAGTTGATACCTCTATGTATCCATGAATGGGATAGGTAATAATCTCCCTATAAGTGTAAATAATCTCAAAAATGGAGGTATAGACTGAGCTCTAGGGGATGATTGTCTTGACCCACTCCTTTTCCTAATAGGGGATGGATATATTCTTAATTTTCTTCTTTTAGAGGGAATTGAAAGCTAATTGAAATGTAAATTAATGCCCTTTGTAGATGATCTCATTTATCTTGACATGTATATAGGGGATTGATATTTATGAATCAGGAATGCTTGGAGTCACTAGGTACTCTTATTGAGTATCTACAACACTTTTAAGATAAAAGTATGATGGATTAGTTATCTCTTTCTTTAAATTAGTCCCATCAATCATGCCATAAAATTTTGTCATTTAAAATGTGCACCCATGATTGTTCTATAACATAAGAGTTTTTGCTATAGGGTATAGAGGATGAATGAATTATGCATGGTGCAAAAGTCTTTAGTGTTGGGCATGGAAGTGCTATCACTCACCTACTTATGTAGATCATTGGTTATCTTTTTTTAATTATGGGAACATACCCAAGGTGTGTGACCCTTGTGCTCCTTAGGATGAGCCTTTAGAGTAGGATAGATTCCTTCTATTCTAAGTGTGCCTAGTTTAAGACCAGTGCATAGATCTAAAGATCATAAAGGTAAATATACCACTAATATAAACCTAAGATTATTGATAGAAAAGGGAGGGAGAAGGTAATAATTTTATATAATATAAAATGCAATACACCAAGAATACAGAGAGTGTTCCTATTATCATGGACATAATTCAAATATTTAAGAATAAGAAATTATCACATAAACCCCATAAAGTACACTTAAAATGAATAATTATTTCATATATAGGTGTAGAAACATAGTCTAACATTGAGAGGGATGACAAATAATTCATAAATAATGTCAACACAGACCTGCATACACATAAAACATGACCTGTAAGTGAGTTTTGAGTTCTACATAGAGGTACTAGGAATGGAAAATGATGATAGGGGATAACATTACCCATAGACAAATATCAAAAAACATAAATAATACATAGAGTGTAAGAATAATAGAATAAGGTGAACTTAATTATCATTAACATGCAAGGTTCAATCAATAGAACTAATTTTAGAGGGTAAATTTTGGTAGCATCAGTTTGCCTAAAAAATGTCAACCTTTTTTACAATGAAGAATAAGGATTTTATAATTAATAAATCCATTTAAAATTAATTCACCCTTTATGGTGGTAGATATATTCTTTTAATTTTATTAAAACACCATGTCCATGCTTCTTCAATTTTTCTTGATGATCCACATCTAGAAGTTGGTAGAGGATTATTATGGATCCACATGCATGTTTGAGAGTAGAAGATCTTTGGAATAGTTAGAGGGGTGGTGTGTGATCATGTTACAATGTATGATAGATACTTATGCATTTACCTATTATGATAAGGCCTTGAATGTTTCTCAACTACCTCTTTATAATTTGTCACAACTTATCAATCACTACATGGTTCTCCCTTGAACCACCATGTCATTGTTGCACATCTAATAGGAATCATTAACTTATGTCTTTTAGGTACCCCTACATGATGAGGGATGTGTAGTTAGATTATATAATGAGTTTTTAATAGGCGACATGCGTATATGTAGAAGCCTTATATGGGGATGCATGAATTTTAACCCTTTTGCACCAATATCCATTTAAATAATTTTCCCAAGACTTTAATATATACTAGGGTCCACATTAGTCTATAAAGTAGCATGTGTGCATCATGGATCATAGTGTATGATTTATGAGAGTGTAGAATTAGTATTTTGTGAATTGGTGTGAGACTTTATTATGGAAGAATAAGTAATCTTTTGAATAAAAATGCATAATTTGAAAACTAAGAGCTTTATACCTTTGAATCTACATGCCATTTATGTTTATGTGATGATGGTTATTTCATGGGGTGTGAATTAAAAATTATTTATGAATTCAAGTTGACACTTAGTCAATTTGAGGATATTTGGTGTCTACTTTGGGTGTAGGCATAGATAGGGGGCATCTACTGATCTGTAAACTCCACTGATAAACTCTAAGTGAAAATTTAAAAGTATGAATTTTGAATTTCTCAACTTAAAAAATGTTGGAATGATTAAATCTGATCTAAATCAAGTTTCAAAACTGAAATAAAGGTGAATTAATAGATCACATCAAATATCCATTAAAACCATCAGATTTTTCAATTTCTCAATTTTATCCAATTTACTGTAAATGATCAATTCATAAAATTTTGCATTATAATTAAAAATTTGAATTTATAATCTAGATAATAACTGAAACTAAAATGCAAAAATGAATCCAAAGATCAAAACATAGAAATTGTTTACATGGTTCAAAATTCCTATGTCCCCAGGTTCTTATCAAATCGATCCATTAATGTTGCTAAAAATTTCAAGCTAAAATAATACTTAAAAACAACAAAATTTCATATCTCTCTGCAATAATAGTGATAAGACCTTCGAAGACCTTGGCTGACTCAAGACGTCCTTCACCTTCCTAAATCACACGTAGAGGCTTCTCCAAATCAAAATTGGTAACTTATATAGCTCAAAATGGAATCACCAATTCTCCAAAATGGGAAAATTAATATACTTCAAAAAGCGTATCAAAATTCTAAACAACTTTGTAATTTACTCTGAGCTCTGATTCAGCCTCTAAGGGCTCCAAAATGACCAAGTACTGTAAGTAGGTCTATAGTCTCCCAAACACAGTCAGCCAGAAGCTTGCCTTTAAATACAAATTTGTGCCTTAAATAGCACTTAGACCCCCATATCTCAAGTGATTAAAGCCTATCTCTTTTAGGTGGTAGGTCAAGGGTTTAAATCGTTAGCCTTTCTTTTAGGCACTTTATGCTTGAGTTTGAATTTTCCTCCTCCTTTTTTGGTGATTAGACTTATTCATATCCCACATGGGCTATGTGGAAGATAGTTAACATGCTTAAACTATCTTGGCATCATCCTTGAATATGTCAACAAAATTTTTATGGGAGACTTGGGCACTAAGTTTAGCCTATAGGTAGGCACAGTTGAAGTTTTCCATGTGACTCAGCTAAGAACTCTCCTAATCTCCCTCAGGCTCGCCACCTTGCTCAATGAGTTGATCTCATGCTTAACTCTATGTGGCATGTTGATGATGTGGCATGTCATCAAACCATTTTATTCAAACCATTCATTTTTCCAAGTGTGAACCTCTGATAGGTCTAAATGTCAAAACAACCTTGAAACATGTGCCACGTGTTGCAAGAGACATTTTTTGACCAATCTTCAAATAACCATAACAAGAGCTCCCAAACTCAAATTTGCATTCCAAAAAATGTGTAAAAAATATCTCAAAGAGCTCTACAGTGTACCACCACTGAAACTCTGACTTGAAACCATTATTAGAACCAAATTTCAAGATTTGACTTGGCATGTCTATTCTCATATTTATCATATTCTGGGATGTGGCAGATGGATCACGAGCTATGTGGGTCAGTAAAGTGGCTAGTTTCTCCCATGTGGCTAAGGCATGATATTACCAAATAATTATTCCTCTTCATGTGGGATTTCTATAGACTTGGGATTTCAAATCTATGGACTCCCAATTTCAAATCTATGGACTTATGATTTCAAATCTATAGACTTGTGATTTAAAATCTACGGACTCCCAATTTATGATCACACCTCCCTAATGGAGGGATTTTGGTCTCCAAAAGTCTAATATCCCCTAAAATTGAAAATTGGTCTACTACATCCATGAAAATAGAACCCAATCATAGTAAGAGGTATAAACAATTGCATTAAAATGATTCACAATCAAACTACAAAAATGCCTAATCCAAAGGCATGAGTAAGTGAATCTGCAACTGCCAAAGTGATTACAACATACCCAAACTACCTGCCCAAATGTCACATCCTGTAAAGTGATGAATTGCCAAAAATTGAAAAAACTCCCAATGTAACTGCAAGACAAGTTTATAATGCTGATAACATACAATAAATTTTGTGGACATGTTGTAATACAATGCCCTAGTATGGGACTTATATGCTAAGCAAATGCAAACAACCAAAAGCATATGTTGTCTAACATCTAAACATGCCCATAGGGTCTTAACAATGCATCTATACATCCATGTGCCAAAAATAGATACATTCAAAATAGTAGTCAAATAAGTGTTGTAAGGAATTAACTCAACCTACAACATGCATTCTACTATTATCTCTAATTGATAAAATGAGTTCACCTCCTCTAGACAACTCACATAGCATAAATAGGAGATTCAAAACTTAGAGTTATCAAAAAGTGAGAATTGAAAAACTTCATATGATAAACCTATCTTGAAGTGTTCCCACCAACTCTAATCTACATCTATCAAAGCTTGATCATTTCCTTAGGTGAATTCACAACCATGCTTTGCAAAAAGAATGTAGTGATAATCCACTTAACCATTTCTTTCTTCGTAGTGAAATTGATTGTGTTAGTGGATTCCTTAGCATCATTATGGATTGATTTAACTTCTTTGACCTTAGTAATAGGCTGATAAATCATCTTATTTTTACCATGTTTAGACTGAGAAGATGATTGAAGTTTAGAATAATGATAAATCTGATGTCCACTCATATGGTAATGAGTGCAAACAACCTTCTTAGGTGAGGTCTCCCTTTTATCTCTTCTTGCTTTGCCATGATGAGAATGGTTCTTAACACCTAAAATTTGCTTAATTATAGCATGTCTCTTCCAAAAAAATACAACACTATGGTTATGCATCCCACAAAAAGTGCAAGGAAATGATTACATTATCTTCTAAATGTTAAATCCAAATTTCTCAAACATAAAAAGTGGATCAAAAGATTTAGTGCTAACTCTAGTGTAGGAACTAAGAGGTGGAATCTCAATACCTCTTCTACCTTACTTCTTACATTGTACATGCTCTACTAGTGGCCTTATTCATTTGCTATTAGAAGCTTGTCTTCCTTTAGCCATGGAGGAAGTTTCTCCAATTTCCACCTGCTCACTAGTGTAACCCAAACCTATATGAAGAGATCTATGCTCTACTTGTATTAGGTTAGTAATTCCTTAGCCATCTTGACCAAGACCTCTTCCATTCAAGTCCATTTTCTTCAACAATTTGGATCCTATACCCTTAATGTGTTGTTCAAAACTACCAAAATCATCATTACTTGAATCTAAATCTGAATGGAAAGAAGAAATAGATGAATTACGTGGTGAATAACTTACAGTGCATTCATTCATAGTATCTACATCTAAAGTGGAAGGTATGGCCTTCTTTAGTTCACCACACTGTAATTTGATCAAGAGATCATCCTTATTCAATCTCTAATTTCAACCTTGCAAATTTTTATTCAAGGGAATAGAGCTTACATCTCAAGAATGCATTCTCATTCTAAATTTGAGTATTGATGGCTTCAAGATCTTCCATCTTGGCTTTATGTGACAACTTGCCCATGGTTTCCTGCAAACACATTGATTCCACAATTGTACACTACAATCTGATCAAGTGATATTGAAAACCAATAATTGAAAGCAACTATCAAAACTCAATAAAAAGCTAACCCAACTTCTAACTGCTCTGATACTAACTTGATCCGTAAACTCCAATAATAAACTCTAAGTGAAATTTTAAAAGTATGTATTCTAAATTTCTCAACTTAAAAGATGTTGGAATGATTAAATCTGATTTAAATCTGATCCAAATCAAGTTTCAAAACTGAAATTAAGGTGAATTAATAGATCACATCAAATATCCATTGAAACCATCAAAATTTTCAAATTCTCAATTTTATCTAATTTATCGTAAATGATAAATTCATTAAATTTTCCATTCTAATTAAAAATCTGAATTTATAATCTGAATAATAACTAAAACTAAAAAGCAAAAATGAATCCAAAGATCAAAACATAGAAATTGTTTATGGCGTTCAGAATTCCTACATCCTTGGGTTCTTATCGAATCGATCCATTAATTTTTCTAAAATTTTCAAGCTAAAATAATACTTACAAACAATAAAAGATCATATCTCTCTGAAATAATAGTGATCAGACCTTTGAAAGACCTTGGCTGACTTAGCACATCCTTCACCTTCCTGAATCACATGCAGAGGCTTCTCCAAACCAAAATTGGTAAATTATATAGCCCAAAATGGCATCACCAATTATCTAAAATGATAAAATTAATATAATACATAGAGTGTATTATAATTCTAAACAACTTTGTAGTTTACTTCGAGCTCTGATTCGGCCTATAAGGGCTCCAAAATGACCAAATAATGTAAGCGGGTCTATATTCTCCCATACATAGTTGGCCAAAAGCTTGCCTTTAAATACAAATTCGTGCCTTAAATAACACTTAGACCCCCACAAATAAAGCAGTCAAAGCATATTTCTTTTGGGTGGTAGGTCAAGGGTTTAAACCATCAGCCTTTCTTTTAGGTGCTTTATGCTTGAGTTTGAATTTTCCTCCTTTTTTGGCACTTAGACTTATTGATATCCCACATGGGCTATGTGGAAGATAGTTAACATGATTAAAATAGCTTGGATTCCTCCTTGAATATTTCAACACCATTTTTATGGGAGACTTGGGTGATAAGTTTAGCCTATATGTAGGCAACACTGAAGTTTTCCATGTGACTCAGCTAAGAACTCTCCTGATCTCCCTTGAGCTCGCCACCTTGCTCAACGAGATGATCTCATGCTTAACTCTACATGGCATGTTGATGACGTGGCATGTCATCAAACCATTTTCTTCAAACTATTCATTTTTCCATGTTTCAACCTCTGATAGGTCCAAATGTCGAAATAACCTCAAAACATGTGCCATATGTCGTAAGAGACATTTTTGGACCAATCTTCAAATGGCCATAACAAGAGCTCCCAAACTCATATTTACGTTCTGAAAAATGTGTCAAAAAGATCTCAAAGATCTCTATAGTGTGCCACAACTGAAACTTTGACTTGAAACCATTATCAAAACTAAATTTTGAGCTTTAACTTGTCATGTCTATTCTCATGTTTATCATATTCTAGGATGTGGCAGATGGATCATGAGCTATGTGGCTCGATAAAGTGGCTAGTTTATCCCATGTGGCTGAGGCATGATATTACAAAAAAATTATCCCTCTTCATGTGGTATTTGTATGGACTTGTGATTTCAAATCTATAGACTCCCAATTTCAAATCTATGGACTTGTGATTTCAAATCTATGGACCTGTGATTTACAATCTATGGACTCCCAATTTCTGATCATATACACATGGATTGTTTTAAATAACTCAATAATTTTGAGCATATAAACCATCTATAGGTTTTTTATGAGTTCCACACAAGTTGGGGGTGACTTAGAAATTCAATAGTTCCCATGATATCACTTAAGTGAGAAGGCTTGAATAACCTCCTCAAGGGTACAAATTTTGATGATAACAGGTCGAATAAGAGAATTCATCCACTGAAGATTTATTAATTTTTTTATTTAATAAATCAACCTTTTTATGAATAAACATAAACACCAATGGTGACTCTAAGCACATTAAACTAGTTCTAGTTTCCCAGGTATTCTTTCAAGAAAAAATTCTTTCTATTTTGCATTTCACATAAATTGTGATGGTTGAGTTTGGAGTGGATTTCAATATTACTCAATTTGGTGATCCCTACCAAGCTTTTTTTGACCCTTAATATTATCATGTCAATTCCTATCATTAGTATGTTGGTTTATACCATCCTTTTTTGAGTCATATCAACCCTATTTTGATCCATATCAGTCTTATAATGAACCTACAATTCTTCCATATAACTATAGCTATCAATATGACCAACCTTTCTATCAGGACTACTACCCCTCCTCCATTCATCAACAACCTTATAAAAATTTTAAAATTTCATGTTAGTCGTATCAAACTTGCCATCAACAAGATTTAAGGAATAAGGAGGAGTATATATCTAGGAAAATTCAAGCTAAGGAAGAGCAAGACTCTCAATTGCTAACTAAAGTGATAAATAATGAAATAGTAATGATAAATATGGATAGTAGAGTGGAGTTTGATAAATTTATCCCTATTCATCTCATTAAAAATCTAATGGAATCATTATAATTCTCATAGAGTGAGTGGGAATATTTTAAGGAAGGAAACCAATATGTCCTAACTAATGAAAGGTTGGGAATAAAAGATTTAAATCAATGCATGGAGGATAGGTTATTAAGATGGGAGAAGTAATAAATACAATTATTTAAACCTAAATCACCCTATCCAATCCCTAGTTAGTCCTTTTTTATTCCAAACCTCCTCCAAGATGAGATATATCATTAGAAATTTGAAGACAATCAAAATCATATGCCTATGTAAGCCCTTTCTCAAGAACCTCTTCCCATGCCCATCCAAAATCAAAAGAAGGAAGATGTGTTAGAGGTCAATCTAAGGAATTTTTTAAGAATCCCAAGCCCTTCATCCATCTCTCAATTTATAACACACCATCAAGAATAAGCTCCTAAATTCAAATTTCCAAGTTAGAATAAAGTAGTAGAGTCATGAAGGAAGAAGATTGAAAAAATGCCTAGATTTTAAAATTGAAGTTAAATAATAACTTTTTCCTATATCAGCCCCATTAATCTCTTCTCAAGAACCCAAAAAAATCCCATCATGGAAGTATATCCAATAATTCATCCAAAACAATAAATAAGTCTTTGTTGAGAACATTCAAACCCTAAGCTTCAAGAGTGCCTACCCAATTCCCAAGCCAATTCACGAACCTATTCATATCACTATATCAAATGAACAAATTTTCCCTCTTTAAATATCCATTTTGGAATAAAATCCAATTTTATGGAGAATAGATAGGCATCCAAGTGAAGAGACTAATGCTCCTATTGAATATGATGAGGACTCTTAAAATGAACACGATGAAAAAGTCATTATTGTCACTCCCCTTAAGAAAAATGAAAATTAATCTTTAGAGATGAAGGGGAAATTGACATTTATGATGTGGTAATAGAATTTGAAGGAAAAAACACTCTTTCTAGTGAATAAATAGTAATTGATATATTTGCAATAGTTTCCCAACTAATTAGTCATCTCAATGAGATCATCGATAATCAAGAATAGTATTTCTTAGAGCCTCTTAATGAATTGGAATAGATATCTACAATAGATATGCATTTGGACATATTTTAAGATGTATCAAGTGGTAAAAATAAGGTAAAACACTATTTTGAACTCTTTAATTTGATTGAAAATGATGGCTTTCTTTCTTGTTGCAAATAAGAATTAGATGAACTATAAATAGAAGAATCACAAGGAAGCATTTTCTTAGAGTGTCTCCATTAAGAGTTTTCATCTGGTCTTGAAGTATAATATCTCCCAAATTAATAAGATGAGGAATTTTGTGGGCTTGAAATGGCTTCCAATGAGTAAGAAACAAATATTGAGAGATCATAATTGTATCTATATCACGATCATGAAGGAGTTTGAATTTATTGATATTATTATGGATTTTAAAGAGAAATATGAAGATGTGTTTCAAGTTGGATCACTTCAATATTATAGTCAAGAAGATGTTGAATAGATGTGGCATCAACCCAATGATTTGGTCAAAGAAATGGAGATTACTAGTGAACCAATAGCTCTTGAAGATCATCTCAAACATGTGAATATGGTTTTAGTCCAAGTGAGTCATGATAAGGATGAAAATTTGGTTGTATTTCTCTCAAACAAGACAATAAAATATATAAATTAGACATGGTATTTATCCCATGAGTTCATTATGGGAGTTGAGATCTTAGACAAGCCCTTCACCTTTTAGGAGTAAATCCAAGTAGCAATAATGATTGATGACTTTCCAAGAAACCACCATGATGCTCATGATTACATGAAAGTAATTATAAATGTGATAGAGATAGATCCTCAAGGTGATAATCATATGCAAGATACAGTCTCAAGTTAACATGAAGAGTTTTAAGATGATATGTGGCAATAATATTTGGGCATTTTCAATGAATTTGAGGTCCTTAAATGGTATATATCTCCTATTAATAATATTAAGGATTATTTTTAAGATACTCTCGTCCTTAAATTGAAATGTTAGAACCCCCAAGATGTCATTCAATACCAAACACACCTTTTCATGAAGCCACTAGAAGCTAAAGCTTATGTTGCCCCTATGAGTTAAGAGGTGTTTACTTTTGACGTGAGTTAAATCATAAAAAATTAATATGAGGTGAGTTTTGAGTCACAAAATAAATATGTTTTCATTGGAGGCATGTTTTTTGTTGATAACTCACTTTATAGTATGCCAAAAGAGTTGGTAGGAAATAAGACTACTCCATCAAACATCATGATCAAAAGTCAACATGTTCTACATCATTACTCATATTATGGAGGAGGTGTTTTCCAAAACCTTTTTATCCAAGAGAAATATGTCTTAAAGTTAATTGTATTTATTAGTCTTCTTGTGTTTTATTTTCCCTAAGTGTTTTGTAGCACAAGTGTGTGTGTGTGTGTGTGTGTGTGTGTGTGTGTGTGTGTGTGTGTGTGTGTGTGTGTGTGTGTGTGTGTGTGTGTGTGTGTGTGTGTGTGTGTGTGTGTGTGTGTGTGTGTGTGTGTGTGTGTGTGTGTCCTACTTTTGTGTGTTGTTCTTGTATTTTTGTGTGTTTTGGAGGTATTTCAATTATATGTCCTTGTTTCAATGAATTTTAAACTAGGTTTAATTTCTAATCATGTCTAAGGTTTACTTATGTGTGACTCCATATCCCAATGGATGGACTAGGAAACTGGTCTAAGATGCATAGCACATATGCAATCCCAAGAAGTCATAAAAGATGTTAGCCAAAATTGGCCACCATGAATGAGTATCATTAAAAATTTTGTTTATAAATCTTTAAACCTATTGATATCCTCATATGTCTCCTCATAATACAAGTTTAGAAAAGTTTAAGGTAATTTAGCCCATGGAGAAAACAATGGTGTTATACCCCTCTAAGATGATGATATGCGCTAAGATGAGTAAGTAAAGCCAAGGATTTGAGTAAGATAGATGGAAAGAATGGTATTTTAATATTTTGAAGAAATTGAGGTAATTTTGGATAAATTAAAGGTAATTATTCATATTCATCTCATGATTATTCATGTTATTTCATGTCAAAACTAATGTTCTCCAAGTTAGGCCAAAGATAGATCAAGTCAAAGAAGGTCATTTTTAAGTCATTTGACACCATTACAAGATATCTTGCATCTTTGGCTCATACAAGTAGCCAAATAAAATCAAGGTTACTCATTTCTAACACTTTTTACCTTTAAAACTTCTTTGTTCTTGTCTCAACATCTAAAAGGGAATAATGTAAGGCTTGGAAGTAAAGAAGGTGTTTATATATTACATCCACATTATATAGATCATGAAAAACCTCATGAACATATTTTATGGAGCTCCATAAATTCATGTTTTCATTCTAGTATGTTTATCATGCAAAACTAGGTCTTTGGCTATGAAAATTGGATGGAAATGCAAAGTGAAAGTGTGCAATAGACTCTATAAGGGAAATAAATCACTATTATAAGTTCCCTTAGTCTCCATTATGATCATAATTAGTATTAGATGATGTTTTTAGGGAATAAAAATATAAAAACCCACCCCTTTAACCTTCAATTTTTTTTATATGTTCATAGTTTAAGTCCCCTATCTCTATGAACCATCTTTAATAGTGTAAACCTCTCTAAAACCCTACAAAACCACTACTAGCTTAGGTTTATCCTTGTAATTACTTTTTTTAGATAATTGGAAACATGAGGGAAATGGGTTAGGATATATTGGTTATTAGAGGTCTCCAAAAATCATTAAAAATCAAAGATCTTATGCATATATGGGTCAAAAGTGGGCTTGTAGGTCTACAACATGAGAGGGATATGGTCTTAGAAATATAGAAGTTCAAGTTGAAGAATCATACACATCAATTAAGGTCTAGAACATCATTTAAATATGAGGGGAAGTTATTAGAGACATAAAAAAAATTGGAGGTTTCATGTTCAAAAAAAAGGAGAGGTTATAGGTGGCCTCTAAAGCCTAATCTTGGTGATTTGGGTGTATATGAAGCAGACTGTGATAGGCCTAAGTTAGGAAATGAATCTATTAAAGATTTTTTTGGTTTTCACATGTAAATATGATAATAATAAAGTAAACTAATGTAAATCCAACCTAGTAACAAATTTTCAATAGGGTTTTGATCTGATATAACAAAGTTATAGGCTTTAAATGAAGATATAGATTTGCATACAGTTGTAGGTGCTCCTCCTCATCATTGAAAATCATATCTTCTCAATAGGAGATTGGAAAAAATTGAAGTTAGGATAAAAATTTAATTTCACCCTCAAGGATCCTATAAGGTCTTATTACATCATGATCAATCATGCATTCCACACATACATAGTCTAAAATGTGCTCATATAGCCTTAAAGATAAGAAAAATGGTCTTATGAGCAAGAAACATGAAGGTTTTGAGTGATAACATAGGATAAATTTTCATTTATATAATTCGATTTTTAGGTAATTAAATATTAATTATATCCAAAATTTAATCAAAAATTCAAAATCATCCTTGAGGTGTACCTATAGGGTACAAACATAAGCACATCTACCTAGTGTTTGTAGGCAAAAAATTAGATATTTGAAGACATTTCAGAGATGTTTCAAGGAATTTTTATCTTTAAAATTTTAATAATATATAAATTAAAATATTTTATGGCTTAATATACCAATAATAAAATTTTAAAGTTCATTAACTAAGGGAAATGTAGACCTACAAGTCTGCAGACTTGTAAGCCACATTTTCAAGCAAGAGAAGCCAATCTTGTATGAAGGGTGAGGTTAAGGTATGAATGAATGAGTGAGATAAGTTATTAGATAATATGTATTCATGTGTGGATATAAAAATGGATAATCACTTATGAAAAACCTTGTTTTGATCCATAACAAACATTAAGCCCAAAAAGACCGACAGACTTACCTTGTTTTGAAGAATTCATAAGAATATGAAGTGTTTGCATTAAATTTGGTGATTTGGATTGATATAATATGTTTATTTTTATAAATTATAGGAATTATTTAGTTTTTTATAGTTTTTAATATGGTCAAAAACCATAATAACACCTACAATCATGCATATAGTCTTCTTTTGCACATAAAATTCATCTTTTCTACTTGATGTGAGCTCATGGACCTTGATCATGCATAACCAATGGTTAGATGAGTTTATTGGATTTTTTTAAAACCTAAAAAAAAATATTTTTTTAATTTTAAACACCCTAAAACTTTCCATATTAATTTATATTAGCTCTTATCCTACTCATACCTGTATTTTTACATCTTAGGGCTATAAATATTGAAACTTGCATAACTTGAATTCTAACACATAAAAATTCATGAAAGGTTTAAAAAGTAAATTTTTAATTATATATATATATATATATATATATATATATATATAAAATCTTTACCATATGGCCTTATACGGTCTCCAGTGTTATAGGCTTGCATTATGCCTAATTAGGAAATGTAGATGTTGTGAAAGTGAGTCTGCATTGGGAGTCAGGTCCTAAAATTTTGGTTTAAGATATAAGGGGATAAAGGGTAATAAAATATGACCTTATATTTCCTATAAGTTCTATTTATATCTCAAACCAATAATATTTTTATCAAAATAGGCCTACAAGGAATAGACCTCCAAAAGAGTAAATGTGAGAATGATGAAGAAAATTATAGAAAAAGGGTTTAGAAATGATTGATTGTAGGTCTCTAACATGTTTTTAAGGTATTTAGACTATAATTATATGATTTTTATTCTCATAATAACTCTAAAGGATAGTTTTAAGTGCTCAAGAGTGAGTCATCAATCTAAACATAACTCCTACGCCACCTTGTCCATGTTGTTATCAAATGGAACACACACACATGTTGAAGAGAAAATTCATAACTATATTTTGGTATTTGTTTCTTTCATGTAACTTGTTGTATGATTTATTAATGTCCATCATTATATTTTGACACCTCTCTCTTTCTTTCTCCTTCCTTGTCCTATATCTTTGCCTAATTTTGGCTTTGTATGTATCCCTCCACTAGGAGTATGGTGAATCCCTCATCTTTTTATAAGTAAATAAATCAATAAAAAATTTGGTTTTACCTTATATTATGACTATAATATAGTTTTCATGTATGAATGACTGATCTTGTCTACTTTTGATTTATTTATCCTTGACATGTCTCATTATCTCACTTATATGCAGTTTGAACTCATTCTTGTAGGTAATATGGAGTGTTTAAGTAGTCTTTTGAAGGTGAAGTGAGGAAATATTCCATTAGTGTCTTTTATACCTATCAAAAATCAATCCCTCTCACCTAATCATCATTTACCATATTCATATTGAAATATTTATATAAGAGGAGTAGATTAGGAGTAGTGTATGAACATGTCATCTTCATGTTCATTGTGCATCTACAAATGTGTGGTAGTGGTCACTAAATTTGGTTCATCACATATATAGTTTATTTTTCTTTAAATTATGTCTCTCTTTTCCTTTTCAGTACTATTTTAGTAGTTATTTTAGGTGAGATCATCAAGGGATCTACCTCCAAATAAAGGTTATTTTCAGCTATAAATTCACCCACAACCTTTGAATATTTCACATGCTATCACTTAAGTGAAGAGGATTGAAAAACCTCCTCAATGTTGTAAATTTTGATGATAAAACTACCTATGAATCATGTTAAATTTAAAGTTCAAAGTAAAAATAATATTACCAAATCATTAATGTTTATAAAATATTATTATCAAGTCAAAACTGGGATGTCACATCTTTATCTCCTTGAAAAAATCATCATCTTGATGACTCTGTTTTAAACAAAATAGAATTGTAAATTTACAAGTTCAACATATTAATAAAAACAAATGTGGAAACAATTTTATGAATTCTTCATAATCTTACCAAGTGGAACTATCATAATAATACTGGTCCCACTGTACTTTGTATTAGGTTATTCCTTTATTGAATTTTTTTTGTCTCAAGTATTCTAAGAGGTTCTATGATTATGATTTCATAGAGCTAGAGCATACAAGGAATTCCAATCAAAGGATCAACCACATATTTATTTAAATATAAAACATGAATAATATTATGAGCTTGGAAAAGATTTGGTGGCAAAGAAAGTATATATACAACAAGATTATCACTTATAGAACCTCAAAATCTCCCACATACCTAGGTGATAATTTGGCATATATGCCAAACTTGATAGAGATATTTCTAGGTTAAAATCAAAATAAAACCTTATCCCCAATTGAGAATTATCTTATTGTTATTTTAATATTGATGTATATTTTATGTATATAATTAGCTTCAACAAACCTTTACCTAATTAATTTCACCTAATATTACATTTTAACAAGAATAACTATTCCAAACCCCACTTTATCTTTTAATTTGTCATAGTTGATATGTGTTCTAGACTTTATGACATATAAAGCTTCAAATGGTACCATATATTTTAACTAAGTGAAATTAGTTTTTATAATAAAGCTAAACTAGGGGAAGGTACTCCTCCAATTTTTATTTATGATCCTTGAAAGACATTATTTAGAGGTCCTCCAAAACCTAATTTACAAATTTATTTTTGTATTATAAGATGTAATAAATTTTAATCATGTACCAAAAGTTGCATGAAGGGTTTACCAAAATTGAGGTCATGTGGAGGTCTAAATATAAAATCATTTTATTTGTAGAACCATGAAATATATAAATTTCTTATTGAAACTCCTTTGTTATAACTGGGACATCATCAATTAAATTTAAGATAATGAAATTAACCACCTTCATGAGTTTATAAACTACCACTAGAACCATATAATTTCTATTCCTTGACATGGGAAGACCTTGGATAAATTCCATAGTGAAGACTTTCCACTTTCACTTTGAAATTCCATATGGATGTAAAAACCTAGCTAGATGGACATGTGTTGCTTTTACACATTGACATTAAAAGCATCTAGACACAAAATCAACTACATCTTTATTTATTCTCTTCCATAAATATAATGGTTTAAGCTCTACCATAAGCTTAGTTACACCATCATGACCTAAATAATGAACATTTTGTGATTACCTAATCATAAATACTCTCAAATTTTCTTTATATTACACATAAATTATTCCATTGAATCTCAAAATCCCATAATTCTCAAAATGAAATCCTTTATACCTATGGGCTTGAGGATTTGCTTTTAGATATTTCTTTATTTTCTCATAGAATTTATCTCATGGTGATAATTTAAAACTTGATCTTAAAAGGTACTTATAATATTTGTCATTGATAATATATACATTTTGTATCTAAGAGCATATGAAACCTTCTTTTCTTTTCCCTTTATATAGTTGATGCCAAAATCATAATCTGATTAAAAATCTAACTAGTGACTTTTTTGAGCATTCAGATTTAGTTGAGTAAAGGTATATTTTAGCTCTAAATTTTATAGTTTGAGATAAAATGGTTTACTTAATTAATAACACCTCCATAATTATAAGGCATGCATTAGTGTAAAAAATTCCAAATCATGTAAAACATAATTAGCCTCATCAGGCTAAAATTTCTTATGACAACCCCATAATTTATTTTTTAAGATATATAAAAATAGAGTGTGAGAACGCACTCTACTGATGAATGAGACAAGATAGTTTATCAATCCTGCATGAAATAACACACTCCTAAATGAGAATAGGGATAATGTAGATGTTTTAAAATTATCTAAAGTTAAATCACCTTGATAAGAGTCTATAAGAAATTATTTCATTCCATATTAAATATGAATATTAGAAACTATAATTGTGTGGTCACATACTCATAAAATTGGATCTAGATACTCTATCAGTCATCTTCCTAATAAAATAATTTAAAGAGGCTTAACCCTAGTTAGTTCCCTTCATGATCAATTTTATTTTGGTAGGTACAAGTCTAATGTAAGTCACATATTTTAGTCCTATAATTTCTAGAATCACTATTTAAATAGTCATATATAAAATATGACAACTTAACATTTAGAACCCTTTTATTATTTAAAATAAATCAACCTCTAAATCATAATATCCATAGCATTTATTCATAGGATGATTGTTTATAATGATATAGCAATGTAATTGAAATACTCATAAACTAGATCTATCATGACTTCTATTAATGAATATAATATAACATAAACCACCTAAACTTTGTATTCCAAATGCATATGAAATCAATAATTTATGAAATATAATTATCTACATATATTGAAGTTTTCATAACACTCCTAACTAATGTGATTATAAATTTTGATAAACAAGATAAATCTTACATTCCTTGATAATTAATGCCATTAAATTACATTCACAAAATTATTCATGTGTCGTAACATATAATTTACCATTTATCAAAAAATATCATTACATGGTTAGAACACATAATAATTAAATAAAGTCATTTTATAAATAGGTGTATAACATAAGTAGTGGTACTGATTAAATCAATTCTCAATGCTACATGCTTGGGGTTGTAGTATTTATTCACATGTATTGGGTCATGTAATAATGATTATTATAAATTTTATCATAACATTTTAAAACATTGGATGATGATTATATTATATTACTCATGTATAATTGACACTTATTAAAAATCAATTATAATTATTTAATTATTAACAATCGATTGGTGAGAAACATGATTGGTATAACCTTCAAATTAAGAAATATATTTAAATTTGCTTTGAGTGACTATTTTCATGTAAGATCAATATAATAACAAATATCATAAATTCATTAATATCCTAATTCATATTATTACTTAATATTCTTCCTAGTTTAATTCTCACAAATAAATCACATTAACAACTCTCCTTCAAACATCAGATAATATTTTGATCTCTTATTCATATGTCCTCAAGTTGATGTGGGTGAAAATAATTATCCATTTAGAAACCCAAATTTTTTAATATAACCAATTCAAATCTAAAATTAGATTGGTAAGAATTAGTTTATATGAATAAGGTCATTTGATGGGATTGGTTTACATGATTACTTAACTAAGTTATTATTTTAATTATGCAGCCATCATTGACTTATAATCAAATGTGCATGCTAGTTTTATTTCATTAAGAAAATTTTTAGTAATGATTTGATAAGTCAACTGATTTTATATATATCATGACTTAGAAGTTGCATGGTTGCACTATTTAACTATTAGTAGCTTATCTTACTTCGTAACTACTAAAATCTTGGACTGGGACTTGGTTCCAAATGCAAGAGTTTTTTAATTGTCATAAACATTGATCTAGCCATGAAAGTAATCTTGTTTATAGGCCACAAGGAATTCAACATGTTCATCATATGGAAAATTTACCATACTCAACATTATTTTTTCCTAGCTAAAATAGTGCACGTTGTAACATTTTGGTCTCTTTATTGTTATTAACATGGACTGGTTTTAATGAGTTAACATAATTATAGAAAGATTTAATATTTTGGATATGATTGAATTATAAAATGATGATTATGTAAGGTATGGTAATCTTTGCAATAATATTGTTACCACTTTTTTTCATGATTGAGACATGGTGATTGTGAAAATGACCATGGTGTTTTATTGTTATGTAAGTTTATCATTGGCACTAGGCAAATTATGCATTTTGGTCCTTCATAATTCATCATTAAATATGATTTATTATTAGTAAAATCAATTTATGACTTTATATCAATATTTCCTTTCTAATTTGTTATGTTTGTAACTATGTTCTTTTTAAAATATTCCTTTATGTCTTATCTTTGAATACTAATCAAATATCTTACTCTATTAAGTATATTGTTGGAATGATAAGATGTTGGCTAAGGTTTCAATTTTTTATAATGTTATACGATTTATTAACATATTTTTTATAAATTATTTAAAATGAGAAATAACTATGTTTGATTTCTTTATGAGGCTATATTTGTCTCATTATTAAATAATATCTTGGATAAATAGCATATTGGATCTTGGATTAAGGATATTGATAAATCTATTAAATTTGCATCTTTTAAAACCAATTAAAATCCCTTTCAGACTTAATCCATGATGGTAATTATAAAGGTCATTAGGAAGTCTTGAAACTCTATTTTGATATAAGAAATCATTGGGTTATGATTTACAACAGTTAAAATATAAATAATGAGAAATAAATAATCAAATAGGTAATTATGTGATTTTTGCATATGGGCATGGTAAATTTTGGTTATAATTGCATTTTTTATTGTAATTGGAATTAAATAAATTTGAAAATAGGAAGTGTGAGGGTTTTCTACATTTTTTTTTAGAATCTTCCATTGCACCATTTTGTGTTATGGGCTAAGGTGGAAGTATAATTGGGGGAGGGGAGAGAAGAAGAAGCCTTTGATAGTTACACTCCTACTTATGTGATTAATATGTTTTATTAATAATGTGAAAGGCAAAAATAATACACCTAATCCTTGAGTGATGTTAATTATGCAAATATGAAACTTAGCTTGGTTTAAAAGGCCATTGGAGTCATGACATGATCTAAGGGAAGTAAAAAAAGAAGGGAATTTTGGGAAGAAAAGTAGGGTAAAGAGAAGAATAATTTTAAGCCTCTTTATAACATGTAATTTTTACTTCCTTATTGTTAAATTTATTTACATTGGCATTTTATTATGACAATGGTATATTTATTTAGCTTTATTAATTTTATTTAGGGTATAGTCCCATATACATGTACTTGGATATACATATACCAGCCTATACCATGAAATGGGATGAATGTTTATGTCTCTCTGTGTGTGTTGATAGATATTAGGGTTACACAGGTCCCATACCCATTATATAACTCAAAAAATTACTAATGTTACTTGATATATCAATGTAATTGATAATACCAAAGCCACCAAAAAATTTAGCTTAGCCAAAAAAATAGGCAAAAAAAACCAGTCCAATGAATAAAAACTACATCAACCTTACATGAAAAAAACTACGCACCAAACTATAGTGAACTAGAAAATAAAACTAAACACCCTACTTAAGGGACTATTGATTTCTTATTAGAGCAGAGTTCCATATGACACAAGTTCTTTTTGAAGGCATAATTTTTCCTATTAGAGACCTTTGTCCATCCTTTAGTATCAACAACCATATTATAAAACTAAGGATAAAATGAGCTTGAATCCAAGGCTTCCATATAATTATATCCCAAAGGGGAGGGAATCAATTCATGCAAAGAGAAATCTAATGATCTCTGAGGAGATCGTGAAACATAAATTTCTAAACTAGAGCCCTTTTTATCATAAAGTACCTCCTTATTGATAAAAGATGAAGAAGATAATGAACAAAATGAGGACATCAAAGGAGGAGAAGAATTTTTAATTGTGTTTACATGAGCCTTAACATAACTAAAAACTTTACCCCCACCTTTAGATTATATATTACTATCCTTATTAAAGATAATCAGATGATCTACATCAACATATTTCCACCAAGTTATAGATTTTCCAAAATCAAACATGATATTAGGTTTCCCAACATATTTATTATGAAAATTATTACCCATATGACCATAATAAAATCATCTCATACACATAAAATTTATTCTTTCATAATATAAATTTTGATTCAATAATTTATCACCAGATTTGATCTTAATAACTTCTAGCAATTTTTTGGAGAGATCTATGACAATGCACATTCGAGAAAAGATAGTTCACTTGTGAGATTAATTATAAAGAGTGAGGGAGATAAAATCCATAAAATACATACCAATTTCTTGAAGAGAATAAGATTACCAAAATTTTAAAGGTAAATGAGGCAATGTGACCTAAATAGGAGCAATAACAAAGGACTTTGTAATAAGTTTGAAAGTGGGAAACCATAATTTCATGCATAGAAAGGCTATATCATAGGTCCAAGGACTTGAATGCAATAACTTATCTCTATTTGAATATGAATAATAGATAATTATGAAAAAAACATTTGTATAATAATGAATAATGAAAGTTTTAGCTAAAAGATATTTCTAATGCTTAGAAATCCAATAATGCAAATACAATACACTTGGATACAATTTTTGAAATTGATAAATAATTAAAATAGAATAAAACCAAGCTTCATCCCTAATAATTTCACTACCCATCTCAAATAAAGTAACACCAGGCCTCATCATCCTTAGATTGATCTAGAAAGGAAGAGAATCCTAAATACAAACCATGGGTAAAACCCTTTAAGGAGAGGAGGAAATAGTTGAACCAAAAGTGACCATAAGATCCCTCTATGCAGTATCTAAAAAACATATCCCCATTTGGACCACCAAAAAACTTTAAAAGATAATTCAAGGAAAAATAAGGGCATTAGCCATGTAGAAACAAATAAACTTGGGATCAAACCAGCAGGGAAAAACTACATTGCCTAGGCATCACCATTACTAGCTTAGCTCATAGAAAGACACCTAGAAGAATGAAGTATCCTAGCGGAGGCATGAGGTTGATCCCTAATCTCAAATAAGAGTAGGATCTATTAAATTATTCATCTATTTCCTTGCTAATAAAAATCATTGATTTTTCATGTTTATATTTTTTTAAGGATGTGTGTGTGTGTGTGTGTGTGTGTGTGTGTGTGTGTGTGTGTGTGTGTGTGTGTGTGTGTGTGTGTGTGTGTGTGTGTGTGTGTTTGTGTGTGTGTGTGTGTGTGTGTGTGTGTGTGTGTGTGTGTGTGTGTGTGTGTGTGTGTGTGTGTGTGTGTGTGTGTGTGTGTGTGTGTGTGTGTGTGTGTGTGTGTGTGTGTGTGTGTGTGTGTGTGTGTGTGTGTGTGTGTGTGTGTGTGTGTGTGTGTGTGTGTGTGTGTGTGCGTGTGCGCGCGCGCGCGTGCATGTGTGTGTGTGTGTGTGTGTGTGTGTGTGTGTGTGTGTGTGTGTTTTGGATTTTTTTACTTTATCCACCTTAGAATAATTTTTATTTCAAATGTAATTTAGTATAGTATTGTACTTTGTTTGAATTGTGTGGTTTCAAATCCTAGTTACTTATGAAGGGACTCTTGCATTCCTATTAGTAATGTTGTCCACATGGTGGTGTAGGATTTGAATTTTTTTCCAAAGAAAGGTAAATTACCATAACTAATATTATGTTGCATTCATTTTGGTTTAAGTGTGTCTCAGATAGATCCTCTTGTTAGAAGTCATTATCTATAAAAATAATTATTTATGGCCTAATAGTTATAATTTAATATGAGAAAGATGTTTTCTTAAATGTTGGTTGAATACGCCTTCCTTTGGTTTGTTTTTCTCTTTATTTATAGTGATCCTTTATTGGTTGTATATTAAATGGAGTGTTTTAATAATATTTTTCTAATATTATGATGCTTATATACTAATTAGAGTGCTTTAACAATATTCTGTTGATACAATGTTGGTTATATATTAATTGTGGTATCATGACATAGCATGTAAACTATTTGATTTTGCCATAAATATATTGTTTATGGTTATTGGTTATACTTTTGTTTGAATATATATGGATATGGTTACAATATGTTTCACCTTAGTTGATCATGATTGAAATATGGGATGTCATTGTAAAAATGTTTCATGAGGAAAATTCCTACCTATTTTAATTATTACACACTTTTATGATGAGACCATTGGATAAATTAATGTGATTTGAATGTTGAATTCCTTCATGTTTATGGATGTGGAGATATTTTGAATTCAGGTGAAAATTATTATATGTATTATAAAAAAACTTTGATTATTCATATATGAGATAAAATTGCTTTTCACCAAGTATGAAGTGAGTTCTTTGATGAAGGGTTTCATTATTTTTGTATGTTAAAATTGTTTAGTGTTACATGTTACTTTGAGACACTACTATTATTTTAAACTTGACATTGTCATGAAAGGTTGAGTGTCTATTTGCTAATAAAGGTATTTCATAACTTGATGGATTATTTTTTGTACAATTTTCTTGATATCTAATTTCAATTACATTCCTTGGACACTCTAGTGGTAACTAGGGGTAATTGTTAAAGAGATCACTTCTTAGTAGTATTATCATTAATATTATTTTTTACAAAGATTGTACATTGTATAGAGTTTGGTAACTTGGTATGAATATTATACTATGCTTGTTTCAAGAAACCTTATAAACCACTAAATTTTATAGGAAAACTCCCTAGGTGAAGAGTTTTTAGGCTTAAATTTTATATATTCTTGAATGTTTTATTTTCAATACTATCTAAATTTTTATAATGATAATATTCAGATAAGTGTGTATTAAATTATTTCATAATAGATTCATGTATCTGAAGTTAGTGGTGCTTAAAAATTTATTTGTAGGGAAATAAAATGGATATCATATCTCTGTTACTAAGGAATGTAAATTGTTTGGTCACTATAAAAAATGAATTCCCTTGAGTAGTTTATTCACATTGATCTATTATGTTATGCATGAGTATGAGTTATTATTGCTATACTTGTATGAGTAAGTTATGCACAAAAATATATTTTATGTGGAATTTATTATAATACTTGTTATGATTACTAGAGTTAATATAATGTATTAGAATATTTATCATCAAGTAAATTAGATTTGTAAACCTTGTATTGACCTCTTATTTTGAACAACTTTAGGGCAAGCGATGCATGGATTATGCCTAACTAAATTGCCTTGTTGAAATTATTATAAATTATCTCTTTCCTTATCTTCACTTGTTCAGATGTATTTATTTATATTATTCTTGAGTGTGGTTGTAAACCATGGTGTTTATGAGTAAATCACTATAAACACTCTTGACTTCTATATTGATGGACACTGCCTTATAGACAACACTCATTTTCATTATTTAAATTATTTTTGTTAATAATGTATTGATATCCTTTTCTTTTATGGTTGTTTTCTAAATCAAGGGTGAATTATTTTTTTAAAGTTCAAATCATTAATATAATTAACATGTATTAACATGGTAATTTCATGTGAAATGCTCCTTATTCGGATATATTTAAAGCTAGCTAGTTTTTGTAATAAAGCCCACCATTGGGATCAACTATGTATTAGTCCTCATTAAATAAAAATTATGTAATAGGTATTTAAATGGATTTATTGACAAATCATGTTGCATGAATTGAATTTTGAATTAGGGTATTTTATTTATCTAGTAAAAAGGGCACATAGAGTGCATCTTTAGTTTCATTATTCAAATATTTATAGCCATATGAGTCACCTTTTTTATATTTATTAATTATATTTTATTAAAAATCAAGGTCTAAAGTTAAATATTTCAAGTAGGTAGCATTGGTTTCAACTGTGAACTACTTAAAATCAAGGTTTCTTCTATATTTAAATTTGGTCTAGAAGAACTGTGTTCTGTCATTATCATTTTTATTAGTTTAGGCTTAATATGTGGCTTGATTAAATTTTATGTATGCAAATAAATAATGGGTGTGGATTCCATCTTTTTGATTTAGCATTAATTTTTATTATTCCTTAATCGAAGTCACTACTTAAATTTGTATGTGTCTTAGTTGTTGTAAAATGGGTGATAAAATTGGAAGTATTATTTGGTGATAATTCTCAGTCGAATCCTATTAGTTATATAGACATAGATTTATATGTAATAATTAATGGGTAATGATTAGAACTAGTTAGGCTTTAGTCAGGATTTATGTGAAAGATAATTTACATCATCAAGTACTAATTGAGGGTTATAAATGGTTTACATTCTTAGATAAATTAAGAGGTGAATTTTAGAATAGGTGAGTAGGCCTTGAGAAAGTTTATTAGTATTTAATATCTTACATTTATTGTGTAAACATTTGTCAATAACTCTCTTTTGGTATTAATTGTCATGCCTTTAACCTTTGGCATATATAGGGATATGTGTGCTTGACCTGTGTCTTACATACTTATTTTATATTCTTATTACATTTCTCTATGTTCTTAGTTAGGTCAACCTATGTAATAACCATGGATAATTAGATTATATATAGGAGGTAGTGGTTAGTCTTTGATTATAATATTAAGTATTATGATCTTATTCCATTATTATGGAGGTTTCCCCCTTGAAGTGGCTCTATTATATTATCTATTATTCTACTTTATTGTCAATTATTATTGTTTGATATCTTATCTTTGCTTATTTTGTGTGATATATAATTATTATGTGAAAGCATCCAAGTAATTTCCTTACAAGTGGTATCAGAGATTCGATTTGATAAAGTTTCTTATGGAATTTTATTTTGGAATTGGTGAGGCATGACTTTTGTGAGGGGAAGGAGTGAAACATAACTAGTAATCTAAGAAGAATTAATTTTTTCTATCAGCGTAGTATTGTTCAAAATGCTTTTTTGATTAAAAAAATATCTAAAAAAAAGTCTATAAAAAAAATTTCCCCTTGCACATTTTTAGTCATTGGATTCATCTTGATGAGATGATCAAAATGGTATATTATGTCATTAAAATTTTTTTTGGTACAAAACATTTTCACCCTAGTACATAAAAGTAGTCATTGGATTCATGTTGGTGATGTGATCATAATGGTACCATCTCTTGGTACACATTTTTGGGGGTAAAAACCCTCCTAGGGTTTGTGCATGGTGGGTCCCTACTACTTAGGGAAAAAATGGGGGAAAGAAACTCCCAAGACTCTATTGAGGGATGACTTGGAATTTAGAACTTTAGATCCATTGATTTCTCAACTTTAGGTTAACATAAAGAGCTTAGTATGGTAGGTTGAATTTGTTGCAGTTCAAAGTAATGTTTTAGGGATGCATAGAGAGATTAATGGGGTACACACTAAATTTCATAATATCATTACAAAATTGGCTACCATTTCATCTTACTTATAGCCAACCAACCCTCCTTTTAATCATTTAGGTCCTCTCAACACTAACAACTCCAATCTTGGTGTGAAACCAATGTTTCCAAAAGTGTACATGCATAAGTTTGATGGTAAGAATCATCTCACTTAGATTACCTAAATTTATAATTTATTTTTTCTACACCAAACTCCTAATTCTTAAAAGGTGATAGTGGAATCTCTATATCTAGAACCTAAGTAGTTCATTTGGTATCATTGGTTGTGTACTTAAAAAAAATAATGGTGTTCCTATTACATGGTATATTCTCACTAATGAGTTATTCACTCATTATAGAGATAATGTATCTAAAAAATAATTCAACTAGTTAGCCAAACTACATCAAATAGGAACTATGAAGGATTATATTCATCAATTTTAGAATCTATCCTTACAAGTGGAATACTTCACTGAGAAAAAATTGACTGATATTTTTTTAGGTGGACTCAAATATAGATTCCAATTATATGTTTATATGTTTAATCCATTTTCTATATTAAAAGCTATCTTAAGGGTGTATATGGTAGAATAAAAATAAATGGTTAAATGAAAAAATTTCACTACTGGTCCTAATAGTACCTTTCTAACACCATCATTTCCTCAAGCCACCAAATAGACACCTTAGCAAATTAAGGAGAAAAGATCCAAAGGGTTATGTCATAGTTATGAGAAAAAATGGATAAAATGACATAATTTTTCTGAAAATAAGTTATTTTACATCTATGGTGCCAATGAGGATGAAGATGAGGAGGAGGTAATTAGTGAGGATGCAGAAGGACCCGAGGAAGAATCTGAAGACTCTCAACCTACTATTTCCTATCATTCCCTTTCAGGTATTATTACTCCCCAAACTCTTAATGTTGTGGGTTTACTTAATAAATATAAGGTCAATATATTGATTGATTATGGGAGGACACACAACTTCATCAATAATAAGTTGGTTGCTTGTTTGAACTATTTCATTTATCCTATTACATAATTTTAGGTCATGATTATAGATGGTGTTGCTATCATATATTCATGAAAATGTCATAGTATTAATTTTGCCATGGGATAAAACCTATTGTATTTTCCTATGTCTATTATTCCTATGGGCGGAGATGACATTGTTATAGGAGTATAGTGGCTCGCCACATTGGGTACTATTGAGATGAATTTCAAATAATCATTCATGCAATTTCATTCTGAGGGAAGGACATTTGAGCTAAGGGGATTAAGGGATAAATCTCCATATCTTTTAAGCTCCCATAAAATGACTAAGATTCTCTAAAATGGTATTGAAGGATTTTTATCTCGCTTATTTTCTATTGAATTCCAACCAACTCAGCCATCTACACCTCTTAATCTACAATAAGTGATTGACAACCATTATGTTATTTTTGGTGACATGCCGAAAGGAATTCCACATAGATTCATGCATGATCATGCCATCACACTTAGTAAACCACCCAAAATTAGGCCATACCAATATCCCTATGCCTAGAAAAGTGAAATTGAAAATATGGTACAAGAAATATTAGATGCAGGAATCATTCACCAAAACCAAAGTAAATATTATCCACCAGTTATCATGGTAAAAAAGAAAGATGACACTTAGAGGATGTGCCCTAACTATAGATAAATTAACAAGTACACTATCAAAGATAAGTTTCCTATTCCTATCATTAATGATTTTTTAGATGAATTAAAAGGTGTTATTTATTTTACCAAGTTAGATCTGCATTATGGGTATCATCAAATCTAGATCCATAATGAAGACATACTCAAAATAGATTTCATAACTCATGAGGGACATTATGAGTTTATGGTTATGCCTTTTTGTCTAAAAAATTCCTTTTGGTATAAAAAATTCCTTTCAAACCATTTTTAAGGAAATTTGTTTTGGTGTTTTTGATGATATCCTTATTTATAGTAAAAATTGGAAAGATCATTTATATGTGAAATAGGTATTCTCAATTTTTAAACAAAATTAGTTTTATTCCATATCTTCCAAATTTAATTTTATATCTCATAAGGTTGAGTATTTAGTTCATATGGTTTCTTATGAAGGAGTGAAAGTGGATCCTAAAAAAATCCAAGTAATTGTGGACTGGTCGGTTCTTAAGACACTTAAATAACTCAGGGGACTTCTAGGGCTAACTAGTTACTATCACAAGTTTGTCAAAAATTATGGTAGAATTGCATCCACACTCACCTCTTTGTTGAAGAAATATTCCTTCTAGTAGACTAATACAACTACCAGGTCATTTGAATAATTGAAACTAGCTATGTGCACCAGTCTAGTGTTGGTCACTCCTAATTTTTCTAAGGCTTTTATGGTTGAATGTGATGCATTAGGATATGGTATGGTTCATTTAATTATGCAACAAAGTAGACCACTTTAATTTGAAAGTTACCAACTAAAGGGAAAAAATCAGATCAATCCCATATATGAGAAGGAAATGATGGTCATTCTACATGTAGTCAAATAATGGAAAACTTATTTGATGGGTCATCACTTTCAAGTAAAGACTAATCATGATAGTCTAAAATATTTTTTATATAAAAAATTTTCATAATAAGAACAATATAAATTGGTAACTAAGATGTTAGTCTGTGATTTTGAAATAGTCTACAAGAAAGGCAAGGAAAATATGGTGGTAGATGTACTATTCAGGAAGGATGAATTAGTTGAGGCATTACTATGTGCCATGACCATTTGGCAGGTAGATTGGATAGAAGAAGCAAGATTTTAATGGTAAAATGATAGTGCCACCCATGATTTGATTTAGATTCTTCAACAAGATTTTGGGTGGATTTTAAAAATTCACATGGAAGGGTAATGCATTATGGTATAAAGGTAGATTATATTTATGTAAGAATTCTCTTCTCAAATAAAAAATATTTCAATAAATTCATACAACTCCACTTGGGGGTCATTTAGGATTTTTGAAAACCTATCATAGAATCAAACAAGATTTTATTGGGAAGGAATCAAGGGGTATATCTAGAAATATGTGGTTGAATGTATGATCTATCAAAAAAATAAAGGTGAGACCATCAAGATCCCAAGGATTTTAAAGCCTTTATCCATCCCTAACTAGTGTTGGGAAGAGGTTTATATGGATTTCATTACAAGGTTATCAAGATCTGATGGTCAAAATTTTATCATGGTTGTTGTGGATCATCTCATTAAGTATGCTCATTTTTGTTCTTTATCACATATATTTGTTATTGGTATATTAGATTCTAATTTTCTCAATATAGTTCAAAAACTACATGGTACTCTTAATATCATTATCAGTGATAGAGATCCCATTTTCACTAGTAATTTTTTGATAGAATTATTAGCTTGTTTGGGAACCAATTTGGTTCATAATTCATCCTATCATCCTCAATCAGATGGAAAAATTAAGGTAGCCAACAAATATCTAAAAGGATATCTCCATTTTTTTTATGTTTGTTAAACAAGATAAATGGGTCCATTGGTTTCCATTTACTAAATGGTGGTATAATACTTCTATTCATAGTTATTCCAAAATATTTCCCTTTGTGGCCTTGTATGAATATCACTCTCTATCCATCACTTAAAACTTGAAGGTACATCTTAAGGTTCATGTAATTGAGGAACATATTCACCCTTAATAGGAGGTCCTTGAAAGTTTACATGAAAATTCAACCATGGCCTAAAATTGTATGAAGAAGTAGGAAGATCAACATAGGAGTGAAAGCCATTTTAACATTGGTGATTGGGTCTTTTTTTTATTTTATCCATATAAGTAGATGTCCTTAAAGAAACAAAAAATTATAACAATCTGTCCCCTAAGTATTATGGGCCTTATCAGATCTTGAAAAAAAATGGTAGTGTGGCCTACAAGTTAGAGTTTCCTTCATCCACTCACATATCTATAATATTTCATGTATCATGCCTAAATAAATTCATTGGACATATAGTTTCTACTCAAACTGAGTTACCATAATCAGATGAGGAAGGGAAATTTATTCTTGATCCTGAGGTGTTCCTTCAAATGCATACTAAGTAGCTATGATCTAGAGCAATTAAAGAATACCTAATGAAATGGAAGAATATGTCATGTGAAGATGCCACCTGGGAGGATGAATATTTTATGAAACAACATATATAGTTGATTCAATGTTGAGGACAATGATTTTTTAAAGGGGAGGGTCATATTATTCCATTAACTTTGGCATATATAGGGATATGTGTGGCTGGCTTGTGGCTTACATACCTCTTTTATATTCTTATTACATTTCTCTATGTTCTTACTTAGGTTGGCCTATGCAATAACAATGGCTAAGTAGACTATATATATGAGATAGTGGTTAGTCTTTGATCATGATATTAAGTATTTTACTCCTAT
>JARHVA010009520.1:145000-257500 GCA_037957365.1 Torreya grandis
AAGATTCCTTTTGATGACTTGGCAAATATTTGTAGTAATTTTCCTTGAGAATACTCTCATATTCACATTTGATACTCTTTTCACTAAGTGGCTCCCACTGAGCCAACACCTATTGAATATCTTTGCTTCATAGTTTAATGTTGTGATCATCCTAGATACTCATTAGTTCAAATTTCATCATCTCCTATTTTGAAGCCTAATTTTTTTTCCAATCCAATATATGAGAATGATAATATATTTATTTTATTAATAAATTAATATGGAAAACATCGTGAATCCTAAAAATAAAATGAGGAAGGGCCAACCGATAGGTGAAAAGACTAATCTTATCCATAATGTGGAATGATCTGATAAAGTGTGGATCCAATTTATAAGTCTTTCCAAAATTGTTGGAATTTGTTTGATGTTTAACTCACAAGAATACATTATCACCCAAGTTAAACCCCTAAGGTGTTCTTTTCTAATCTACATAACTCTTTTTTCCAATAAGAAATAAATTTTATATTTTGGTGAATAAGATCCATCTATTTTTCATAATCCTTAATTACATCAAAACCAACAACAACCATATTTTATAAAATTTTCCATCCAAGTGGGTTTCTACATTTGCACCCATACAAGCTTTCAAATGGATCCATTTAGATCACAAAATTATAAGATTTTTTATATGTAAATTTAACTAAGTAAATGTAATATTTCATCTTAGCTTACTTATCCATAACATACAACCCCAACATTTATTTAACCACTCGACTAATCCTTTTAATTTGACCATCCATTTATGGGTGGTATATTTTAAAAAGTTCATATGGGTTCCAAATACTACAATCAAATTTTATTATAACCTTGAAGTGAAAATATTATATCTATCATAGGTAATCGATTCTAATATGCCATGCAACTATATAATTTATTTTACAAATATTTATATAAACATAGAAGCATCTTCAGTCAAATTGCTATAAATAAATTGATCAACTTTAGTAAAATAATCAATTACCACCAAAATGGTGTCATGCTTGTTTTGAGATTTAGTTAGCCTAAAAATAAAATCAATTGATATTATAACCCACTTACCCCTCAATATGTCATGATAGTACAAAAATATTATAGGATTGTAATGCTAAAATTTAACATGTTAACATTTCAAACATCTATCAACATAATAAATAACAATGTGCTCCATAATAGGCCAAAAATAATACAATTTTAGCTCATGTGTCATTTTTTTCACATCAAGATGAGTGAATTAAGGTGTTTTATATACTTATTATGATACCTAATTCATCATGTCATCAGACATAGGTATAAATTTTCTCTTTATGGCTTTAATAACATTTATTTCAACAAAAAAGCCAACAATCACCTTTACAATAGTTTCATCATTTAAATATACTCTTACCTCATGGTAGTATTCATCAACAAATTGTTCTTTTAAGATAATTTTTGAAGTTAGATTTTAACATGATTTTGCTTATCCTTGACATATAAAATATCCATTTCAAAATTAATCATAAATTATAACCATCTACTTTGATGTGCATTCAAATCATCATGTGAAAATAAATGTTATAGGCTATGGTGATCAAATTTCACCTGAAAATGTTTCCCTAATAGGAAATTCTTCCACTATTTTAGTGCATGAACTATGGAAGAAATCTTGATGTCATGTGTGGGATAATTATTTTCATTCCCCTTGAGTTTTCATGACTCATAATCCACTACCTTACCATATTAGGTTAAAATTCCACCAAAACCTTCCTTAGAGTCACTTGCCTAGATCTCAAAACTACCATTTCAATTGGTAATGAAAAGTATAGATGTTGTATTTAACATATATTTTAACTTTTGTAAATCCTCTTCACATTGAAGAGTCTACAAAAAAAATTTACCCTTACACCACAAGGAAGTGAATGGATTAGTTATGTTGGATATTTTTTAAAAAATCTATGCTAATAACTAGCCAAACCTGTAAAATATGTACATCATGTATGTTAATATGGGTAGACCAATATTGTATATCTTTGAACTTTATTGGATCTATAAAAATACCATACTTATAGATTATGTGCCCTAAATAATGAATTTTAGACTAATAAAAATCATATTTTGAACATTTTCCATGCAACTTATTTTGTTTTGGCCTTAACAAGACTATTTTTAAGTGTTTTTCATGTTCATCTTCATTATTGGAATATATTATAATATCATGTAAGAAAAAAATTATAAATTTATCTAAATAATCTTTGAATAAACTATTAATTAAATTTTTAAATTTTATAATTACATTGTTCAGTTCAAAATGCATTATAGTGAATTCATAATGGCCACATCGAGTTCATAAAGTTATTTTGTGTACATCTCCTCATTGATTCTTAGTTGATGGTAGCCTAATCTCAAGTCAATTTTAGAGAATATATTTACTTCTTTCATTTAATAAAATCAATATCAAATCTAAGGAAAAGGATAATGGATACATAAACTAAGAGTTTCATCCTTCTTCTTTGATAAGACAACTAGAGCACCCTATGGAGATACTCTTGGTCTAGTGCTTCAATTTTATAAAATTTATTACAAATGAACCTCAAATTCCTAAAAAAAATCATGTTCATATTATAGGGATATTTGGATTCATTCATAGCTATAATAATAATATCTATGGAAAATTAAAACTCCCACTTGGGTGGAAGACTAGGTAGTTTTTTAAGAAATATATCCATATATTCCTATAAAAATAGAAAATCCTTATAAGATGATCCACAGTCCTTGGATGACTCTTAAATTTGGACTGCATAGAGTTTACAAAACTTATTCACAAATTTTTTCAATTATATACATGAATGTGTTTTACATTCTCCATTCCTTTGTATGCCTTGCACTTCCATTATCTTTCTAAAGTCATATATACACTATGACTTCTTACCAAAGAAATAAAGCATTTATTGATATTGTTGCATCCAATCCAAGCCCAAAATTAGATCTTAAAACCCTAAAGGTTATAAAAATATATTTATATTAGTTTTTAAAACACCTAAGTTGATTTTAGCTTTGTCTAAGCACTCCTAGATAGGTGGTCTATTGCTAGTATTAAAATTGACCTCTGAACCTTCTCTGGTGTTTATAGGCTTAACTTTACATTTAATTACTACAATAGGATAAATAAAGATATCTATTGTACCATAATAAATCAAGATAAATTTTTAATTGGTGTGACTTATAAGTTAACATTCTAATTATCAATAGCTACATCCACTTGATGATTAGCTGATTTCCCAAGTTTTAAATTGATAGTCCTTCTAGTAGTTGTTATCACCACATTCCTAGCATTCGATAGTTCTTTGTGGTGATTTCTGAATAGTATTGGCCCTATGTCAGGTCTATGTTGGATATTTTGGGTCTAATTTCTATTGTGGGACCATATTTTGGTCAAATTTGTGACTTAAAGTTCTTATTTTTCCTTTATAAATTATTAAAGACACTATTATCCTTGGTGAATATATGGTTCTAATTTAATTTATTAAAATTATTGGTTGAGGGAGATAAATTTTTGGTCTTAAACTAATATCTATTAATTTTAAAATATTATCTCACTTTTTTATGAGAGTTATGTTTCTCTTTTGCCATGTAAACAAACTCAGTGATAGCCACTAAAGTTTTTGGGTTGGTCATATTGACATCATTTATAAATATCTCTTTTAGTCTCAATTTAATTTTTTTTTTACTTTAGTTTCTTCATCATGCATTTATTTTACATGATGCATAGATTCATAAATAGTCGTATTATCTTATTTTACTAGCTATATTTTTTTATCTTTTATTCCTTAAAATTGGCACTCAAGTACCTTTTTTGAGATTGCCTTTCAAATATTTCTAAAGTAAGGGTCATAGTTTTATATCCTTCCAAATAATAGAGATTATTCCACCACAAGGAATTAAATCTAACTAGATAATAGGCTACCACCCTGGATTTCACATTAGAGGGCATATTATGTAAATTTAAATACTTTTGCAAAGCATAAAACATGCATCAGTTGAATTTCTATATTGTTCACAAAAAAAGGTAAGCGGTGGAAGTTTTTAAAGATACTTTATAATTGGGTCAAATAGTTCCAAAGGTAACTCCCAGAGAACCTACTCCACTTGACCATTTTCCAACCTGAGTAATTCATCATGACGAACACCATCAAGGTTATTTAGTTTACATTTTTAAAATTCAATATTTCCTTAAATGTCATTTAAAGTTGAAAATATTACATTAAGGACTTATTTAATGTTTATCAATATGATTACCTCCAAATTAATTATTTATAGGAAACTCATTCTTTATATCTGTGTTATAAATAAGAGGTGGGCCATTCCTATTTTTATTGATATTTTTAGCACCATGGTCTCTACCTTTATTTTTGCATTTGCATCTTCCTAGGTTATTATTTCCCACGTTATTATTGGAATTGGAACTTCCACTAGTTATTATTATAATCATCCTAATGAATCAAACATTAATAATTTATCCATATTATAGGTTTAAAATTTTATTCCCCAAACCCCCAGAACAAAAATTATCCTTTGATATCAATGTCACAACCTCACAATTTTTATTAAGATATATAAAAATAGAGTGTAAGAATACACTCTAATAATTAATGGCACAATATATTTTATCAATCATACATGAATTGTCACATCTCCAAATTAATACTAGGGATATGATAGTTTGTTAGCATTTATATATGGTTAAATCACATTAAGATGACTCTATAAGGAAGTATTTCATTTCATATTAAATATGAAGTTAGGTATGTATAAGTATTAGGATTTATCTAAAGATAGACTTTAAATGAATTTTAAATTTAATAAATGAATCATAATGAAATAATATTACCTAGATAAATAATCAAGCCACAATATTGAAACAATAGCTGACAAGTGGGAACATTGTCAAATGGAGGAAAACTCCACAATTTATTAGAAGTCTTGCAATAATGAATCTCCAAATACAAAAAATGTAGAATTTATGTGTGTGTGTGTGTGTGTGTGTGTGATATATATATATATATATATATATATATATATATATAGAGAGAGAGAGAGAGAGAGAGAGAGACACACACACACACACATAGAGAGAGAGAGAGAGAGAGAGAGAGAGAGAGAGAGAGAGAGAGAGAGAGAGAGAGAGAGAGAGAGAGAGAGAGAGAGAGATTATTTTAAAATATCATCAAAAGGATACAATAACAAGATCGTGATACAGATTTAAGAACTACCAAAAGGAAAGAAAAGAGGAGAATCACTTAATAAAAAAAGCTTGAAGGAATAAGGAGTTACATGTGCAAGCTTCAAAATGTGTTCCAAGTGTCACTAATCCTCTTAAAAGTGGGGATTATGTATGTAACATGTTATGGGAGAGGATTTACATGAAATTAGGTCCAAAAATCCTAAGGAATACAAAAAGGTGAATGACACCTCATAGAATCTAGATTTTTTGAATTAATAATTCACATAAATACAAATTCTCCAAACATGAATAAAAATTAGGATAAAATATTATCCCAAATAAAGGGTAACCTAACACAATCCTATAGACTTAGAAGAGGACCCAAATAATATTGATTCTCTAACACTCTCCCTTAAGCTTAATTTGGGGCTATGGAGAAAACTTTTTATAAAAAAAGAAGGGAGTTGAAATTACACCACACTCCCCCTTAATACAAACTTCCATCAAGAGGAATAATAAGTTTGAGATAGAAAGAAGAAGAGAAAATGATGCCAAAATTTGTAAGGATGAAAGTGTGATCACCAATAATATCCAAAATCCCTCTGTAAATAATGTGGTCCATCCAAAATGGAACAAATACAAATCTTTCAAGTTAAGTAACCAATATGCTAAAAATACAATATAGATATATAATGTAATAAAAGTAGACATACAATTAGAAAAATTTGAGTCAAATATAACTTCCATCACAAAGCCTACACAAAAAGAAGTTAGTCAAAAGAGTAATGAGCTCCAATCAAAGAAGATCTCCTTTGCAACACAAAATCAAGCAATGAAAAAAAGATTTTGATTTTATCAAAATATTTTATAATCAACACACCGCACTCTTTTTTTTCTCCTAATTAAGGAGCCATTAGAATTTTTAAATGTCTAGATCTATTTAAAAATATGAATTTCCATCAAAATTTATATGTGTATTCATTAGGCTCAAGCTTTAAACAAATTATATGAATGAATGTTGATTCAATATGAATGTATTTTAATTTATTTGTTATTCAGGTTTCCACTATGTGATTTATTCAGACTAAGTTATTAATGGACTTTAGGAGTATTCTATATATACAATTTTTTGTAGTTAGACTTCATGTGTTTTTAATTTCACAAGTTATGCATTTTTCATTTTAGGTCTTCAATATTTATGTTTTCAGGTTTTATTCATCATAATATTTGATACATACTTCAATGTATTAAAATTCCAACTCATCATGCCTATGTATATTATTTTGACTTCATATATTTTAAACTTCACAAATTGTGTTCACAACTTTTAGTCTTATTTAGTCATAGACTTTAACAGTTTCATTCTTCAGTAGTTTTATTCTTTACATATTTTGTTTGAAACTTATGTTTTGTAAAATTAATTTTTGGCATTTGTGTTGTCATATCTCCAATCTTTATAAATTTAGTTTTCATATTTTTTCATGACTTTGGCTTTGCATATACTACATTTTGAAAGTTTTGTTCAAAATTTGTTCTTTGCAAGTTTTGTTCAAAATTTGGTCTTCAAAAAAAGTGTTCATACATTTTATTCAAAAAAAAAAAATCTTTATAATCCTCACCTTCACATTTCACATGTTTGGAACATAATAATAATTATCCAACTCAGTCTCAACAAAAATACAGACACCTAACTTCTAAAGGCATGTACATGGCATAAATTATTTTGTGCAGAAGTAATGACAAAGTGACACTTATACAAGGCTACAGTGTGGCATTTATCTAAATGCATAGAAATCCTATATATCATACCCACCAAATTTAAGTGATAAAGTTTAAATTAAATGAGTGAAATAAGATTAGAAATGTTGGATATTAATGATGTATGAACTATAATTAAAGTCCAATACTCAATGCTATATGAGTCAATTCTAAAGAGGCATATAACTATTGATTACTAAAGACCTCAAGTGAATTTTTATTCAAAATATAATTTGAATCCCTAACTACCTATTTTCATATATGAATTAATTCCATAAAGTGAGTAAATAGTTGAATTGAATACTAGAACTACATAATTAAACCAAGTATTTATGGATTCTTCATCCAAAGTATTTATAAGAGTGTTTTCACCTTATAAATTTTATATCAAAGACTCCATAGAATATACATATATTGTCTTTAATTCTATTATGTTAAATGATGAATATTCCAATTATTCATCTCTTTAAGATGTGATCAAGGATCATGTGAAGACGATCTGACAATCCTATAACATCAGTTAGTAGTAGACTTGATATGATTAAAACATCAACAACTACATTTTGTAGTGGATAAAACTAAGGTTATGCCCTATATTTAACTATTGAGAGACATACTTTTTATAGTAAATGTGACTATATGTGGATTCCTATACCACATAATCCATAATATAATTGTTGCTTACATTTTATAGGATTCTTTCTATAGGTACCTATAATTACATATTACACATACCACCTTTGATGACACTAGGGTAAGTTGTGAAATAAAATGACCACAATTGAGAACACACTCAAGATGTGGATCATTCTAGGATAAGTAGTCACTCTAAAATCCAAAGAGCTAGTACCTATCACCAAACTTTGGATAGGAGACTAAATTAGAATGGAATTATTGAATAGGTTATATGGTCACCCCAATATCCATTTCCTCCACTTAGAATGGATGCCATTTATATATTTATTAATGACCTTAAAGTTGAGTTTCATTCTAAGAGAGATAAACAATATAAAATTTTAGGATCAAATGTTTAATTGCCTATGCACAAATTTTTTTATATGACGTCTTATTTTTTGGACACAATCAAAAGCATTATCTACATGCACAATGGATCTCTCTAGAACTCAACCCCAAATTATATTAAAAATTAGGTATGCAATTCCTTTTCCTTATTTCACATCTATGTATATACAAGGAACATAGTAATAATTCTTGAGAATGACTAGCCTCAAGTTTGGAGGGAAATTCATGAGGAACCCCTACTTAGAGTATCAAATAGAATTAGTAAAAAATTAGGGCTAAGGGGGGATTACTAGATCTACCTTGAATACATAGTAATCATGGTGATGAGGCATAAGGTTACCCCTTTGCATCTCCTAAAGTATGTCCCTAATAAACTAGCTAAATAGAAGATTACATACTAGCTATGGTGGAATATTGATAGAGATTTAAAGAAGAAGAAAAAGAAGGGTTTATTTCATAGTTCTTCCTTGATTATTGTTCAGATGTTCTATACTATTAAAAAACATTTTTAAAAAGTTTTTAAGATTAGAGAGTAATATTAGTTGGATAGTTTTCCACATAGGGATTGGGGTCCTCATGGCTTAATACAAAATCACATCCAAGGTTTTGGTATCCCCTATCATCATGAACCATTCAAGCATGATTTCATATTTTTGAATGTAAAGGATGATGTAAAGGTTATATAAATAGTACATTTAGATGGATTGATGGAGGACTATTTAGGCAAATCCCTATATAACAATTACAGAAGCATATACTAGGCTCCTACCTCCTGGTGGGTGGTCAACTAAATATTATTGGACTTCTTAATGTTCCCAACATACAAAAAACTAAGGAAACTCTTATAGGCCACCACCCATGGTGATGATATCTATCAAGTAGGAGAAGGGTTTTGAGGAGTCCCCTATAGTGTCAAGGTCCTCATAAGATGGTCTATCTCAAAAATCACTAATTGCAATGATAATTATCAAGTTAGATCAAAAGGTGGAGGAAATTATTGCTACTTCAAATTCCCTTGGTAGAGATAAATAACAAATTTGTATTAACTCTTTATATTTTGAATATTACAAGCTCCCTATTACATCCTCAACTTCAACTATTCAAGTATGGGCATCACACCCACCTTCACTCAATAGGCTCCTCCCTTGGCCAAAAAGATAATAATTTGTTACAAGAAGAAGCCTAGAGTTCTCAGGACCTTATGGACATAACTACAGGAAAATCAATATAAGAAGAGCCTGAGCCTAAAGATGAGGATAAGGAGATGTAAAAGGACAAGATATTGAGTCTTAATGGAATGAAAGGGAAAGAACCCATAAACATAGAAAAATTAGGTGAGGATATTACTCTTGTGGTTTCCCCAATTCCTTTTATTTCTTCAGTGCTTATTGTTTATTTCATCCCTATGGTTTCTTTAGTTCATATTGCTTTTATTTCATTAGATCCTTTTATTTCTAGTGTTGATTTAGACTTATCACTCCCTAATATTTCTAGTGTTGATTTGGACTCATCAGTCCCTATTTTTTCTAGTGTTATTATTGTTCCTACTAGTCCAATTAATTTTACTATTCTGAGCATTGTTGTTACTCATGTGGTCTATACTATTCCCATTATTTTTATCTCCCCTATTATCACTCCAATTAGAGTTTCCCTTGCTCCCCTTATGTCCAAAAAGTAAATTTTAAGAAGACTATGAGAGCCATTGATAGTGCCTAATTTCACGTATCTTTTACTCAATTAGGATTTTCTATGCCTTCCTCCACCATAACTCAATATTCTTCCATTAATCCCACTCCCAAATCCAAGAAGAAGAAACCCAATTATGTTGTTCATCCTATGCCTCAATTTGGAAATGTAGACTAGTCCAAGATATTTTGGCAATCATAACCATACCCATTACATATAGAGCCCTTAATGTAATCATCTGAGGATGTTTTGAAAAATAATATTATTGACAACACTTAGTAGATGCCACTTAGTTGATAATTCCCTAGTTGGATACAGACTTAGAAGCCCAAGCCTCCCAAGACCTAATCTAAAAATAAATAAGCTCCCCACCATGAGATCTATTTTTTACAAATCAATGGTTATAATATAGAGGATAAAAAAGAGTAATATAGAAGATTATTCTAGTAGAGGGTTAGTCATGGAAGAGAGGCAAGATGTATAATCATTGTCAATGAGAAAGACTAGGATACTTGGGCAGTTTTTATATAATGAATATTTTAAGGTCTACTTATAGGAAAATAAATAATCATTGTTATAACTTCATGAGGTAATAGATTAGGCTAGGTAGGAGTTACAATAAGATCTTGAGTAGATAAGGGAATAACACCAAATTGTTCATGTTCCCAAGGAAATGGAAAGTGATGTATAGTATGATACTCTAAGAATTTACAATATGTTGGAGACAGTTGGTTTAATGAGAGATGAATTTTCCCATCATATAGTTGAAATGGTCAAATTATTTAATTCTTTGAAAAAATATGAACATAAACTTAATTTTTTTGTATTGTATATAACCAATAAGGATTTTAGTTATCTTGATTTAGGACACCATTGGAAGTCACCAATTATATGAATATGGTGGTCATTAGGACATAGAAAATCAAAGAGTGGGTGTCAAAACAAAAGCCTTAATTCCTTAATTGACATATTAATAAAATTATGTCTTATGAATTTTGGATGAGTTAAAACTTTCCTAGTCCCTTGATTCTTTAGGTAAATTAATAAGTAGGGATAGTTTTGATTAGCTATTATAGCAAGAATCAATTTATTTTAAGCAAAGTCTCTAGGGATGTACATTACAAGAAATTAAAAAAGATCTTGGATTTACTAGAATTAAGGTAATAGAGGTGGATATATTTTGGGTGGAATTTAGGTCTACCAAGGCAGATCATGTAAGGTTATTAGAATAGGTTAGCAGGGTACATAGACCCTCCCCTTTGAACATGGATGCAATAAGGTCACAACATATAACTAGGTTAAAACACTACCAAGAGTTAGAAAAAGATGAAATGGGCTATAGTTGGTTCTTCCATTTCAACAATGCCTTTCACTACAATGCCTCTAATGACTATCAATTTAACCATATAGGCTCCATCGACTAGTAATCCTAGTTTATTTGGTTATTTTTATATATAATTTTCATGTAAATTTATAATGTAACTAGGACATATAGTAGTTGATTGAACATTGTTTTAAGCATGGACACAATGCATTTATTTATAAGAGCAAGTCTAATTTCAAAAGACTTAGTTTTGACTAAGTTTAGACATACAAGCATAATTTTCATTAATTATAACTTTCACTCTAATTATCATTAACATGTAATTTTAGACTCTTGCATGGATTTTGAGGATGAGGTGATCCCTCCCCAAATCTATTTATACATTTAATATTATTATTTTAAAGTGTGGGAAATTTATCAATATAAGAAGTCTTTTTATTATCATGCAACTATGTTAATATTATTCCATTCTAATTATATGTAATTAATTGGGTTTACTTTTTGGGTTATTTGATTTAGTAATTTTAAATGTGCAAAAACTATATAAAGTTATTTTTATTTATGGTGTATTTGGATTTAAGATGTGTAATATCTATCGAATAATTAGCAAATATCATTAATTATATACAATTAGGTTGACTATTTCAATTTTATAAGTGTGTAAAAGTGTTTTCTTGATATAGTATTTTATGTCTAAGAAAAAACTACCTTAGATACCCTTCTAGTTTGAGCTATAATTTTCTAAACAAGGGTGTATAATAGCTACTATAAAAAAACAATATTTATCTGAGACCTTACGACTTAATATATCATTTCTTCCAAAGGCTACTTTACTATGTTTGCATATGTGTGTGCAATAGCTAATAGCTGTAAGATTTGGTATTAAGAAAATTATCCAAAAATAGAATAACATGAAACTAATCCCTTTAAAATCACATAACCTTATTTTTTCCCATACCTTCACTCTTTTGGAGTTTTTTTAAGGTTTACACACTTTAGCATAGGTTTCATTCATCCAAATCAACTAGATTTTAACTTTCTTTTAGGTTTCATTCACCTATTCACACATGGTTGAACAACTTACATGATTAACCTATTAATCCAAAATCTATTTGTTCAACCCATACTTGTAACTTGTGCCCTAGAGTGGATTTTATCTCTATTGAGATCCTAAAATGTTAGGGGTTACCTCATTAACTTTATATTGTAGTACATCAAAATTTCATCAATACAAAATAAAAGTTGATTCTAGAAGGAGGGCCATATCTACTATGTGATTTTTCTTAGACAATGTTGTCCCCTATGTATGAATTGTAGTAGAGACACCCAAGAGAGTAACCATGTATATAGCCTAAACTAGTCTTTTGGTATCACCTTTGTCAATCCATCAAAGGCCTAGATCTATACTTGTTGTCCCCACCACACCCCAAGTTAAAACACCTTCCCTAGTAAGAAATTATAGAGCATTAATCATCTTATGGAGAAAACTTGGTTCATTGGATCCATAATTGTATTCCTAAAAGATGTGCATGAGTTACTAAGTAGTCTAGACAAGTATCTACCTTATTTCTCCCCTTCAGGAGAAAGAATGATAGAGGATCATATCAATTTTTTCAAAGTTTCTTTAAGATTAATGATTGTTACTGATGAAAAAGCTTCATGTAGGATTTTCCTATTTGCATTGCATGATCCTACTTGTGATTGGTTCCTCAATTTATAAGATAAATCAATTACTTCATAGAACTCATGTCAAATCACTTTTCTTTCCCAATTTATACAAGTTAGTTTTATTAGAGTGTGGTGTATAATATTTTCACCAATATGAAGAGGGAGCTGAATGAGAAAATTTGAGTTTTTAATGCAAGTTTCTAGAATATGTACAATTATTTAAATTCTACATATAAAACAATAGTTATTATACCACTTTAAATGTATAAGAATGCCATGGGTACAATTATTACAATGTTTCTATGAAGAGTTATTGCTACTAAAACTCTATCACTAGCCTATGAAGAAGTGATCAACATTGAAAAGCAATTAAATCAATAGATAATAGGCACTCTTAGCATTAATTCTACTTTATCATCTTTGAATCCAATGCCTCATATGAATTATAATATTCCAACATCCAACTAGAATCAATTGTATACACTACCTCCTATGACATAACACACATCAAATTAGAATTATGGCTTCTTAAAAAACTCTACACAAATGAATGGTTACCAATAGGTTCAACATTCACTCCCATATAATGCCATAGTTACCTAGGGTGTGGATTATACTAAAGTGGAGTTTGACTATATACATATAATTGTTTGAAATCTAAGAAATGAATTATTGAGCATGCAGAGGAGGATAGGAAATGTTACTAGTCACAACAATATTCATTATTTTAAATTTTAAATTTGTAACATGACTTTTAATAAACCTAAAAATAATGCATAATATTAAAAAGATAATAAGTTATCATAAATTAACATAGTGGATATAACTCTACCTAATTAGTGTATAACATATCACAACATTGTGAGCTTGACTGCGTTGATTTTTGTGTAACATTTGAAATATTCTAGATGGAGATGGTGAAGGAAGATTTAATTAACAATCCACTATATTTCCCCATGCTACCATTTCCTTGAGCACAAATATGGTCTTTGAAAATCATGATTTTCCCTTCCCAAGTGAAGATGACAATGTGACATAAGATAACTTAGATGAGATACATCATTTCCAATAGTTACAAATGATAAATTATAAATTGAAGAACAAACATACCCTCACTACATCTACTCCTCCAAATAATATGACCATCCCCCTAAATCTGAAGGCTGATAACAATCCACCTCCCCCAAAAGAGAATGATCATCCTATAAACAAGGAAGAATATATCAAAGGAGGTTACAACATCATCAACATGAAGAAGATAAAGGAAAACATTACTTTCAATTAATTATCTTAGATTATCGAATAGAAGTAGCTCTTATGGAGGACCATTAAAGGGAAGCCTACTATAGAGAAGCCAAAATCTGCTCATACCATTGTTATATATAAGAGTGAGCTAAAATTTCCTCCTTTATTGTTAACTATTACAGAATTTGGTAATAATATACATAATTTTTTAGTTTATTATGGGTCTTTGGCTATTATAATGTTGAATTATATTTGCCAAAATCTCATATTAAATCAAGCCCATCCAAGAGGATGATTTTGTAGTGGGATAAAACAATGATGCCTATGGTTAGAGAGATAAATGATGTATATATTCAAGTTGAATTTAAGACATATGTATATAAATACAGACATATTAATGGAATTTATACCAAAGGGATATGCGATACTATTAAGTAGATATTGGTCAAAGATGCTAAATCAATATATAGAAACAAACTTCTCTCACATTTGGTTGTATTAAAGAGGCATTCCAAATCAAATTTAAATTGATATAGAATCAATAATGGAGTATCCCATCACATAACACAATGTTAATAATGACTATGTATGTTATAAGTCTCCTAATCTTGGTAATTATACCTTCACCACAAAGAATGAGTTGCAAAGGCCAAGAATCCAAGGCCCTTCCTATGGAATCTCCATTTGATGGTGCAAAATCCAATTAGGGATTAGGTTTAGGTGTTAAAATGATTAAACCACTAGATAAGAAGTACCTAACATCTTACAATTTATAATTTACACACACTAAAAACATAGCAAAGTATGAATCACTAATTTTGGGATTACAATTTGGTCTCAAGAATAATGTCAAGGAATTGCTAATATATAGATATTCAGAGATGGTGATTAATTAGGTTAGAAATAAATAACAATGTAAATTTTCATATATTAATAGATATAAACACTAAGCCTTGGATTTTATTGATTCATTTGAGGCATTAAACATATTATCTATTTTTAGGGAGTAGAATTAAGATGATGACTCATTGGCTACTTCAACTACCAACCTAGCACCATTATAGGAGTCTAAGGTACAAAGGTTTTCTATTGAAATAATTCTTTGTCCATAAATTCTTGACAATATTAAGAATTTATAGGTGTTTATGATAATCAATAGATTATCCAATTCTTGACCAATTTAGGGTAATTAGAATCTCAAATCATTGATGATAAATAAATCAGTTATCTATGTAAAGAGAAACTATTAGATGAAGGGGTGATTCTTTTAGGGATGTTTTCTTTGGAGAGAGAATTGTATATAAACCCCCAAGCTTAGAAATTGAGGCAACCCAAATTTAATGAATATGATTTCAATAAGGAGAAATTTGGGGATGAGAGTGATCCACACTATGTCAACATTGGTCTCAGTTGCACCTTGAAATAAATACAAAGGGTGAAATATTTACTCATCCAATATAAAGATGTGATCACATGGACCTATGAAGAGTTAAAGGTTTTGAATCCTAGGGTCATCACCCATATTATACCACTAAATATAGACCATAATCCATTAAAACAAATACAAAGGTTGGTTAATCCCATCTTGTAACCACTCATTCAAAATTAATTAGATAAGTTATTGAATGTTAGGATAGTGTTCCCTATCAGACACTCGACCTTAATTTCCAACTTGATTCCAGTTAGGAAAAAAAGTGGAGAAATTAGATTGTGCATTGACTTAAGAAAATATAATAAGGCTTCTAAGAAATACAACTACCCTTTACCTTCCCTAGATGAGGTGCTAAAAATATTAAGTGGTTTCATAATGATGTCCTTATATTATTTTTTAGGATATACGTAGGTACTGGTAGAATTAGAAGATAAGATGAAGATTACATTAACTAATAAATGGGTTAATTATGCATAAAAGAGGATGCATTTCAACCTAATTAATATAATATACACCTTTCAATGAGATATGGAAAATGAATTTTAAGGTTTGATAGGTAAATTCATAATCATTTACATAGATGACCTCACTATTTTCTCAAATAATAGAACCTAACACGTAGGCCACCTATACTTAATATTTGAAATATGTAGAATTTTTGATATCTCTCTAAACACAAAAAATAGCATATTTAGTGTTATATTAGGAAATTTATTTGGGAATATCATCACTAAGTATGGGATAACCATTAATCTTAGGCCAAATTCAAGGAATTTCTGAGATTGCATTCCCAAACAGCAAGAAAGAGCTCAAGTCTTTCTTTAAAAAGATAAATTTTGTGAGGAAGTTTATTTCATTATTTGTAAAAATAGTTAGACCTTTGAATGAAATTATTAAGAAAGACACCAAATTATAAAGGAAACTAGAAGCCTGAAAGTATTTTTAAGACATCAAGGATGCCATATCTTAGGCTCTAGTGTTAATAAGCCCAAACTTTAATAAGCACTTTTTATTATATTCATTTGATTCATAACACAAATTTTTGTAGTGATTACTTAGAATAAGGATTAAAGTGAGCATCCTATTTAATTAATGGAAAATAATTTAAAGGAAGTGGAGATCATGTACTCCATGATAGACAAGCATATTTTTTATCTAGTTAAAGTAGTAAAGAAAATTAAGACATTACATCTTGAGAAATAAGACTATCACTATTATGCCACACCATACTATCAAGATTAATTTATAATATAATTAATTAGGAGAGAATAGAGGTAAATACATGGAAATATTACAACAATTTGATATATAAATTAGACCTATGAAAAAATTCAAATGGAAAGGCATCATTCATCTTAAGATTGAGCCTAACATGTGCATCACCATTGAGGAGGTTTGTCAAACCCAGGTATCGAGAGGTGATTAGTATGATGATATCATTCAATATTTACTCATAGGTACTTATCCCCTATAAATTATTAGATAAAAATAAATATCCTTGATGCTTAAATCTACTCACTACATGATCAAAAAAGAAATCCTCTACAAAATGAATTATGAAGTCATTTACCTGAGATACATATCATGAGAAGAATATCAAGAGGTTTTGCAGAAAATACACATAATATTGGTGGTTTTTATCTATTTATAAACACCAAGACACATAATATTTTATGAATAGGATACTAATGGATAATAGTCTTTAAGGATGCACACACCCATGTAAGAACATGGTGGTAAAGATAAAAGTGCACATAATAATGCCACTACATATTATCATTAAAGGAAGTAAATTTAATTAGTGGGGATTATTTTTCATCGATGTCATCAACCTAAATTATTTATCTATCCATAATTTTTTTCTCACAACCATAGATTACTATACCAGATGGACTGAATTAGTGGCTAAAAAACATTCCAAAGCAGAAGATGTAATCAAATTTCTAGAGTAAAACATCATGACTAGGTTTGGTACCCCCATTTATTTACTTTATGAAAATAGGCCATCATTTCAATTAGTTTATTTCACTAAATAGACCCATGGTAATTAAATCACCATCAAGTCATCTTCTAATTATTACCTATAATAAAATAGATTGGCTAAATCAATAAATAAGAACCTAATTGATTCCATTAAAAATTTAGTTGTATAAAAACCTAGAGAATGGAATCATCTACTAAAACATGCACTATGGGTGGACTAAACAAGGTTTGATAATGCCCTCAAAACTTCACCTTACCTTTATGTATATGGATGACATCTATTATTCCCAATCATACTCAAATTACCAACATATCTATTTATACAGGAATACATGGAGCAAAGTGAGAAAGAGGAGTCCCATTTATTAGATATAATAGATAAGGAGGACTCAAGGAATGAATCCTTTATTAATTTAGTAAACATCAAGACTTGGTTAAAATTTGGTTTGATTAAAGATCAAAGTTTAAAGCATTCAAAATATATGATCAAGTAATTCTATGGGATAAATCCCTTGAAAATAAATGACATCATGATAATTTTTACCACTTTATGGATTGGACCTTACTAGATATCAAAGATCTTAGGTAAAAATGCTTTTCATTTGAGTTACCTTCAAGGTAATGGACTAACATATCCAATTAATGGGTAGTTTTTGAAGCACTACTTCATGACTACACCATTTGAAGATGTCTCTTAATGACCAAAATCACTAAGCTAGATGTAGAAGTAGGCTAGATTTACCGCTTTCATAGTTAGGTTTCTTATTTTATGTCATTTTCTTTCTCTAAATTATTTTATATTCTTTCTAGACTAATCTTTCCTTTTTTTAATATTTTCCTTTCCTTTAGTTTTGTTCCCTATTTTATAGAATATATATATTTATTTGTTTTACTATGGTAATTATATTGACCTCCCCTGATATCACCAAGCTAATATCCAATTCACTTGGATTTTTCATCCATGCTCAAATTTTTGAATGTTTAACCCATAAGAGAGTTTCCAAAATAAGAACAAGTGTGGGAAAGACATAAAATGAAGCACACAAACTAGTTTTATTTGCAAGTTTTACACTCTTGTGTTTAAGATTTTTAGAATTCAAGTATGTAAAAAATAAATTAACCATGGTTATATAAAAATTGATTACTTTTATTAGATATGTACAATTTACACTCATTATTCCATACAAATTTAGAAAGGTTTATTATCTCTTTAAATTAAGTACACTTCTCATTTTAATACTTGTTTAAGGTAATAACCATTGATATAGATATATATGGTAGGAACATACTGATAAATAAAGTTTTTTTTACATGTACCAACTCACAATGATTCCTTCTTTCCTTATTCTAATCATATAAAAAAATAGGACCAATGTATCCTAAAGAGTGATTAGTAAAATCAAAGAAAATATATAGGTGATCAAAGACTCACATGATGAAATGAGATCAATGTATCATGTATCATGTAATAATATGAGGGAATAAAAAGAAGAGTAACCAAAGGTATCTCTATCAAAGTTATGGACACTTGCCTGGTAACATAGCAATGCCTGACTTTCCCTAGTTATAATATGCTTTACATAAATATGATTGAAACTTGCAGTCTTTTCAAAGCCCTTGCTAAAATCCTCAAGATAAGAGTAAAATAAATCACTTCATCCCATATAGATCCAAGTTATGGGAAAGGATATTATGTTTTATGAATAAATTGGGATTTTATTTCATGTTTATGTTTTAATTATTCTATTTTGGTATGATTCATGTTTGATTTAGGGTTGTTAACCAAAGCTTGTAGGCTCTTGAATACTTAAAAGTATAGTCCCTGTGATTTACCATCTTTTATATTCAACACACCCCCACTCTATTTTTCCTCCTAAGTAGGGACCCATTAAATTTTTTAAAAGTCTAGTCATATATAAAATGGGGGCTTTTAATCAATATTTATATGTGTATTCAGCAGGCTCAAGCTCTAAAAGTTTTTTATATGAATGACTGTTGATTCAATATTAATGCATTTGGCATATTTTTTTTATCTAGGTTTACACTATTTGATTTAATCAGAATAACCTATTAATGGTATTAATTATTCTTGTTTATGTACATGTTTTTGCATTTGGACTTTGTGCATTTTTTACTTCACAAGTTGTGTATTTCACATTCTAGTTATTCAAAATTTATGTTCACAATTTTTATTCATTACAATGTTTGTCAAGTACTTCAACATACCTAAACTTTTTAGTCATCACGCCTATGCAATTTATTTTACTTTTGTATATTTTACACTTTACAATTTGTGTTCATAACTTTTGTTTTTTACTAGTTGTGGATTTTGCCAATTTCATGCTTTGGTAGTTTTTTTCTTCACATATTTTGTTCAAAAAAATTGTTTTCGAAAATTGGTTTTCAGCATATGTGTTGTCACATATTCAATTTTTAGAATCTTTTTTTGCATATTTTTTCATGAATTTGGATTTTCATATTCTACATTTCACAAGTTTTATTTTCAATTTATTATTCATAAGTTGTGTTCAAAATTTAGTCTTCAAAAAATGTACTCAAAGATTTTGTTTGTAACTTTTGTTATTTATATCCCTCACCTTCATATTATGTATATTCATACCATCACAATAATTAGATGGCTTGATCTCAATAGAAATACTGACACTTGAGTTCTAAGGGTATGGTACATGGCATAAAGAATTTTACATGAAAGTGGAGAAAAGGTGACACTTGTCCAAGGATACATCATGGAATTTTTCCAAATGTATAAAAATCCTAGATGGTATACCCACCAAATTGAATTGACAAAGTTTTAATTAAATGAGTAAAATAAGCTTGGAGATGTTGGACATTAATGGTGCATGAACTAGAATTAAATTTCAATACTCAAATCCATATGAGTAAATTCTAAATATAGATATAATTATTGATTACTAAAAAGCTCAAGCAAATTTCCATTTATAAGAGAATTTAAATCCCTATCTATTTGTGTTCCTACTTGAATTACTTCTAAAAATGAGTAAACAATTGAATTAAAGAATAGAAATATGTAATTAAACTAGGAATCAATGGCTTATTCATTCAATGTATTTAGAGGAGTATTTCCACCTTCCAAATTTTCTATCAAAGACTCTAATAATATATAGATACTATCTTTAATTCTAACATGTTCAATGATAAATATGAAAAATATTCATCTCTTTGGGATGTGATCAAGGATGTGGACACCCATTCATATGAATAATCTCTGATAACCCCATAATAGTATCTATTAGTGGACTTGTTACCATTCAAACATCAATAACTACATTTTACAATGGCTAAGCCTAAGGTGATGCCCTGCATCGACCTATTGAGGGACCTAATTCTTAAAGGAAAGGTGACTGGTGGTGGTTTCCTACACCATATAAGCCATATGATAGTTATTTATTAAACTTTAGGTAATGATTTCTAGAGTTACATGTGGCTACTTATTACATATGCCACCTTTGATGGGCACCAGGCTGAGTTGTGGGATAAATGACCATAGTTAAGAACACACACATAAGAAGTGGATAATTTTGGGATAAGTTGCCACTCTCAAAGCCAAAAAGACAATGCCTATCAAAAGATTCTAGATGGGAGTCTGAATTGGAATGACCCTATTGAATAGGTTATATGGTCACCTTTGTATCCAATTATAATGGGTGCTATTGCTAGATTTATTGATGACCTCAATGCTTAATTTTAGTCTAGGAAAAATAATCAATGCAAAATTATAGGGGAAAATGTTTAAGAAGGATAAGAGACCTATGCATGATCATTTATATATGATGTCTTATTTATTAGACCTAGTCATGGACACCATCTACATGCAAAATGAATCTCTCTAGAGCCCAGCACTAAATTACATTAAAAATTGGGTATGTTATTCTTTTTCTTTCCTCCACATTTGTGCATATATGAGGAACATAGTTAGAATTAATAAGAACAGTTACCCTCAAGTATGGAATGTAATTCATGAGGAACCCCTAATCAAAATGTTTCAAAGAATTTTAGCTTTATTACATATAAGAAATTGAAAAGAAACTCAATGCGGGTATGGTAGAAAAATATATTTGGTTGTGCTTACATTTATCATAACAATGTAGATAATCATCTATGGCTTAAGAGGAATCATTTGTAGATAAGAAAACACTAAAACAATGGTTGGTTAGATAGATATTTGAGTGGATTTAATAGAACTAGCTAGATCATGGATGTAAGAGCTTCCTTAGGGGTTATCAATCCACACCTTTTAAAATAATTAAGTTTAGAAATCAAAAGCTAAAGTACTTTCATAAATGATAGAAGATACTAAAATTTAATACAAGAAATGCTTGATAAATAAATTGATGAAGTTGACTAATTATAACAATAATAGGGTCAATATTAATGTAAAATAGCTTAGGTATGGGTTAAAAAATAGGTTAGGGATCTATGAGTAGGATAAGGAAAATAAAGTTGGATTTGGTTGAGGTTTGGTGGGTGAAAATAGTTTGTTATTTTGTGCTAGAGTGACCATAGATGGTTGGGGTAACTATCAGTAGTTGGGATAAACCATCAATAGTCAGGATAACCATCGATGGTTACTATGGGTTGGGTTTGTTTGACAAAACATTGATTGATAGGGTTCCAAAATAAGATTCTAAGAGATTGGTTTGGGTTGGGTTGATTGTGAAATATAAAAAAAGTGACTAAATAATTAAAAACATATACTTAGCTTGTCAATGGTTGATCAAATTAATGGTTGAGGTATTTGGATCATTGATCAAGTCTGAAGTGATTTTGGTAGAGTAATGGTACTTGGCTGTTGGTTGATGGATGATAACACTTCAAGTCTCTATCATGATGGTTGGATTACTATATCATTGGAAGAACACACACAAAATAAACTATGGATACAAAAGCTCTTGATAGTTATGGATCCTTATTCACCCTCTAGTCCTCTCTCTTTATAGGAAGGAAAGAAAGGTGAAATAAGATGTTAAAAAGAGATCTAACTTGTCTAAATTTATTTTTCATATGCATGGGCTCACACATGAATTAGATGAGCTAATTATTAAAAAATAAGTTGGAGTGATATGGTAGTTAAGTGGTTGAGATGGTGGAACTTGATTATTAGTAGTGTTTGTGACCATCGATGGTTAGGGTAACCATTGATAGTCAAGGTTAAAAGGTAAATTAGGTTAAAAAGTTGGGTTCATCTAGTAGGTCAAGATGACTAGAGTTAGTTTTGGTTGTCAGTCAAAATGTCAAGGTTGGGCCTAGTGGGGTCATGAGGTGGTTTAAGGGTATTTTGACATTTAGAACTATTGTTTATATTTTTTTAGTGTCTACAATTTTCCCATTTTTATTATGTATTTTATATTCAGTGAATGATAAAAAAATGGATTGCAGGTTAAAGGTTTAGTTACCCTAAGCATGGGAGGAGGTGTTCCCCCTCAAATTGGGGGTCGATGAGTTGAAACATAATTGAGTGTGGATTTTATAAGTGGTTAAGTTGATGATGAAGGTGTTTGATGGGTTAGGTACTAAAGTTTAAACATGCACACAAAATTTGACTAAGTGTGATAGCTAAGATCATGTGGTGACTAGGTTTCCATGGTTAATAAAAAGTAAGGTTAGTGCTAGAATGACAAGTGACAAATGGATAGTGTGACTATAGTTAGGCATGGTAGTTGGGTACACTCACAAGTACACTAGTTAAGGTTTGTTTTTCTATGGGTACCCAAAGTAGGAATTTTTCCTAGGGAAAACATAATTGGTTGAGTGTGCATAAAGTAACACAAGTTTTAAAAAAATATTCAACATGGCAAGTATTTTGTGCAATCAAAATGACCAAGGCAAGGTCATCAAAAAATGTGAAATAGTCAAGACAAAAATGACTAGTGGTGAAGTTAACATGGTCTATGGTATGGTTGGTGAATAAGGTGATCTCCATGGGTGGGCACATTGGAGGTATAGGTTAAATTAGGTGAATGCTTTGAGTAACATAAGAGGTAAATATAAGAGGCTAATTTTATAGGCAAAAATAGTATAGAGAAAAAAAATTGTTTGTATTCTAACTTTGTAGGGATGGAAGGGGATCCATATGTGAGATTGTGTGCCTCATATCTTTGATGACGTCCATCAAGGTATGATTGTTTTGAATGGGCTCATATGGAGGAATTGGGCCTCAATACTATGATACATTACCAACATGTGTCATGGGATGAGCTATTGATCATGGAACTCATTGAGAGATAATACCCTACCATGAACACCTTCCTTATACTAATTGGTGAGATGATGATCTTACCTAAGGATATTCATAGGATTACTTGGCTACCCATACAGGATGATCTAATTTATCACATTGAAAGAGAGGAGAGAAATGATTTAATAAAGCTACTATATGGAGATGACCACGTTTTTGATAGGTGGCACACTAGAGGTTTTAGCTACACTCCATTATATTATAGGGATAAAAGTGAGAGGTGGCTTCTTATGATGATGATGATGGTGGTGGTGGTGGTGTCATGTTTTACCATACCAAGCTTGAGTAGTAGGAGGTTTCTTTATCTAATATTGGGGGTATTAGTTGAGATGTTATTAGGCTACATAGTGTTTGGTTGAGATGTTATTAGGATGTTGGTTCAAATATATAGGGAATTATGGGGTTTCAGAGCTCATAAGAGGTATGGTATCATCATAGGCTTTATTTTACATTACTAGGCTTATGAGCACATCCAAGTGTTGAGGTCAATGGGGATATCATGGGAGGGGTATGTATAGATAAAATTCAGAGTTGGATTCATGTGTTAGAGAGATGATTTTTCCCTTTCAAGAGTAGGTATAGGGGTTCATGATATTTATTGTTTTAGAGGTACACTAGATGCCTTAGTTGTTGGAGACATGATTTGGATGCCATACATCAAGTTTCTAGAGTGGGATCATTATAGGAGGCATACATTATCCCTACAAAGATACAAGTAGATCTTTGGTAGGAGAGTGGGTGAAATAGAGCTCATTCCTTTTGATAGGGTTTGGAAATAGTTTGGCTTAGTATAGGGTATTTTGGGTCCATTCTTAAGGTATAAGTAGGAGGATGTAGATATTTTACTCCTAAAGCCATAACTAATTCAAAATTTCATTGATCATGAAGAGCTATCATCTGGGGCTAAGATAGATGATATAAATTTTGTAGATGGGTACATTATATGGTACCAAGCACTATATGTTACAAATGATATTGGTGGTGATGACAATGGTTGATAGGCTATCTATGTCAATCTAACTAGTGGATATGGTCAGTAGGCACCATCACAAGGGGTTGTTTTAAATGTATAGGTAGTGACTACAGAGAGGGATCAAGCATGAGTGGTATTAGATGTGGTATAGGCTTTTATGGAAATACTACAAGGTTAATTGGTGTTAGCATAGGGCTACGTCACTATAGTTATAGGTAGGAGGGACTAGGCTAAATCTACGCTAGCCTTTGTTACCTAAGAGAAAGATTCCTAGAGATAGTTTAGAGGAGTAGTCATAGCACCTATAAGACCATTGGCCACAATCCACATGGCATGATATATAACCATAGTGGAAGATATGCACTATTATGAGGTGATAGTCTTGAGTTATTGTCTTGATGAGCCCTGATAGGGTGAGTACATATCTAGTTTGGTAGGTGGTTCTAGTATGGTATCACTAGTTTAGTGGTTTGCTTTTATAGGAGGACAAGCATTAGGAGGCAGTGGTACCCTAGTGGAATAATTATGATATGGTTGTGAGATTTATTTTGTTGATGTATATGATTTTGATACTAGACTATGAACTAATGTGATGATATGTATATTTTGAGAGAGATGCATGTATATTTATAGTATACATGATGATTATGTGGTTATTTATGATTATAGAATCATGATCTTTGCATATTGTTTATTATTCATGGTGTTGATGTTTATGTTGATCATTGATGATGTTATGGATTATGGTTATGATATGGATATGGATCATAATATAGACTCACCTAGATAGACATGTGATTGATTTTTATTTATGTTGATGATGTTTACTTATGGATCTGGATGATGTTGATATAATGGTCATAGTTGGTATCTTTGATATGATAATGGATTGTGTGATGGATTGATAATGTTATGATGTTAATCACATGGATTATTATTTGCGGTTTGTTTACTATTGTTTATGATGATGACTTTGATGGATGTGATGGTTGAATTTCATGTTTTGAGATGACCATTGATGTGATGATGATGTTGATGCCAAGATTTAATGAGTATATGCTTCCTCATTTAGATTTAGATGTAGTGAAAATGGTTTATTGCTTTATTTTTCATGGATGTTATGATGTTGATGGATATGATTATGTTTATGGATATGGTTTATACTAATGATGTCTATTTTTATTCATGATATAGTGTGATGTAGTTATGATTATGGTGATTTTTCTTAATGTAGAATACATAAAGTAAGTTAAATAATAAAACTAGATGTGAGAAAGGGTAGATAATCAAGAGATAAACATATAATGGAAGATCTCAACCAGTTTTGAGAGGATATGATGCTTCTTCTTTGGCAAGGACTTAAAAAACCAAATTTGGATTGGCTTAAGGAACATAAGCCCATTAAATGCTACATAATATCACTCATTAGTTGGTTAAAAAGGTGTCTTGATCACATAATGTTAAGCAAGCTCAAAATAGCTTAATTATAGTGTATAAAGGGGAGATGGATGAAAATGGAACCTTCTTATGAGACAAGCATGCCTCTTCTAGAGGGTACCAAAGATTCAGTATAAACAAGTCTATGTCATATAAAGTATAGACTGATCGATGTGGGAATCCTACTCATGAGAGTTGATTGTGGATTTTAAAATTCTTTTGCTTTTTTTTATGCTTGGTAATGGGTCTTTTGTTGATTATGTTGTTACTTGAGAGGGATGGGGAAGCTAATTGATATGGGAAGCTTCCAATAAATTATGATGCTTTGAAAAATAATTTACTTATCCATCCTTCAAGGGAGTGGTCTAAGTTTGTGTGCTTTGATTAATGCCTTTGATAGTTATCCTTTAAGGGAGTAGTCTACCTTATTTTGAGAAATTTTGATATGTTTCCAACATCTATTCTTCAAGGGAGTGGTCTATAAATGCTAAGAATGACCCATAATTGTTTTTGGTTATGACTTTGATTTTTGTTGACATAGACTTGCTTATATAGGATTAAAGGTTGACCTTTATGAAGGCAAAAACTAAAATCACAATAAGGTTTATTAAGTGTAGAGAGGTTTAGGTGAGAATGATCCTGGGAATTCATGCAATAAAAAGGGAAAAAAGTATCATGAGAATCATGCCATAGGTACAACTATCATACCCATTGTTCATGATTAGGTTATGATTATGATGTATAATCACATGATTTAGTTTAAATTGGTTTCCCCTAAAATAGGGAGATGAATGTGTTTTAAAATCAAAGGATGAGCTTAAGTTAGACGAAAGGTGATTTTGATCCTCTTTAATAAAAGAAAGGATGTAGATGCAAAGAATTAAGGGGCTTAGGTTCTAGGTTACCTTTGAAAGAGGGCAATCAGTATGATCTTGATCCATACTTGTACGTTATGATATAATGTCCAAGCCAATTGGAAGAAAATTTTCCCCACTTGCTTTTCTCCATATTGGTGACATGTTGATTTTCCTTTAGAATGAGGTCTTCGATATTAAATTCTTGCACTTTAGGGTATTTGTTATAAGCATACCTGATTTTTTATTGATAGACATGAATATGGTGAGGGTGGTGGCATGAAACTCATCAAGTAGATCAAACTAGGCTAAATGGTGCTAATAATAATCATATTTAGAGACAAGATCTTGCATGGATATGTGAACTAGAGGGATTTGGACCTCAAAAGGCAATATAACCTCTACTCTGAAAACTAGAGAGAAAGTGGTAACACTTGTAGGGGTTTGAATGCTAGTGTGATAGGCCCATAAGGTGAAGGGGATGTGTAAATGTTAGTCCTGAATAGATGCATTAACCATTTTAGCTAGCATGTTATTAAGAGTTTTTTTATAGGTTTTCACCTATCCATTTTCTTAAGGATGATAGGGTGATGAGAAATTTAACTTGATATAGAATGCATCATAAAGACCTTAAACTTGTTTGTTTTTGAAATATTTACCATGGTTAGTGATAATTTTGTGAAGAACATTGAAATGGTAGATGATGTGATGATTGATAAAGTTGACAATATTTTCTACCTTCATTGACACAAGATGAATAGCTCTACCCATTTGGTAAAATATTTTATCATAGTGATGATATAATAATGTTTTTGTGAAGAATGGGGGTTAATTTAACCAATAAGTTCTATACCTCATTGTGAGAAGGGCCAAAAATATGTGGATACATGCAGACTATGGCTATGGGCATGATGTAAATTGGCATGTTTTTGACATTTACACACTTTTTCACATAATAATAGTAGTATTGGTTAAGGGTATGCTAGTAATATCCAAGGTGAATGATGCATTTATAAATAGATAGGCCACTAAAGTGTCCCTAATAGATCCCATCATGTGTTTCCATGATAGCATGAGAGGCCTCATGATTACATAGACAACAAAAGAGGAGGCCATAAAATCCATGTTTATAAATAATTCACCCAAAAATTGTATAATGTGAGGTAATTTGGATAAATTATCTTTGATCATTCTTGGAAAGACCAAAGGGAATGATGGCAAGGTTGAGATACTCAAAGGTCTACTGAAACCAAAGATCAGGCTGGGTCTCCTCTACATTAAATATGGTAGGAGAATCTAGTTTGACATAAGAAGGCTAGGTAAGTCTATGGATAATGATATATATATATATATATATATATATATTAAATGTATAGGGTGTATATGGGATCTAAGAGGTGAGGGAAGTTATGGTGTTGACAAACTTTTTCATCAATTACAAAGTGGTTTAGATGTGATAGTGTTCAAATGATGTTAAGAGTTCATCAACTAGCTAATTTTACTATTGCAAGACATCATTCTTACATTACTAAGAGCCATTGATTTGATTAACCACAAGTTGAGAGTCACCAAAGATGTTGATCATTTTTACTCCCATGGCTAGTGTAGTTTCAAGACCTATTACAAGGGCTTCGTACTCATCTATGTTGTTGGTGTATTTGAAATCTAGCTTGAAATATAAAGGAAGAGGTTTTATAAGAAGTGGGATAAATATGATGTTAGATCCCCCACCATGCTAACACTTTGATCCATAAAATAACATGGTTACTTGATAGGTGAAGTATACCTTCGATAGGGTCATGATAGATTCATAAAAAAACTCAAGAGGAGGAGGTTGATCATTTGCTAGGGGTGAACCAACCAATTAGTTAGAAATGACTTGCCCTTTAGTTGACTTTTAATGAAAAAATTCAAGGTCAAAGTCAACTAAAAACATGAGCCACTTGGTCATACATTGGTTTTGGTATGGCTTGGAGTGCATATACTTGAGTGGGTTGGTATTGGTTATGACATAGGTCTTGTAGTTGAGAAGGTAGTGGTTGAGTTTGGTGCCCATAAAGACTAAATCTAGGTAAAGTTTCTTGATATGGGTATACCAATTTTTGTATTCTAGAAGCACACAATTGATGTAGTATATGGCTTTCTATTTATCTTGTTCATCTTGATGAGCAAGCATTGCCCCTAAGGAGTGGTCAATGATAGAGATATAAAGGTAGAAAGGTTGATTGTCCTTAGAAGGAGTAAGGATAGGTAGAGATAAAAGGTAATATTTAAGTGAATCAAAGGCCTTTTGATAGTAATCATTCTACTTAAAATATATATATCCTATTTTAAAAGATGATGGAAAGGTTGGCATTAGTTCAAGAGCTGAGAGATAAAGTGACAAATAGATTTGAGCTTCCCTTGTAGACTATGGAATTTATTGAGGTTTATTGGAGGAAGCATGTCAATAATCACTTTGATTTTAGCAAGATTAACTTGGATTCCTTGGAGGGAAATGATAAATGCAAGGATGAGTTTAAAGTATAAATGGTAATGGATGAGTTCTCAATGATGATTTTGAGAATGGAAAAATGATTCTTATGGTATTTGGATATCCCAAGAAGGTCATACACATAGTCTTCAATGTTTTTGTGGATAATATCATGGAAGATATAGGTCATGTCACATTGGTAGGTTACACCAGTGTTCTTCAATCCAAAAGGCATGATGCTATAGTAAAAGGTACCCCATGGGGTGATAAAAGTGGTTTTATGTTGATATTTAGGGGTAATTAAGATCTGACTGTAACCCAAGAATCCATCCATGAGAGATAACATCTTATCGCTAGTTTTAAACTCATCTAGTTGATCAATGTTTGGTATAGAAAATTCATTTTTTTGGAAACCAAGGTTGAGGTCATGAAAGTCCACACAAATGTGTAGTCCCCCTATGGATTTGGTGATAGGCATGGTGTTAGAGACCCATTGGTGGTAGTCAATGGGTTGAATAAAATTTATGGATAAGAGAAATTGATGCTCTTATTTGATGAGAAGGGTTATGTGAGGGTGTATTCATAATATTTTCTACCTAATGGGCTTAGAATCATAGTTGGTAAGTATGTTGTGGGTAGTGATGGAGGGGTCAATTCTTGGCATGTCACTATAAAACTAAGAAAATGTTATGTTGTGATCTTGCAAGAAGGAGGGGAAGTCCCAAAGCTCCTTAAAATTTAATGATTAACCAATTTTGAAACTACATGGGTTGTCTAGAGTACCCAAGTTGATATCCAGTGTGGATTCATTCAACATGGTTGAAGTCTTAAGAGGTAGATATTTGTGGATATAAGAATTCGATGTACCAAGATAGGTGAGAATGGAATCATCATATTGACACTAAATGATATTAATGGTAGGAGAGTCATATCCTATCATCTTGGGATGGGTCATAGGGATGGTTATGATTGCCATATCCTTTTGATAAGTTAGGGGTTCAAGGCTGATCATGTTGATGAAAAAATAGTTAGGGGGGATGATGTTAAAATCCTCATCTATCAATGGTAGAGTAGATGTTGAGGATAAGATGTCCTCATCAATGATGATAATAGGAGGTGGGTTGGGTTTTTTTTATGTGGTATGAAATAGAGGCCACAATTTTTGTGGGGTTTTTAGGTTTTGATTGGAATCAAATCATGCATCCCATATTCATATTGACCTAGGCCAAATCCCTTTGAAGCACACCTATAGAGGTATGTTTTGGAAAATTCTAGTTTATCTAAGTAAAAAAAAATGAAGGTGAATGGTCAAGGTGAAAAAGACGTGGTTAAAGTGCCCAAGGGTTTGTAAAGTCCCCCATAGATGAAATGGGTTTGATAGTTTGAAGGTCTAAGGGGAATAATGGTTTTGATATTGGGGTCAACCAAGGTTGGTTGTTAAGTTTTCCATACTCATGTAGAGTAGGGAAGGCATCAATGGTCAAGATGTGATATTCCCCAAGTGAAATACATTGGAATGTTTATTATAAGGGATTTATGGTGGGGCTTTGACTTAAGGGGATTAATGAGCTAGTATATACCTCATTGGTAGAATAAGATATGAATTTATCTTTTGTGGCTGAGTGCAAGTCTTTGGTTCATGAGGGTGTGCTAGATGGAGGTAGGAAGACATCATTAGGTCAATAAGTCATGTTACATGATGAAAAGGGACTTGGGTCAACTTTTATAGTGACAACCTAACCTTCATGTTCAATTTGATGTAATGATGAAGGGTAGAGGGTACATAACCCATGGAAAAGATACAAATAGTTCTCAAAGTAGTATCCATGGTGTCATTGAAGGATCAAAGGATGGTCAACGTTTCAAACATGACATTATTTGGTAGTTTAAGTTGATCATAGGCATAGCAGTATATGATATTAATATTAGATCTCCCATTAATCATAACACATTTGATGTGAGTTTGGTTGATGTAGGTAGTGATGAAAAGAGGAGGATTTGGATCATCAAGGTGAATAGAAGGTATTTCTAAATCCTTGAAGGTGATAAGGATATAAAGTTGGAGAAACACTATTAGGGGCTGAGGGTCTTTGCGTTGGACCTCTATTGATTTTAATTCCTCTATAATTATTTGATAATGATGAAGTGAGGTAGAAATTAACTTGTATAGGCTCATATTTGCTAGGGTTTGGTGGAGTTATTTGAGAACCACTCATTTGATGGAATCATAGGGGTTTGATTGAGAGGTACCCAAGATGGATACCTTAGGTTTGGTTTAAGGTGAACATGATTTGATTTGATTTGGTTGGGAGGTAGAAGATGAATATGTCCATGGGATGTACACATTCACCTTCCCCTTATCCTTCTTTTTGGTTGAATATTTTGTCGATCAGTGTATTGATAAACAAAATAGGTCTGATCAGCCAAAGTAGGAAGATTAGTCATCCAAATGTGTAGTTTTACCACATCAGAAGGGGACTGATCTCTCCTCTCATCAAGGGGAGGTTTCCTATAGGTATGCTATGTATATATCTATATATGTATATATATATAGAAAATAATACTCAAGGGTAGGACAAATCATCCATCTCTCTTTTTTTAGAGATGATGCATGTGGATCAAAGGAGAAATCTCAAGGGAAATGATAGATAGCACTCCTCTTCTTTCAGAAGTACTATTCATCCAACCACAAGAGTACTCATGGTAGTAATATAAAAATGTAGCAAAGGATGTAATAACTAGCAAATCGAGATGTAGCACAAAGTCTCCACCTGAATTGCTCAAGAGTAAGATATGAAGGATAATGAGGGCACAAAGTCATCCTAAGGTCCTTTACATAGAAATGAAAAGAAAACACACTAAAGGCAATTATGGGGGCACAAAGTCTCTCCACACTTGACTCTTCAAGACACCTTCTTGACTATTGTCACTAATTTTGCTTTTTCGATTAAAGGAATAGAAGATATATTAAGGAAAAAGACATAAGAATAGTTTCCTCAACAACAAGGATATCACATCACAAAGTCTAAAAAATCACTTGCTTTCTTATTCCAATAACAAAATATGATCAACAAATTGAGCTCAAAGTCTCAGAAGTGCCTTTCAATTTGGGTAGAGTTTCGTTCTAATTGTCAAAAAGAGATCCATTTACAATAGAAGCGAGTCCCTTATATAGCCTCTTCAAGAATAACTCAAGAATAGTAACACATCATGTTACATTGGAATCTATTAAGAAGATAGGCTAGAATTTAGGGGAATTTACCCATTTGATTTTATCAATGCAGAGAAACAAGTCATGCTATTGAAAGTTTACAACTTTCAATGTCCACCTGATGATTTGATCCTACCTTCATCATTCCTCCTTTTTTGATTAATTAATTCAGGTCTTGGATTCAATTTGTTGCTTTGTTCCTTCCTCACTTTCTATTGGTCTTGGCCTTAAAGTCTGTGAATGCATTCAGGTCTATAGATTCAAAGGATCAATGGCTATTTTATGAGCTTTAAAATTGATGTTCATGCACCCATCACTATGTCTTCAATAGCTAGTTCACTGTGTTGAATTTGACATCTTCAGGCGCATCACCCCTTGGTTCTTCTTCAACTTTTCTATTTGTCACTTTCCTAGAAATATTCTTCCCTTTTGGGCCTTAAGAAATGATCTGCTTTGGGTCAAGAAGAGCTCCCTGCAAGGTATCTACCCTTTGGGTGGTCTTTGAAATGGCCTTCGGGCTTCTTTTTTTACATCTTCCTAAAGGGAAGGTTACCCTTCAGCTTCAGGGAAGTGTCTTTCTATTTGGAAGCTAGGAGTCCCCCATAAGGGCACCTACCCTTCAGGGTCCTTCAGTGACCTTTCGTGGGTTTCCTATAGGCATTTTTCCCAAATAAATTCCCACAGACAAAAAGTCTATGAAAATTTCCTGCGGACAAAAAATCTACAGAAAATGTTCCTATCACTTTTTCCTTGGTTTCTTTGGGCTTTTTTCCCACAACTTCTTTGAATTCTTTCTGGCTTTTTGTCTGAAGGAATTCCTTAAGACAAAAAGTCTAAAGGAATTGATTTTTGCCTTAGTCTTTTTCAAATGCCTTAAACAGAAATCTAAAAGAATTTACCTTTTGAGGCTTCTTTGAAAATGACCCTTCCGAAGGGTACTTTTGTCATCCAAGTGCCCTCCACAAGGGTACTTTGTCCTTTGGGAGGCTCTTTGAACTTTTGAATTTGAACTACTCCTTTGAACCGTCTGAGTGAACCACTCTGTTGAACCACTTTGTTGAACCATGGCAATGAACTGCTTGGTTGAACCAAACATTAAACCAAGCCGATGAACCAAGATTTGAACCAAAATGGTTCAAGCTAGTGGTTCAAGCTGATGGTTCAATTGAATGAACCAAGCAGATGAACTAAGTCATTGAACCATTTGTTTGAACCAACCATTGAACCAATTGAACCTTGAACTCGTTGAACCTTTAAACCAAGTGGTTCAACAGTTCAATGGTTCAATGGTTCAAGCCTCTTTTACTTGAATGCTTGCTGATGGAGATTTTTGATTGAACCAAGGCACTGAACCAATCCTAAAAATGACCAAGTGTTAGAAACTAATTCTTTTGGTTGAACCCACCTGTAGAAGCCTTTGAACCTGTAGAAATGAACCTACCTGCAGAGTCCATAGAAATCAAGTCTGTAGAAATCAACTTATAAAGCCCATTGAACTTGGCCTACAGAGTCTGTAGATTTTCTCTTCCTACAGAGTCCATAGATTTAAGCCTATAAAGTCCATAGATTTAAGCCTATAGAGTTCATAGATTTAAGCCTATAGAGTCCGTAGATTTTTGAGAAGCTTGAAAAATGAGGAATTTGAATGCCTAAGACAAATTTTGAAAAGGGAAGAGACAATTTTGGTCTATAAGACCAAAATAGTTCAAATGTTGTCCCAAAAATGAGTGATATTTTTGGGGGACAACACTTCTATTTTGATCTTTTGACCACATGGATAGTATGGATGGAGGGAAGAGTTGGGGTAGGAGATCAATTTGGTTTCCCCTCACTCTGAAGACAGAGTGGGGGAGTATGTAGGCATTGGGTATTAGTTGTTGCTAGATGGTTTGGTAGCATGATTAAGGGAGGTTCATTATTTATTAAATTGTCCTCATCAAAAATTCAATGGATTATGGTTTGGATAGCCTTATAATTCTCTGTATCATGCTTGGGTGTCCTATGATAGGAGCACACTTGGAAATCATTATACCAAAGTGATTTTGGACCAAGAGGGTCAAATGTTCTGATAGGAGGTAAGGTCAAACAAGAATATTGCAATAACCTTTGGAAGATAGTTGAGTAAGACTCATCTAAAGGTGGTGAGGGTCTAGAGGTTTTTGCCTTGGTGGTTGAGATGGAAGTCATTTTATAAATAGGATTGTTGGTAGAGGTTGTGGGAAAGGTAGAGTTCTTAACTGATGATTTTAGTTTAGGTAAGGAAGTTGACAAGTTGGGGGTAGAAGATTTTAAGGTAGCTAGTTTAGTTATTGATGGCTCAGTGAAGATGGGTGTGATAGAAAGAAAGAGTGATGGTGTAACCGAAAGTGGTAGTTGGGTTTTGGTTGATATTGTTGGATTCCTAATAAAAGTAGAAGGATGAGGCCCCAAAATAGAGGGAAAAGTTAAGGGAGGGAAAAGTCTAGCCTTCTAGCCTTTTTGAGGTTTTACCTCCTTGATTGATTTGGTTTGGTGTTTGGTTAGTGGGTTTGGTAAGGTTAGCTCTAGTTTCAAGGATAGGTGATTAAGGATCTATGTAGGGAAGATGCCAAGTTTTTTGGTTGGTTTGGTTGAAGTGATAAAATATGGTTTAGCTATTTCGGGTTTGGTTATTTTGGATGGTTGACGGATGGATGGGTTGGTAGACGTTTTAATTAGTTGGGTTGATATGATAGTGGGTTGGATAATACAAGTGACCAACCCAAAGATGTGGTTTGAGGTTCTTGTTGGGTGATTTAAGGGATCCCCAGTTACTACCAAAAGGTGGCTCGATCCATGTCAAGTTTGGAGACAAATTCTAATCTTTGAACTAGTATAGATAATGGTTTATAGATTGGTCTTATTCCCTAGGTAGTGGATTCAAAAGATAAACCCATAGGTTGAGTAAGGGGAATGGTAAATTCATGATTTTCCTCAATCAAAGGATATAAGGTTTGGATGGGTGATTCCTCTATAGGAGATGCAGATATGGTGGTTTCTTCCTTGGGAATGATCTCTAAAGGAGGGGAGAATTATTTGGTAGTTGAGGAATAATGTAAAGTGTTGATGGTTACTTGATTTGGTATGTCAGGTGAAGGAAGGGTTGATAGCTCTAATACCTCAATAAGTGGAGAAGGTGAAGAAATTAATTCCATGGTTTGGGTCTCCAAAGGAAGAGAAGATAATTCTACTATCTCCATAACTGAAAAGGGTGAAGAACAGGTAGATTCAGTGGTAGGTTCTTCAATAATGAGTGTGTCAAGAACCATATTAAAGGTATGGGTATCATGAGAAGACTTAGCTTTATTGATCTCATTTTTGGTAGGTTCATGATTGGGAAAAGGTTATATGAAATTTCAAGGGCTTGGTTTGGAGGTGCATTGGGGTTGTCCAATACAAGTTCTCCTTTATCAATGAGGGATTGGACAACAATTTTGAAGGTATTACACCTACTAACATCATGCCCCACTACTTGATGGAAATAACATAGTTTATTCTCATTATACTAGCTAGGTGTATAATGAGAAGAATTGAATTGTTAAGGGAGTTTTATGGGAGGAAGTTATATGATATTATCTTTCAGCAACTTCTCCAAGACTGAAGCATAAGATTTCCCAAGTAGAGAAAATTGCTTCTGATTGTTTCAATTTCAGTTTCTCATGGTTTGATTTGAAGAGTTAGAAGATTTTGGTTGATTTATAGATCATGGAAGAGTGGCCTTAAGGATAACCACATTCTTAGTTACCTTGCTCCTAGCATTAGTGTTGGTTTGGTTGCTTAGTTTAGAAGAAGAGGCTTTACTGGATTTTAAGGTAGAGTTTTTGTTTTTAAACTTTAACTTTCTTTCATTGATGGCTCTATTTTATAGCTTACATACCATGGTAAAAGATTTGTCAAAGGTTTTGAAGATATGAACATGAATTTCGAAGAGATGTGCTTGGCACATACCTGAGAAAAAAAATTATTAGTTTAATTTGGGGTAAAGAGAAGGAAAGTTGATTGATCAAGCTTCTCCAATGAGCTACAAAATTAGTAATATATTCATCATCAAATTTTTGGATAGAGTAAAGGTCAGTGATGTAAATTTTTTTGGAGATGTTTATTGAAAAGTGATCCAATAAATTTTGGGCTAACTAGGTGAAATATAATAGAGAATGTTTGGTTATGGAACTATACCAATACGATGCCAGCCTTGATAAATACATAGGGAAGGTATAGACAAGGAGAGCATCATCATGGGAAATAAAATAACATGAATTTATAAATTCCCTAAGGTGATATTGGGGGTCCTCCTTAGTTTAAAATTTAGAAAAAATGAAAAGTTCCCACTGAGGAGGATAGGGTTAGATAGAGATAGATGGGTGAATAGGTTTAATAAAGATTTGGTCATATGATAAAATGTTGTGAGAACCAAAGATGGATGACTCTAAAGCAATCATTCTATCCATTTGCATTTTCATTAGATCTAGTGGGGGTTGTGCGACTAAAATGTTATAAGGTTCTTATTATTGTTGTGGTTGCAAGAGATATTGATAATTGGTTAGAGGTTGAAGAGCTACCACATATTGGTTTGTGGGCATAGGTGGTTAAGTGAATGATATGTATTGATATGTAGACACTGGTGATTGGGTAGATGTTATATAGGAGTAGGTGGATGCAAGTGGTTGGGTAGTGGGTATAGGTACATGCCCTTATGGTTTAGGGATGTAACCCAAGTTGGATGCACTGGGCACTTAATGAGAGGTTAAGGTGGGTTGGGTAGGAGATGTAGTTAGGTTTGAAGTAAAATGATAGGTAGTGACCTTGGTAATGATTAATGGTAGGGTAGAAGGTATAGATACCATAAGGTTTTGAATTAGGGTAGTGATTAGTGGATTGGGGGTAACTGCAGGAAGGTTGGCAATGCTAGCAGTAGGTACTCTCATGGTAAGTAGAGTATAGGTGGTTATTGTTTATGTTATTTATAGGGTAGAGGAGTTGTTGGTGGGGGTGAAAGGTGTAAGGGTGTTGCTAGGTCATTTTTACACAATAGTATCAAAGGGATTATTGTTAGATGAATATGATTGCATAGTCAATGGTTGGGTGGTGACTATGGAATTAGAAGTGTTCCCCATAAGGTGGGAAGGCATGCCATAAGGTGAGTCCACATGTGGAACCAAAGTAGGGGTATGGTGAGGCATGGTGATGAGATAATGATGAAGGGCTAGAGGATTATTATATAACAAGGTGGAAAAGTCTATATCTCCTTGGGCAACTACCCAAGGGAAACTAAGACTTCCCAAATGATGAGGAGAGTTCTCTAGTTTAGAGATAGACATCATGGATGAGGAGGTAGAAGAGGTTGATTGGTTTAGTGATGGGTTTTACTTTTATAGGTTCTTACACTACTAGTGAATTAGAACCATGCAAGATAAGGGAGAGAGAATAAAAAACAATCTCACCACTCAATTAGAGAGAAGATAAGAAATGATCAAGGAAATCAAACACACACTAAACATTACCTTAAGTCATAAAGTTATTTTTAGTCTCTTTTTTAGCTTATGCCTTAAGCTTTGTAAGAAATTATGTGACTCCACTTGGGTTGATGGAATAGGTAACAGAAAAGAAATATATGGATGGTTTAAGGTTGTTTAGGCTCTAAAAAAGGATCTATTTTATAAATGAATACATGGCTTAGTATTGGGGCCTACCCCATCACTTCACACACCATAATGATAAGGGTGTTAGGTGCTTAGCCAATATATACTAGTTTCCATAATTTATACTCAACCAAAGAGATGAGTTAGTTCTCCCCTTGGTAATGACCTCTAAGTAGGATTGTTGGGAAAGGTAAGGTGACTACTAAGTGATGAAATCCTAGTCAGGCCTTATATAAAGTTATTTTGATGTTTTATTGATGTAGGTGGTTTGATTTATATGTGTGTTACAAGTGATGATATGATTGAATTACTTTACATTAATTTAAACTATGTGAGCTAAAATTGAAAGAAACTAATGAATTCAATTTATTTTAAACCCAAAATATATTATAATTTCATTTATGAGAATAAAATAGGGATAAGATCATTTAGATGTAAATAAAATAAACCCAATTAAAGACTCACGAGTCCCATTGGGCATGCCATAATGTTTCAAGGAATTTCCACTTATATTCTTTATAAAAAAGAGAGAATAAACTTGATATGAGTATGGTATAAAAACCTATTTGGTTGTGTGTGCATTGATTAAAAAAATGTAGATACTCCTCTTTGGCTTGGGAGGAATGACTTGTAGATAAGAAATTACTAAATCAATGGTTGGTTAGATAGATAGCTGGGTGGATTTCCTATCACTAACTACATCTTAGAAGCAAGAGATTCCTTGGGAGATGTCAATCCATGCCTTTTGAAATAATTAAGTTTAGAAATTGAAAGGTAAATTACTTGTATAAATGATAAAAGATAATTATATTAAATATAAGAAATGCTTGATAAACAAATTGATGAAGTTAACTAATTATAGCAATAAGTAGATTAATACTAATGCTAAATAGCTCAGGTATGGTTCAAAAAATAGGTTTGGTCTCTATGAATAGGCCAAGGAAAAAAAAATTATATTTAGTTGAGGTATGGTGGGTGAAAATAGCTTGTTATTATTTTATACCACATTGATTGTCAGCAGTTGAGGTGATCATTGGCAATTGAGGTGATCGTCGGTGGTTGGGGTAACCATCGATGGTTGGGATAGATTTTTGATGGCTAGGATGACCAATTATGGTTACTATGGGTTGGTTCTAGGTGATTAAAGGTTTATTTATGGGGTTCTAAAATAAGATTATGAGATATTGGTTTGGGTTAGGCTGATTATGAAATACAAATCTTGTTAATGGTTGAGCGGATTAATAATTAATGTAGTTAGATAATTGATGGAGTCTGAAGTGATTTCAATAGAGTAATGGTACTTTGTTATTGGTTGATGAATAGAATAATTTTGACTCTTTATCATAATGGCTAGATTACTAGATTACTAGAAGAACACCTGCAAAAGAAACTCTGGATATAAAATCTCTTGATAGTTGTGGATCTTTATTAACCCTCTCCTCCTCTCCTTTATAGGAAAGAAGGAGAGGTATAAAATACATTAAAAAAAGGTATAAATTATTGTATAAATTAGGTTCTCACATGTATGGGATTTCACACTAATTATTTAAGCTAATTATAAAAAAAATCAAGTTGGAATGATGTGGTAGTTAAGTGGTTGAGATGGTAGAACCTAACCATCAAAAATTAGGGTGACCATTAGTGGTTGAGGATCAAAGGTAAGTTGGATTAAAAATTTGGGTTTAGCCAGTAGGTTAAGCTGATTAGATTGAGGTTTAGTTATCAATTGAATGTTCAAGGTTGGGCCTGAGGGGATCTAAGGTGGTCTAAGGTAATTTTTATATCTAGAACCATTATGTATGGTTTTCTAGTGTCTACATAGAGTATCAGAGAGTATTAAAAAAACATTAGAGATAAGGGGGGATTATTGACATTACCCAAACTACATAATAATCATGGTGATGGGGAATAAGGATTCCCCTTTGCATCTCTTGAAGTATGCCCCAAATAAATTGAATAAATAAGAGATTGCCTACCAACTATGGTAGAACATTGATGAAGATTTGAATAATAAGAAGAAGAATAAGGGTCTATTTCATGGTTCCTCCTTGATGATTAGCTAGATATGCTATAATATCAAAAAATATTTTGGAGGATTTGGTAAAATCATAGATTACTATTTGTTGCCTACATTTCCACATAGGGTTTAGGATCCTCACAGCTTTCCAAAATAACATCTAAGGTTTTGGAATCCACCACCACTATGAACCATTGTATAATGATTTCATATTTTTTATTCAAATGATGATATCGAGGTTCTATAGATCAAATTCAATAGGATTGATAGAGGATATTTTGAGAGCTATTCAGGAAGATCCCTATATAACAATTATAAAGGCACATACTAGGCTCCATCTCTTGGTGGGTGGTCAACTATATATTATTGGACCTATTGTAATTACCAATATCCACAAACCCAAGGAACCTCCTCTAGGACACCACCCATGGTGATGTATCCATCAAGTAGGAGAAGGGTGTTAATGAGGCCTAACAACCACAAAACCAAGGAACCTTCTCTAAGACACCACCCATGGTGATGACAACCATCAAGTAGGATAAGGGTGTGGATGAATACCATATATATTAAAGGTCCTCATGGGAAGTTTCATCTTAGACACCACCAATTTTAATGAAAACTATCAAGTTAGAGTAAGAGGTAGAGGAAATTCCTACTACTATGGGTTCCCTTTGTAGAGCTAAAGAACAAATTTGAATTGAATCTTCTAATTATAAAAATTCTAAGATCCCTATTACATCCTTATATTAAATAATTTTAATTATGGTTTTCACACCCACTTCCACTAAGGAGGCTCCTCCTTTGGCTAAAAAGTCAATAATTTGCTACAAGAAGAAGCCTAGAGTTCTCAGGGACCCTATTGACATAGCAGCTATAACATCAATGAAAAAAGAGTGTAAGCATAAATATGACCACAAAGACATTCAAAAGTTAAATATATTGATTATTAAAATAATGAAAGGCAAATCAACCATAAAGATATAAAAATCAGGTGAGGACATTGCTCCTATGGTTTCCCTAGTTCCTTTTATTTCCTCAATACCTATTATTTATTTGGTCCTTGTGATTTCTTGAGTTATTAATACTTTAATGTCATTGGACCATTTTATTTATAGTTATAATTTAGACTCCTCAGTCCTTATTTTTTATAGTGCTACATTGGACTCTTCAGTCCTTATTATTTCTAGTGTTATTCTTGTTCATACCAGTCGCATTATTGCTTTTAGGCTTTATAATATTTTATATGATATTGCTTTAATAAGGGTTTAATTATCCCCTTGTATATTTGAAATAATTAAATTATTTAATTCTTTTAAATAAGATGAAAATAAACTTAATCTCCTTGTATTGTATATAACCAATAAGGCTTCCATCTATGTTGATTTCATGACACCATTGGAAGTGGTCAATGTTCTAAATATGTTGGTCATTAGGACATCAAAATTTATATAGTGGATGTCAAACACACAATCCTTGATTATTAAATTGACATAGTATGAAAATCAAGTCCTAAAAATTTTAGATAAGTTAAAACATTCCCATTCCCTTGATTATTTGGGTAAATTAATAAGCAATGCTAGTTCTGATTAGCTACTACAACAAGAACCAGCTTATTTTAATAAAATCCTATAGGGATGTACATTAAAAGAAATTCTAAAATATTTTATATTTTATATAAATAAGGTAATATAGGTGGAGATATTATAATTGGAATTTAGAGCCACCAAGGTATATCATGCATGGTTACTAGCACATTTTACCAGGGTACATAAACCCTCCCTTTTGAACATGGATGCAATAAGGTTGTAGTATAATGTTGGGTACAATCACTATCAAGAGTTTTAAGAAAAATTAGGCTGAAATTGGATCTTATAGTTAAACCATGTCTTCCACTATACTCCCTCCAATGACTCTCAGTTTGACTCGGCAAGATCCATCGACTAGTAATCCTTAGTTTATTCGATTATTTCTATATGTATTTAACATGTAAATTTATAATTTAACTAGGACATATAGTATTTTATTAAATGATTTTGTAATCATTTAGACATTCCATTTCTTTTTAAGAGTGAGTTTAATTTTAAAATACTCAATTTTGACTAAGTTTAGACATACATGCACAATTTACATTACTTAAAACTTTCATTCTAATTATCATTAATATATAAGTTTAGACACTTTTATGGATTTAGAGGATGAGGAGACCCCTCCCAAAATTTATATATACGTTTAATCATCTTGTTTTCAAGTGTAGTAAATTTATTAAGATAAGAATTCTTTTTGTTGTTATGCAACTATGTTAATGTTCTTTCATTCCAATTTTGTGTAATTAATTGGTTTTACTTTCTTGGTTATTTGATTTAGTAGTTTGAAGTGTATAAAAGATACATAAATTTATTTATTGTTATTTTTTATGTATGTTGATTGAATATGTGCAATAAATATTTAATAATAATAAAATATAAGTAATTATATATAATTAGGTTGATTATTTCAATTCTCTAAGTGTGTAGAAATATTTTCTTGATATAATATTCTATGTATGAGTAAAAATTTCCTTAGATACCTATTTGGTCCAAGCTATAATATTATGAACAAGGGTGTGAAATATTTACACTAGATAAAATAAATAGTTAGCTAATAAATTATATTTTACTATATCATTTATTCCTTAAACTACCCTAATTTGTTTGCATGTGTGTATGCAATAGCTACTAGCTGCAAGCATTGGTATTAAGATACTTGTCCATAAACAGACCAACATGAAATTAATCCCTTTGAAATAATAGATAATTATTTTATACCCTACCTTACCTATTTTTGTGTTTATTTTAAGGTATACCCACATTAGCATAGGTACCATCCATCTAACTCAACTAGGTTTTACTCACACATTCAAATGTAGTTAAACAACTTACATGCTCAACTTGATATTCAACCATCTAGTTGTTCAAATCATACCTATAATTCATGCCTTGGAGTGTATTTTATCTCCATTGAGATCTTAAAATATTATAGGTTACTTCATTAACTTTTTGTTTTGCATTAAAAATGCATCAAAAAAATGGAAACAAAGGAGATGTGTCACTTATAAAATATATTATATGTGAAACATTGGATAAACATTACATGAAGACACATAAAAGTCTCTAAAATACCCATCATTTTTTTAAATCTAAATATTTTTAATCTTAGAGGTAGGATTTTTAGTCATTTTCTAACAATGCAAAGTGTTATGAGTGAATTTACCATAAGATTTGTATGGATGCAATTTCTAACATTTAGAGATATGATGCCTAATTTTTTCATAATGCACACAAAATTTTTCATTATTAATCAAAAAAATATCATTATAATCAAAATAAGTTGCATTATAAGTCTTGTGGTAAATAGGACAATATGTCAAACTTTTATTAGAAATATTTAAAACATTACAACTAAGACCTTTAGTATTTATATTTGATGTAGGTAAAATAGGTTCAAGAATACAATATTCACACTTACCAAGTGCACACTTGAATAGTCCATATTGTTAATTGTTTTCAAGATAGAGTTGGTAAAAGAAGTGTTTAAATAAAATTTAAGTGTTTGAGAAGTACAAAGAGTTGCAACATTACTAGAGCTATTGTCATATATAAAATATATGAATTTAACATTTAAAGCATTAATAGAAGATTTCATGGTTGTCATTTATTCAATAAAAGATAATTGTAAAGAATTTAAAGTGTCATTTTGACATGTGATTTATTTCTTAAGAGCAGTTATTTCATGATTTTTAAAATAAATAATTTGCATAATTTTCTTAGAAATTAAAAAATAGCCAATTTAAAAACAATGAGAGTAAAAGATATAAATTTAAGTATCATTGAAAAAAATTAATTATTAAAAATATGGATTGATCCAAATAAAATTTAAACATATTCATCTTAACATAAAACTAATATTTGAATATAAATATTTTTCTATCTCAAATTATAGATCAATTAACTTTTAAATGTAAGTCCACACCAAAACTTCAAACATAAATAACAATGATTTTTAATAATATCTATAAAATAAAATAAAAAATGAAAGGACTTATAAAAAAACTTAGTTTGATATTATAAATGTTTAAATCAAAAAACAAATTTATATTGAATATTATATATAACAAATTTTTTATAAAAAAAAACTCATAAATGTTTTTTGAAAAAAAAAATTATTTTATTTGAAAAATATAGTCAAAGTTTTGATGATTTATCTCAAACCATTATCTAGATTTCCTAAATATTTTTCAATTATTATATTTGATACTATATAAAAAAAACTCAAAAAATATATAGGAAACAAGTATTCAAATAAAAAGTTATGGAGTTTTTTTTAGACGGGCTTTAGAGGAAAAATGACTAGAAAAAAATTATAATTCCAAATGCAGCTGAAAATAAACCAAAATAAGCATGAAAAGGCCTAATTTATAACCTTATAAAAAAGAGGTTAGAATATAAATAAATTTTACTCTTACTTCATTAAAAAAATGGTTAGTTTATTACCATAAAAGGTGTCTAACAACTTGAATTTTCACCTAAAGGCTTGAAAATTAAATAAAAATGGGAAAAAATATAATGTTATAATAAATAAGAAAATCTTTTCCACCTCTAAATCTACAAAATAAATTAACATTCAACATTAAATAAGACATGGTTCTGATACCATACTAGGATTTATCCTAAGATAGACATTAAATTATGTTGAAAGTGATTAAATGAAGCATAATGAAATAATATTACCTCAAAAAATAATCAACAAGATTGAGATGAAAGTTTACAAGTGAGGAAACCATCAAATAGAAAAAAATCTCACAATGTATTAGAAGCTTTACAATAATGAATATCCAAATACATAGCATGTAGAAGCTAATAAAGAGAGAGATAATTCCCTTAAGTTAAAATAGCATAAGAAGGATGTAAGAGCAAGAGAAATATTGAAAACTAACAAAAGGAAAGAAGAGAGGAGGAGAAGATCTCAATAAAAATAGATAAAAGGAATAAGAAGTTTCATGTACAATCTTTATCATGTGTGCCAAGTGTCCCTAATCATCTTACAAGTGGAGAGGATGTTTATAACATGTTGTGAGAGAGGAGTTACATGCAAGTAGCTCCCAAAATTCTAAGGATGACAAAAATGTGAGTGACACCTCTTATAATATAAATTTATGTGAATTAATAACTCATATAAATATAAAGTATATACAAATTAATAAAACTTAAGATAAAACATTATCTTCAATACATGGTATCCTAACACACTCCTAAAACTTAGAAAAGGATCCAAATAATATTAATTTAAAAACAATAAATATGTGGCTACACACTCATAAACATTTATCTAGATATTATACTAGTCATCTTCCTAATAAAACCATTTAAATATGCTTAACACTATTTAAAATCCCTTAAAGTAAGTCACATATTTTAATCCCTCAATTTGCAACATCACTATTTTAATAGTCATATCTAAAATATGTGAAGTTAAGATTTAGAACCCTTTTATTTTTTAAAATATATCAAAATCTCAAGCATCATATCCATATCCTTTATTCATATGATATTTTTTTTTTGCAATGATATAAAAATGTAATTGAAATATTCATTAACTAGATATATCATGACTTCTATTTATGAATAGGATATAACATTAATAATTTACACTTTGTAAAAGTTCCCAACATATATTAAATTATAATCACCTAAAAGTTATAATTGGATGATAAGAGTATCATTAGAGTTACCCTATACCTAGGCTATCCATAGATCTTTCTTTGAGCATTAAACTTACATTTACAGTCATTTAGTAGACCACAATCACCTACAACCAGTCAAGACACAATCCTAGAATTGCCATCTCTGACCCCAATCTAAATTTCTTAGTAGTCTACAAAAAGGACATTAGTCCCACATTTGGGACACTATAGCTATGATCATAGAAATCCAAGAAAGGAGGTTAATAACATGTCAATTTAATCAATAAAAACTTTAATAAACACACTAACACTTACACTCAAAGCCCATGTCTTAGGGGTGAGCTTAGTAATAAAAGATTAATGAAAGCACAACTAAAATAGAAAAGAAAATAAATCTTTTACCTTAATTAGGAGCTATAAATGCATTGTTGAGTGGATTTATCAGCTTGTGCATCAAAGAGTCTTTGAAAAATGAAGATTTTTAGATCCTTATCTCCTTAACACCATTGGCTTTGATGTGGCTTGATGTAGCCTAGATCAATATTTTGGCATTATAACATTTATTTCAACAAAATATATTATGTCTCTCTCCAAATTTTCATTATAGCTTTGGCTTATTAGAGCTTAAAATTTAGGAGACATGGCATTTTATTTATATCTTAAGGATTTAACTCTCACCAAAGGTGAGTTAGGGTGGATTTAAGGCTTGGAATGGGTTCAAACCTAACCTAGGTGAGTCAAATATAACCCTAGTAGAGTTAATAGTTATCAAGTAATCATGATTTATAATTACTACACATATGTCTCCAAAATATATATTTTAGGATATTTTCAAAAATCTCTACAACTCATAAAGGCAAAGATGAAAGGCTAGGATATTTGAGTTTTTGAATTTCCTTTTTTAAAATTTTATTTATTACAAATGGATAATTCAAATAATATTTTAATTTGGTTTAGATTATTAATTAATTATGATTAGCCATATATCTCTTTCAAGATTTGATAGTTGTTCAAGTGCCCCACTTAATAGGTTTATAGGCCAAATTAACCTTTTTGGTGTCGTAAGATGATTAGGGATGAGTTCATGAGAGGCTATTATTATATATAGTAGTATACTCCAATTATGAATGCATCAACACATTTTCAATAATTGATAAATGATGCATAAATAAATTTATGATGTTCAGTGATTCCTAGGATTAATTTGTAATGGTTGGTAAGAATCAATTTGAAGTCTGATCAAAAGCTAGTTATGGCCAATTTTAGGTGTCTATAATTTTCCCCTATTTGGGAAGGTGTTGTAATATATAGGCATAATAAAATCTTCTCAAATAATTAAAATGTCATGTATGCCTATGAATTTAATGGAAATGGATGAACTATAGATGCCCCTTCGAGGGAGCAAATGGCAAAGGGGTCAGTGATTAGTCCCTCCAAAGAGGGAAATGATAGGACCAAAAACATAAAATGGGGGGATATACTAAATTTACTATAAGAAGTTATAATTAGTAACATATGTAGGATAAAATAAGAATTAAATTAACCTATGGGTGAGATTAATCCAATCAAGAAGATGCTTACATGCATTGATTTAAAAAGTATTGATTTGCTCAAAGGTGTTTATAATTAGTAACAAATGTTGAGATGTTGATTTGACTAAAGGTGGTTAAAATTAGTGGAATAGGTATATACAATAGTTAATGTTGATGAGTCAAAATAATGATTTGTCCACAAGATATTATAATCATTAAGATGACCTAGTCTAGACAATATTATTTGATTATGCCCTAGTAAGGCAGATTGGAAATCATAACTCAAGGATATAATATGTTGCATAAATTAAAAGATGAGTAGGACTAAACATAGATGTGATGGTATACTAATTGAATAATCCATAAAAAAATAAACACACGAGGATGTGAAAAGTGATGAAAGAGATGATTGGAAGAATAAAAATTGATCAATAGGAGTGATTCGATTATACCTGCCAATGTAGAGATGCTCATCATTACTAGCATTTATATAACCAAACTGGTCAAGGGGTTAATTTTATCAAGGGCGGAAGGATTTTCCAAGGATACTAAGAATAATTTTGTATGGCTCTATTGCTTATAATACTTTCCAAGCTAATTTTTATTATAGCATGTGCCGACATGCACCATGATATAAAATAATATGATAAATAACTAAAATATGCATAAAGACTAGCTATTTATCTAATAAATAATTAAAAATAATGAACCAATGATAAAAAACCATGATGATAATTTTGATATATGAATATTGATATACTCAAGAATAATGTGTAAGGAATCACCCAATGAATCCATATAGACTAAATTAAGGCATGAAAAATAAATAAAATAAATAGGAAAACAAACAAAAAAATAATGAATAAAATAAACACATAGAAAATATTAAAATTAAATGCAATATAAATCATATGAGTGATGGATTTTACCTAGTAGGCTACATCAAGGATGATTGACCTAGCTAAATAGGACAAATGTGTTTGGATTTTAAAATTTTTGAATGTTTTTAGAATTTTGAGGTATATGAACTCATTAGATATTGACAAGATACCACTCTCAAAATGGTAAGATAATTATCTTAGGTTTCTCACAAAATGATGAGAGCATATGGAAAAGGGGGACTAAGTTGTTTGCAATCTAAATTGAGCACGACCTACATAGTCCCATTAGGACCTTAAGTCATAGTAACTCCATCCACATGAAAGGTAGGGAGAACTGAATAGATCATAAAAAGTTATAAAATTGAGTCAAATGGCTAGAAAAATGAGAATAGTAATGGCAAAGTGATGTGATAATGTATGGTAAAGGTGCTATTCCTAATTTACCCATAGGTGGTTATAATAAGGAAACAAAAATGTAGGTTTGTAATACTAATTTTCCCATAGGTGGTTATAATTAGTAACATAAGGTGGGATACTAATTTTTCCATAGGAAATTATAATTAATGTCACCAATAAAACATAAAATTAAAGATAAATTTATAGATCCACTAGCACACTACTTTCATAGACTATCATTTAAACACAAAATTCTAAAACTATATCAAAATACCCTCATGGAAGCTATAGGAAAAACCAAGGAACCAAAATAAAAAAGGGGTAGTTAAGATGACTAAAAATAGTTTTTGGTCTGATAGAGATGGCCTAATAGGACATCATAGGGTATGGAATTAGTTAGGATGATGATGAGATGGTAATTGGCTATAATATCAGGAGGGTTACCACCAAGTGAGAAGGTAAGGTAAATGGTAGGGTATGAAATAATGGAAAGAGGAATGGAGAATAAAAGAGGTAAGTTAAATGGAAAATGGAAATGGTAAAGTAAATGTTTTTGGCAAAGAAAAATGGTAAGGTAAATGATTTTTGCCAAGGTAAATGGCTAGGTAAAGGTATGGTTTGTGGCAAGGTAAATGATTTTTGCTAGGTATTTATGTTTTTGTTGTTCTTGATGATGTGCAGATGTACATCCTTATTATAATATGATATAACTAAATTAATCAATCATGTAAATTTCTAGCCCACACCTCTTCTAAATTGTTGCTATGTCAAGAACATGCCATAGATTTGGATGTTAAGAATGTTGTTGTGGTTCTTGTTGGTCATTGATTTTGTTTCTTTAAAACATCAAGACAAGATATATTTGTAACCTATACAAATTTAATTGAATCTCGGGATGGTAAATATGGATAAACAATGGATGATATGTCTGATTTAGTGATGTTGGATGATAATGGAATGTATGATGGTTAGGAAATAAATGAATATTAGCATTTTCAGGCACACACAATGTTGTTGATTATGGATTCAACATAACTTTGGATGTGGTGGGGAAAAATACTTATGAATATTCTCTCAATAGGACCACCATATTTTTATGTTATTTGGGCCGAATAATAGATACCATCTGATTATGTTGTAGATTGGAATATGTATTGATTTCATCTTTAATAATGTCTTCATCAAGCAGTGAAGAACTATTGTGCTCAACTATTAGTTATTTGATGAGGTTTTCATCAATGAAGATATCTTGATTATCCCATGGTGCCTCTAATAAGGTTTCACTAAGGAATGCTAACTTTTGACTTTGATTGTCTTTTAGCACCTTAAACAAGGTTTTCCTAAAAGATGCTAAGTTTAGACTTTGATTTACCCCTAACACCTCTAAAAAGGTTTCACTAGGAGATTCTTCTTCTTCTACATGAGCATGGTCTTGATCCCCCTAATATTTTTTACCTGGTATGTCACCATGGATTTAGTTTAACAAGGTGTGACTCTCTTGGTCACAATTGACACTTACAAGAGGTGAAATGCCAATATAATGGCTATGTTGGGTGGTGGTAATGGCATGTGGAATGGTAATGGAATGTGAAAAGGCCACACAATCCTCATAGAATATACTAGAATAACTTGTGTTGAATCCAAATTAATCATCCTCAAAAACTATATAAGAATCATAAATATATTCAAATTGATCTGATAGGTGTGTGTAACCAATGTTGTAACAACCACAAACATATTCTAATTTTGAAGCTGAGTCTAATTCAAAAGACTCTAAATCTAATGTTGAGACTGACATTGATTCTACTTCTAATTCTAAATCTGATATTAGTTCACAAATAGAACCTAAATTTAATTTTGATTCTTCCTCTGGTGTAGATGTTGCTATAATGATGTCTTATTAAATGTTTGGTTCTGGACAAGTAATGAACTTTGATGTCATAATCGGCTCTATAGAGATGGTTTTTCAATGTGAGCTCTTCATGATGAGAAAAAGATAAAGATATAACTCTACAAAATTTGGCTTGTCAAATGGAGGCTCTTAAAAAATAGGACAATGGTCGAGGTAATGATTTATCCAAATGTAGTTATAATTATTAAGAAGTGACTCAACAAAGACTAGATTGTAAGAGTGAGACTCTTTGACAATAGGAATAGTATCAAAAGGTGATTCATCATAGTTTGATTGGTCACAAATATGTGTTTCAATAAAAACATCATGGATTTGTTGGTTTTTTTAGCCTTGGTTTACAATCATTTTTAAAATACTAGTTTTAAATATATCTTGGTTTTTGAAGGATTGGCTCAGTTGGAGAGGTAATGATTGCTTTGGTTGTGGCTAGATGATTGGCATAGAATTTCTAAAGTGGGGGATAGTTGGAAATACATTAATAATGGCTAGTGTTTGGATAATGATAGGCTTAACAAAGGCTATTTTATGCCCTAGGATATTAACTATGACCCATTGAGTTGTGATTGGATAACTTGGTTGGGATAAAGAGTTACCATACATAGAATGCCCTGAAATGGTAATGGTAGGGTGTTGTAAATATTTTTTTATTACACAAGCTAAATGATGAGGTCCTAGGATAGAAATTTTAAGGTGTTATAGAGCTAGGTGGCTCACATAATTTAAAATATGATGTCCTAGAATAAAAATGGTTTGGCAACGTGGAGTTTGGTTTCTATCATGATCCAAAGGATGAGGTCCTAGAATAGTGATCCAAGGATGTTATAGACCTTGCTAACTTAGACAATTTGAAGCAGGTTTAATTTTATAGGTAGAGGATCATATTTAATGAGTGATGAGGGGATAAAGATCATACATCAACAAACCTAACTAAAGTACCATTGAATCCAATGTTTGGCTTTGTTCCCTAGATTGAGTATTGTAAGGAGGATATGGATCCATCTCAAAAACCACTTCTTCACCATAGAAGTCTTAAAAAAATTCAATTTTTTATCCATTATATCATAACTTAGATTTTACATGTCTTTATTATGAGTGTAATGAGACATATCTAGATCAATGACGAACCTTTCATAAAAGTCCTAGATTTATAAAAACTTTAAAAAATAATGTCCAAAGGATAAATGTTCCAAACATGGTCTAACTTTTTCTAGAGGTGGAAATATATATCAAAAATGGTATGTGATAAAACTTGGTCTAACATCATATGTCTAATGTTAAATGTCTTACATAAATGGTTAAGTGGTTGAATAAAAACTGACATGCCAAACTCTAGGTACAAAGTGTTCCAAACAAGTCTAATCTAAGAAAACAAAAGTTTCTAGATCTTTTGGCCAAACACAACATCACAATATATGATCATAATAGGCATGTGCTATGACTTTTGGCAAAACAAGCACAAAATATAGAATTTAAAAGCAAGGGTGTGATTTAATCTAAAAAATCTAAAACACTTTGACATAGACAAGGCCTTCAACTTTAGACATGAACTTAGTAAATTGGCATAAGGCATAAAACAAAATTTAGATGGAAGATAGGATATTTTTCTAAAATATAAGGCACAAAAAATATTTTTCAAATTGGGTAAATAATTAACCTAAGCTACATAAACCAAAAGAAAATATTGGTGTCTAGGCCCAAAGTACACAAGGCATAAATAAAAATCAATCAATGTTTGAATTTAAATATGTAATAAATGGTTGGTTGAAATTAATAGAATAGTGTAATGATGTTATCATGATCTAAATATGTAATAAATGGTTTGTTTCAAGACTCTAAGGCAAAAAATCTTGAAATGATTTGGGTAGTGTAATATTACCCTTTTCAACCCAAAGACACACACAAAGATTTTTCAAAAGACTAGGGCAAAGATATGGTATCAAATGGATGGTGTAATGCCTCCTTAATAAATGGATTTATGTATGAATAATAATCATTTTTACATGGCATAATAAATAAAATAGATATTTATATACTTAAAAACTATGCAATAAAGGAGAAAATGACACAAACACCTAAGTGTAATGTCCTAGATCTTAAAACTAACAAGGTTACATAGTACTGTCAAATTCTAACTATATATGTGCCCTTGAAAGTATTTTAAGTGTTAAGATAAAAATAAAAGCACATGAATAAGAATTTTTTTTTTCACCACCCTTCTCTCAAGATATTATACAAGGATATGGAACTTTAGGCTACTCATCCTACATCAACAATATGTCTACAGTAAGTGGGGTTGTTCTAAAGCTAAATTTTTGTGTGTTTATAAATGGTCTCAAGTTTGGATAACAAAATGTATTCTCACATAATTTATATCTACATCAACTGAATTGTTATGAAAATATCTTGTTCTTTTCAAAAACACTATATGCATCACTTGCTTAGGGTAGTGTGATGTCCAAGTTGCCCTACAGTAAGAGGCAATATCTTATTAATAGAGTTTGCATAACTGATCAAGAAAATATCCTAGTAAGTTGACCATAATTTATATACCCCACCATGGATTGGGGTTAAAAATATACTAGGGGATGATTTTTTAGGTCAACACTTCCCTATAAAACTAGTGAGGAGGTTATGAACTCTCACTCACAAGCTAAATTGCATGAAAATAAATGACAACTGAAAAGACTTTGAAGGTCATGTTTAAATTACCCAAACCATTTAAATTTGAGGAGATCCTTAATAATATAATTTTTACATCTTTGTACAAGGAAAAAATTTAAATAAAGAGTGTTTTTGGTCACCTGAGTTCCCTAAAATGGATTGGGAGAGCATACACGCATCAATTATCTTGAAAAAATAATCAACTTTGAAAGAAAAAACATAAAACAAAACACTCTTAAGAGTATGAAATCTAAGTGTGAGTGTTTATTTTAGTGCACCAAAGAAATTTTTTCATGAAATTTGGCCCCTTGGCCTTAGTTGAAAACCTGTAAAAAAATTCATAAACATCTAAGCATAAAAAATAATTAGATTCTTTTTAGGCACCAAATAAAATATTCAAGACTTAAATACTTTCAAACTTGTGAATTTTTCTTACTTTAGTCCTTTAATTTTTAGAGGGTTTTTTATTTATTTGAATTAAAAAATGTGGGTGAGAAAACAAAATTTCAAAAATTTTATCTTGATTTTTTCTATTTTCTTGTCATAGATATTGGTGTTGATCCACACAAGGATCGATGTTGATCTATATAAATTTATGATGATCGATCAGGAACTGACATTGATTTCTTATTACATACCAAAAAATAAAAATAGAATATGTTTTCTCATAGATAGATGGTATGTAAGATGAACATAAAACCAATAAATAAGTTTAAGTCATGTAGTTAAATAGTTAGTCAAATGATATTCAAGCTGTTAGGAACAAAACAAAAACTAGAAATCTCAAGAACAATTTGTCAAACATGTTTTTTTCATGCCCTATTCTACACATAAGGGTCGATGTCAATCCTAGATAGATCAAAATCAATTCTATAAGGATTGACATTGATTCTTTTAGAATTAATGTCAATCTTTATGTAAATTGTGTGTCACTAAAAAACACAACATGTGAAAAACAAAGGTAAAAATTAAATTTTGAAGATTCTTTAGCATTATTTAGCAAAACTACAAGTTGCATATTAGTCTCATTACATGTATGTGATGTTCCATAAGGTCCCACCAGGCATGCTATTTGTGATAATAGGAATCTAAGAAGGGAGGTTAGTAACATGTTAGTTTAAGCAATAAAATATTCAATAAACACACTAACACTTACACTCCAAGCCTATATCTTAGGGGTGAGCTTAGTAACAAAATAGAAATGAAAGCACAACTAAAATGCAAAGGGAAACAAATAATTTACCTTTTTTGGGAGCTCAAAATGCATTGTTGAGTGGATTTCTCAGCTTGTAAATCAAAGCATTTGTTACGCCTAATTTTCACACCTACAATTTTTTGAATTAATGTGTTATTATTCATACTCTACCATAGCTATGACCTAGTCATAAAATTTAAAATTTAAAATGGGGACCCTAAGTCAATTAGTGTTATTTACGAATATTCATGATTTCAATTTAATAATTTGGTAATTATTATATTCATGAATTCATGTTTACATTATAATGGTTTTAAAATAATTTATGGATCAATAAATAAAATTGGCATATATATGATCAAATGAATGTTACATTTTCAGGTATAGATGAATTGACAGTCAGATTTTAACATGTCATAAGTTAAATTTTTAGTTTGAAAATACATAGAGTAATGAATATCATAATGTTGATTTCTAAGTTATTTAAAATATTCATTTGAATCAAATATTTAATAATACAAATGCAAATATTTGATTACATTGATGGTTTTAAAGGTGTCATAGTAATTTGGTCACATTGTTATGTTGCATACATGATCTTGTGATAAAATTAAGTTTGAAATTATAAGGTTTATTTATAACATAAGATAATTTATAAGGGGTTCTAAATTTAATCCAAACATTATCTATCCTAAATTCCAAAGTGATATGACTATATCTTTTGAATATCCTACTCGTCTCTCAAGACTTATATTTTCAAAGGTCCTAACCTAAAATCATTTATCTTATGTTTTGAAATAATAAACTATTAGGCCATGATGGTTTTGAATTTATTAACTAATTCTATGTCTTGATGGCATACATTTCAAAGGGAATAAAGGATGGCTATTTTGAAAGGTAATATGTATGACTTTGTTTCAAGTCATGAACTTGCATGACATGTTATGTTTGTTTGGTGAGTAAATAGTTTAGTGACTTACAAGTTTTGATATCATTATAAAGATTTTGGTGGTTTGAGAATTTATTGTAAGGAGTACATGTCTTGATACTTGGATAATGGTAAGGGGTTTACTAATCAATTTAGTGATTACTAAGTTTGATAATTTTTGCTAACTTAGTTGGTGGAATTGCTAAGTACATCCATGAATGGATGAAGCCAATAAAAATTGGACACATGAGCAAAATAGTTATGGTGGAGGATGTAAATTAAAAATATATTGTTTTCTTTTGTTTTGGTCATTTCACAAAGCTTATTTATGGAAGGGAAACTCTATCAATGTAGATTTTTGAGTTGCAGATAGGGATTTTGAGTAGAAAGATAAAAAGACTGTGTATCCAAGTATGCAATGAGCAAAATGATTTTTTTTTTGGAAATATTTACAAGTTATTTTGAAAATTCTTTATATTGTATGGAAAAGAATATAATTTTAGCTCTGCATGTTGATAGGTTTTGATGAAACTATTCATCTAAATTTGTGTGTATGTGTTTTAGGAATTTGAATTATATTATATTTTATGTTAGATAAATATGTCACTTCTCACATGAAATATTGATGCACATGGTTTAGTTTTTGATAAAGATATTTATCTGGCAGCTGATGTGATATAGATATGTTGGTTTCATGAGTTATTCTAACATGCAAATACATTTTCCAATCATAGTTTTCTACAATTTCATTTATTCATGAAGGATAAATTTACATGGTAAAGTTATTAAGATATATTACGTGAAGTTTTGAAAATAATGAAGTTTTTATGAATTTACACCTAAGATTTGAGTTTTGAGGGTCTATTTTCTATTGAAACAATTAGGAATCTCAATATTTTGAATTAAAAGTTTTATGTAGCTAGGGTTTTGTGAAAATGAGCTTTATTTATATTAGTAAAGCTTGAAGTTGCATGTATATATAGATTTTGGAAGAAATATTTACAAGTTCAATTTATGGAGATATTATATGAAAAAAAGATTGACATATTTTTTGTCAGCCATGAAAGTTTTGTTTGGAAATCTTTTCATTAAGAGGTTTTGGGTTTTCTTATAGAAGTCAAAATTGAAGATATTAGAAAGAGTAGTACTTGTTTAAAAATTGTGATAAATTATTTCATAATAGTGATATCAAATGTTTTCTTTTTGAAGGATTATTATTGAATCCTGTTGGAACTTCTCAATAAGAATATATGTAGAAACTATAATGGTTGTACTTTTTTAAAAAAAGCTTCGGATGGAGATAATGGTTGTTGTGGTATATTTTTTAATGGTCTGAAATGATCATAATTTCATACTTGGAATAGATTTTCATAAGAATCTAAGTATATTATTTTCATTAAGTGTTTGATTGATATAATGAAATATTGTGATAATATTTAAAAAGCATAAGTATATGGAACAAACTAAAACGGTATAGGCAGAGTATTTGAAGACAAAATTATGAAGAATATAATTTTTTCTGGTTCATTCATGATGTTGAGTCATGATAGTAAATGAAAGTTTAAAAATGGATTTATGTTTGATTTTGAAAATTGATCGAATTTCCTTCTATTGTCCAAAATCTACAAAATGGTCACCTACAAGAATTTTTATGGTGTTAAATTTGATGGCCAAATGACCATCACCACAAACCATAAATTATGTAGTTTGACGGTCATTTGAATGTCAAATTTAATTTGGTTGGAAAACACATTAAAATTGTTATTTTAATAAAAGTGAAAGTTTGTATGGAGATATTTGGTTCATTTTTCACATCATACAATCAAAATATTTTTACTATCAAGATATTTCACAAAAATAATTTATTTTCAAAAGCATGGTATTTCAAAATGGAATAAAGAGTAGTGAAGCAAGTTTTTAGAGATTTTATATATTGTTTGACAGTAGATCGATTATATGTGTGTGTGTGTGTGTGTGTGTGTGTGTGTGTGTGTGTGTGTGTGTGTGTGTGTGTGTGTTACTGAGTAAATTATTGTGCAAAATGGAATCAATGTAAAGATGAATTTCATTTAATATGATATGCTATTTGATTATTTATTGATTAATTGATATTCTAAATATTTCTAGTTAACTAAAAGGGGTCCCCGACCCTTAGGAATACCTGGTCTAAATTCAAATATTTGATCTCTTAAGACTTTTAAAGTGTCTTAAATAATTTTTAATTTGTAACCGTCAAATTAATTAACTTTTAAAAATAATTAACAAAGATGACAAATAACTAACTAAAGTTATTTATAACTTATTTTTCAACCAGCTTTGAATGTTTAAAAGGAGATCAAGGATTCATTTGAAAGGGAGAAATAACATAGGTATTGAAGATTTATACACTACCAAGTTAATCATTTTTCTCTCTCTTTTATGTGATTTCTCTGAGATAGCATGATTTTTTACAAATAGACCAATGGTACTTTCTCTGATGGTTGAGTATACTGCTTTGACAACACAAGTATATGTAGTTTTATATTATCATTTATAATTGATTATTTGAATATTGTTAAGTTTAATAACTTTTGATGATTGCAACATGCAGTCTTATGTATATAATCTAAGTATTCAACCCAAATAATGATGATAACATCATTTTTTACTATAAATTGTTGATCTATTTGATTGTAAAAGTTATCTTTGAAGGTATTTTGTATGAAGGATGTTGATTTCTTAGATAAAATTGATTTGATTTTCTAAGATGACTCTTATTTATTAAGACTTACAATTTTTTTAATTCTATAATATATTTTATTTATTTGAGTTTGATTTCTAGTTTAATTTTTAGTAACATTAGTTTTAGATTAAGGTAAAAGCAGGTTTTGAAGAGGCCCCGAAACCCTATTACAGAAGCAATAAAGATAAAACGTTTACAAGCACCAGGAGAAGCATTCCTGAATCCTACTAAGAAGTAGCACTAACCTTTGGTTAAACAAGGATGGCCTCAATATTCAATTACATCCAACCTTTTAATTTCCAAAAAATAGTTTAATAACTATTTTTTTGGGGTAAAATCCAGAATTGTTGCCTGCCTTCCATCAGCTATATTATGCTTGCTTTCTAGCTCTCTGATTTTTCTTATGGGTTTTCTTCCAGGTTTGTCTGGACAGCCAACATCCGCTTTCACTTTTGAATTCTGCTCTTCTCTTTTTCCAGATTTATCCAAAATAGAAGCACTATTTTTCACCTTCATTTGCTGGTCTTTTTTGCTGCTTCTGGTTTCTATTCCTTTCGTATTTGTCTTCTTTTCAGCCCTTTTCCTTTGGTTTGGAAAATGCTTTAAATTTTCTCCTTTAACATTCGCAGGAAGCTCTTCCAAAGGCAATTCATTATCAACCTGATTCCTCATTGGCTGAGAAAGAAGAGGAACTCTCTCCTTTAATTTATTTCCTGTATCAGCCAAGATTTCTCCTTCCTCCAGCACTACTTTGCCTTCTGCCTCTCTCCGTAGATCCTCTACCCTTTGGTATAGAATGATTTCCTTTGATAAATCTATCAAATCTTCTTTTCTATGTGTGGGTACTGTGGTTTCTGATTGCCTTCCCTTCCCTTCTGTCTCAAAATTTTCTATATCTCCCCAGTTGTCTTCTATCTTTTGATAGCCAACAATTTGTTTAGTTAAATCTATCAACTCATCTTTCCTATGTTCAGGATTTGTGGTTTCTGGTTGCAGCCCATATCCTTCTTGCTCATAATTTTCTTTCTCCACCACAGCCTCTTCATCTGCATCTGATTGTGGTTCTTTTGATTCTTCAATAGGGATCTCTTTCTCCTCCTCAGCATGCAGTACTTTAATATCTTCATTCTTCTTTAGTTCTTTTTGATTGTTTTCTTTAGTTATCCATACTTTCTTGTGCTGAACCTTGTTCTTCCTTTCATCCAAAACACTGCTTGTTTTAGTAACATTAGTTACTTTCTTTGATAGTTTTTGTTTATTTATGATTTATTTATTTATGTTAGTGTTAGTTTTAGTTTAGGTTCGATTTCTTATTTTAGTTTCTTAATTATGTGTTATTGTTCATCTCTTTAGGATTGTTGAGTTATATTTATTTTATTTATTTATTGAAGATCTATTTTTGAAATGATTTATAATATTGTCTTCTATGTTTCCTTTGCTTATTATATATTGGTGATCATTATGAGTATGAACATAAGATACACCTTTTCATAATCTAATTTTCTATCCTTCAAGAGATAATATAATTCATATGATTTAATCTATTGGATAAATCATAAGACAGTTTATAACAGACTTGAGATTAAATTATATAATATTAAAGGAATGATTAAATTCTTAGATCAAAACATTTTTTATGAGTATCTCTTCTTGACATAATTGATTTTCATTTTATGTTTGATCGATTTAGTAAATATTTTTAAACTTGATTTAGATTTATTATTTAACATAGTAATCCCCATAACTTTAAAAATACCCTTTTGGACATCTTAAGACTAATTTTCAGCCATATGTCCCTTACAATAAAATTGGTATGATTCCATATTAGCATTCATGATAGGTGAATGGGTTGATTCATTAGAGTGAATTTTTTCACCATAAACAAATTTGATAATGCCATTGGGGACTTTAAGTCAAGTTTATTTATTTATCCATTCTTGTCTTCAATGATTCACATTAACATAATTAGTCCCTAGTATTCAGTTTATAGTTATCATAATTAGTTGCCTAGATTTTGATTCTAGTTTTATGATTATTTCTTGCTTAATTATGAAAAATATGGATGAGCTCACTCAAGAATGGATTTACATCAAAATATTAATTTAAAATTAAGTCAATCAAAGTCTATTTGAAAGAAAAAGAGTTCATAAGAGAATATTTATTATGATTTCTTTCAAAATTAAATGAAATTCATATTCCTTTTCGATCAAGTTGTGATATTTTGTTGGAAGAATAACTTATCTAAGAGTTATATTCAGATTATTCATAAAATTGATACTATTGATTTTGGATCAACCTTGAAGTTTGCTCATATTTGAAGACAAAATAAAGAGTTTGTAAGCTTTGCTAACTTAATCATGATATGTTCAAATGCAAAAGATTTTCTACATTAATGTTGCATTTTGAACATGAATTTTCTAAAGAATTTTCTATTTTTTTTTTAATAATCAAATCATGGCATGGTATACTAAAAATACTTTTTAAGAATTAGATTACAATTCATATAGTTCATCAGAATGTGATTTAGATTTTTCATTAGAATTAGAATTAGAGAAATTTAATTCGTTCAGTAAATTTGATCAACCATCTAATAACATATTTTATCTCAATTTTGATTTATTTTGTAGTAATGATTTTTTTTCAAATAAAACTATACCTAATTTTCTTTCAAACATATCTAATAAAGAAGATAACAATGTTTTGGAAAATTCTGAAGTAGGAACTCCTTACTTAGATTTGGTTTTTTTTTAAGATTTTGAATCTAATTATTTTTCCAACAAAAATTATTCATCTACTTATGATTTTATTATGGTCTACAACAATGTCAAATCTAATTTGAATCTTTTTGATAATTTTCCTATCACTTTTGATTTAAAAGATCATGCTCATTATGAAATTTATGATCTCTTTGATGCTAGATTTAGTTCTATAACAACATAAAAATATCTTCATGATGTTGCATACACCGAGATGAACAATAAATTGACTAAAATTGAGTATGAAAAGTTTGATTTTCTAGATTATTTAGATCATAATATAAAATTAATAGGCAAGTATGCTATTTATAATAAGGTTGCATGTACATAATTTAAATCAGAATACTTATTTAATAAAATTGACTATGAATGTTTCAAAATTTATGATGCTTTAGAGTTTGAAACAATAGATTTTATCAAAATATGTTAAATCAAGAGATATTTAAAATTATTTAGAGATACCTAAAAACTCAAGTCAATTTATTGATCAAGATTCTCTCTATTTTATCTTTAAAAATATTCATCTCACTCCAAATTAGATAGATAATATTTCATTTATAATACAAAACCAAGAAATGGATAAAAACATGCATAATCATGATTTAATTATGTTTATTCAAAGTTATATAATGTTTTTATCATGTTGTATTATTAATTTAAAATCATATAGCTTGACTTATCATAAATATTTGCATACTAAAAATAATGTCTTTTATTATATTTATATTGGAGGAGATCTATTATCATGTATTCTTATATCTTCTTTATTTATTAAGTTTTATTTCTTTGCTTTTGTTAGTTTCTAGTTATGATGTATCTTTCATTTTGTCCCACAGTGGATGATTTTTTATGTTGGTTAATGATTTATTTCTTTTTAGCTTGTAAATATTTTGTCAAATTTTTATGTTTTTCTTTTCTTTTTCCATTTTGGTTTGTGTTCTTTTCTTTCCTTTTTTTCCTGCTACTCTTGTTTGAATTTTACTTTTGAAAAGATCAACAAGTGTTTCAAGTGGATGAAGTTTTTCATGTTATGAGGGATAATGCAAAGATGTTGAAATTTAGCTATAAGTGTCAATAATTTTTAGATATTACTCTTTATAAATTTATTTTTCTTTATACATGATTAATATATACTGATTTATAATGGTTGTAAGAAATATTATATCTTCAAATACTATACTAAAGGCATTTGAATTTATGTGTGCATCCATCCTAGAATTATCTATTATATCATTCCCTTTCTTCATGCCACACTATCTGAACATCTCATCCCTTGTTAAAATTTATTTAAAAAGGTTTTCACATAGCTACTTGAGAAATGATTTACCTAGATCACACTCTCAATTTAATGTTATTATAATAGGCAATTTGATCTCTACCCAATTTCATACTTGAAATTAGATATTAAGGTCACCAATGTTATACCTAATTTTCACACCCTTAACTTTTCTAAAATAATATGCTATTATTCATACTCTGCCATAGTAAAGATCTAATCATAAAATTTAAAATTACAATTAGGGACCCTAAGTCAATTAGTGTTATTTATGAATATTCATGATTTTAATTTAATAATTTGGTAATTATCATATTCATGAATTTATTTTTTCATTATAGTGATTTCAAAAGCATTTGTTGATCAAAGAATAAAATTATCATATATATACGATCAAATGAATGTTATAGTTTCAATTGTAAATGAATTGACAATCATATTTTAACATGTCGTAAGTTAAATTTTTATTTTAAAAATACATAGAGTATTGACTATCATAATGTTGACTTCTAAGTTGTTTAAAATATTTAGTTGAATCAAATATTTAGTAATCCAAATGCAAATATTTGATTACATTGGTGGTTTTAAAGGTGTTATGGTAATTTGATCACATTACTATGTGCCATATATGATCTTGTGATAAAATCAAGGTTGAGATTATAATGTTTATTTATAACCTAAGATAATTCCTAAGGATTTCTAAATTTAATTTAAACATTATCTATCCTAAATTCTAAATTGATATGACTAGATATTTTGAGGATCCTAGTGGTCTTTTAACGCTTATGTTTTCAAAGATCCTAACCTAAGATCATTTATCTTAAGTTTTGAAATAATAAACTATTTCAAATTTATCACCTAAGTCTATGTTTTGATATCATACATTTCAAAGGGAATAAAGGTTGGCAATTTTGAAAGGTAATATGTATGACTTTATTTCAAGTCACGAACTTTCATGACATGAAATGTTTGTTTGGTGAGTTTGTGGTTTAGTGACTTACAATCTGGTAGGGTGAATTTAATGTGAAGCATATTAGATGTTTCAAGATCATGATAAATATTTTGATAGTTTGATAATTTATTATAAGTATTACATGCCTCAATCCTTAGATAATGGTAAGAGGTTTAGTAAGAGATTTAGTGATTACTAGTTTAATCATTTTTGCCAACCTAGTTGGTGGAATTGATAAATACATCCTCAATTAGATGAAGCAAATAAAAATTAGACACATGAGAAAAATAGTTATAGTGGAGGATAAAAATTATAAATAGATTGTTTTTATTTATTATGGTCATTTCATGAATCTTGTTTCTAGAAGGGAAACTCTATCAGTTTGGATTTTCGAGTTGCAAATAAGGATTTTAAGCGGAAAGATAAAGAGACCACATATCTAGGTATTCCAATAGAAAATTGAATAAATTTTTGAAAATATTAATGAGTTATTTTAAACATTATTTCTATTTCATTGAAAAGAATACAATTTTATCTCTAAATGTTGATAGGTTTTGATGAAACTATCTATTTAAATCTGTACATATGTGTTTTGGGAAGTTAAATGAAATTATAGTTTATGCTAGATAAATATGTCACTTCTCACATAAAATATTGATGCAAATGGTTTAGTTTTTGATAAATATATTTATCTAGTGGTTGATGAGTTACATATATGTTGGTTTCATGAGTTATTTGAACATGCAAATACTTTTTTTAGTCATAATTTTCTACATTTTCATGTATTCATGAAGGATAAATTTTCATGATAAAGTTATGAAGATATATTAGGCTATGTTTTAAAAATAATAATTTTTTTTTATGAATTTATACCTCAGTTTTGAGTTTTGAGGGTCTATTTTCTATTGAAATGATTAAGAATCTCAATATTTTAAAGTAAAAGTTTCATGTAGCTAGGGATTTTTGAAAATGAACTCTGTTTGTTTATATTAGTAAATCTTGAATTTACATGCATATATAGATTTTATAAGAAAGCTTTACAAGCTCAGTTTATGGAGATATATGGACAAAAAATTGACATATTTCTAGTCACCAATGAAATTATTGTTTGGAAATATTTTCATTAAGATGTTCTGAGTTTTCTTATAGAAGTCAAAATTGAAGATATTATAAAGAGTAGTGGTTGTTGAAAAATTGTGATAAATTGTTTCATAATAGTGATATTAAATGTTTTCTATTTAAAGGATTCTTCTTGATTCCTGTTAAAACTTCTTAATAAGAATATATTCAAAAACTATAATGGTTCATTTTTTTTTAAATGCTTTGGATGGAGATAATGGTTGTTGTGGTGTATTTGTTAATGGTTTGAAGTTATCATAATTTGATACTTGAAGGGATTTTCATGAGAATTTTAGTATACTATTTTTATTAAGGTTTTGATTAAAAAAATGAATATTGTGATAATATTTAAAAACCATGAATATATGGAACAAAATAAAATGTTATGGACAGAGTATTTATAGACAAAATTATGAAGAATATAATTTTTTCTAGTTCATTCATGATGTTGAATCATGATAGTAAATGGAAATTTAAAAATGAGTTTATATTTAATTTTTGAAATTGATTGAATTTCCTTCTATTGTACAAAATATGTAAAATGATCACCCATAGAAATTTTTATGGTGTTAAATTTGATGACCAAATGAACATAACCATAAACCAGAAATTATGTAGTTTGATGGTCATTTGAATGTCAAATTTAAGTTGGTTAGAAAATACATTAAAATTTCTATTTTTAGAAAATTGATTGTTGTTTTATAGATATATTTGGTTCATCTTTCATGTGATATAGTCAAAATATTTTTACCATCAAGGTATTTCATAAAAATAATTTGTTTTCAAAAGCAAGGTATTTCACATGAAATAAAGAGCAGTGAAAAAAGTTTTTGGAGATTTAATATATTACTTGGTAGTAGATTTATTAAATATACTCTATCTCTCTCTCTGTGTGTGTGTGTGTGTGTGTGTGTGTGTGTGTGTGTGTGTGTGTGTGTGTGTGTGTTATTGAGTAAATTAAAATGCATAATGGAATTAATACAAAGATGAATTTTATTTAATATGATATGTTATTTGATTATGTATTGATTAATTGATATTCTAAATATTTTTAGTTGACCAAAAAGGGTCCCCACCCATTAGGAATACTTGGTCTAAATTCAAATATTTAATCTCTTAAGACTTTTAAAGAGTCTTTAATAATTTTTAATTTGTAACTACCAAATTAATTAACTTTTAAAACCAATTACTAAAGTTGACAAATAACTAACTAAAGTTAGTTATAACTTATTTTCCAATCAACTTTAGAGGTTTAAAAGGAGATCAAGGATTCATTTAAAAGAGAAGAACAACATAGGTATTGAAGAATTATACACTATCAAGTTAATTATTTATCTCTCTCTTCTATGTAATTTCTCTAAGATATAATGACATTTTATAGTTAGAGCAATGGTTCTTTCTCTGATGGTTGAATATACTACTTAGACAATATAGGTATATCCAGTTTTGTATTATCATTTATAACTCATTATCTGAAGATTGTCAAGTTTAATATCTTTTGATGATTGTAGCATGCAGTCCTATGTGAAGATCTAAGTATTAAACCCAAATAATAATTAAAACATCACTTTTTATGACATATTGTTGATCTAATTTATTGTAAAAGTTATCTTTGAAGATATTTTGTATGAAGGATGTTGTTTTCTTAGATAAAATTGATCTTATTTGCTAGGACGACTCTTATTTATTAAGACTCACAATTTTTTAATTCTATAATGTATTTTATTTATTTGAGTTTGATTTTTAGTTTAGTTTTCATGAACATTAGTTACTTTCTTTGATAGTTTATGTTTATTTATGATATATTTCTTTATGTTAGTGTTAGTTTTAGTTTAGATTAGATTTCTTAGTTAGTTGTTGTCGTTATTTATCTCTTTACGATTATTGAGTTATATTTATTTTCTTTATTTATTGAGGATCTATTTTTAAATTGATTTATAATCTTATCTTCTATGTTTACCATGTTTTTTATCTTTGATGATCATTATGAGTATGAACATAAGATACACCTTTAAACAATCTAATTTTATATCCTTAAAGAGATCGTTTAATTCATAGGCTTTACTCTGTTGGATAGGTCAGACAATAGTTTATAATAGACTTGATATTGAACTATATGATATTGAAGGAATGATTAACTTCTTGGATTAAAACATTGTTTATGAGTAACTCTTCTTGCCATAGGATTTTTATGTTATGTTTGATCAATTTAGTAAACATTTTTAAACTTGATTTAGATTTATTATTTAATATAGTAATCCCTAGAACTTTAAAAAACTATTTTTTCATGCCTTAGGACTAATTTTTAACCATATGTCCCTTCTAATTAAATTAGTATGATTCCATCTTGACCTTCATGATATAGGAATGATTTGATTCATTGGCATGACTTTTTTCACAGTTATTGAACTCTTTGGCAAATGAATCTTGTTGGATCCTTCTCTCCTTTGCACCATTAGATTTTATGTGGCTTGATGTAGATTAACTCAAGTTTGTGGTATTATAACATTATTTGAATTAAAATAACTTATATCTCTCTCCAAATTTACATTATATCTTTGGCTTATGAGATATTAAAACTCAAGAGGTATGGCATTGTATTTATAGCCCAAAGATTTAACTCTCACCCAATGTGAGTTAGGGTGGATTTAAGGCTTAGAATTGGTTCAAATCTAACCTAGGTGAGTTAAATATAACCTCAATAGAGTTAAAATTTGTCAAGTAATCATTATTTACAATTACTAGGCATGGGTATCCAAAATAGATATTTTCAAAGATCTCGACAACTCATAAAAGCAATGATGAAAGGATAGGATATTTGAATTTTTGAATTTCCTTTTTTATAATTTTATTTATTTTACATAGATAATTTAACTAGTCTTTTAATTTATTTTATCTTGTTAATTAATTATATTTATCCATTTACCTCTTTCAATATTTGATATTTTTTCATGTTCCCCACTAAATAGGATCATAGGCCAAATTAACCATTGTGGTGTTACAGGATGATTAGGAATGAATCCATGAGAGGTTATTATTTCATACAATAGGATACCCAAATTAGGTATACCTCAACACATTTTCAATCATTGATGAATGATGTGCAATCAAAATTTGAATTTTTAATGATTACTAGGCTTAATTTATAATGGTTAGTAGGAATTGGTATGAAGTTTCATCAAAAGCTAATTGTGGCTAATCTTAGGTGTCTACAATAGCCACATATCACTAATGTCTCCAACTTGGCACTATTATCCTTAGCCCTATCTCTTCCCAATGGATAGTTTTTCAAATATGTGCCCCTCCTAAGGTTAGCTTAATCTCATTTTCTTATCTATACAAGCAATAGAACCCGATAAATACAAGTCTAATCCACCTCTATTCATTAGATGGAAAATAGATGCAAAACCTATTCAAACCAAAGACAAAGTTGTGTAAAATTAAGGTATTTTATCCATATTCTACTCTATGTTTTGTATAATACCATTTATAACATCTCTAATTAAAGTTTTCAAATATTTCAAAGATCAATCACATTTTAAGGCATCTAAGGCCAATTTCATTATAACATTCACTTGAACATATATCAAGCACTAGGTGAGAGAACTAAATTAGACTTGATCCCTCATTAGAGTATCGGTATGTTAGTAACTCTCTACATAGTAGGGTTTTTAGGATGTCTATTCCATCCTACTAACATACACTTGATTCTTGTTGACATCATACTTGCAAATAAAACTAGGGTTTATACATCAAATCAATATTTCCAAGTATAATATAGAGATGAGTTTTAATCATGTAGGAATATAATATATAGACACATGCACATGTGACACCTAAAAATAGTAATACTCTTGAAAAAGGTATATTAGAACCACATTTAGGACACCACACATGGATGTAACTACTGTCTAAATTAGGCACTAATGTCTAGTGAATAGATGAATACTAAAATCTTGTTGATGACATATACTAATACTTAAATCTCAAATTCTAGAACCTAGATCATTTGAGATAATTAATTTTTAGATAAGTGTCTATTTATCCCTATTTGTTTCAATTTAGAGAAATTTAAATAGGCAATAGCTTAATTATTACAATTTATGTAAATAATTTAGACATCTCATACCTTTAACTAAGCATAGGACTTACATGTGTAAAACCCAAAAAGGTTAAATCATTTGGTGAACCTGACATACTTTGAATATTGCATCAAACCCTATATTTTATTAATTATTATTTTTGTGCAATATATTTATGGATGAATACTTCTAATTTTCTAATTTTATCTATATAACTCATCTAATTTTCTAGTTATCATGATGCATGAAATGCTCCTAATAACATCCTTAAAGCCTTATGGGATGAAAGTACCACTATTTGATCAGGACATCATTTCACCACATTCATATAATATTTCATTCAAGGGGTGGATTTAAACTATGATGATCCATAGTTATGTTTATATGAGGATGTATAATTACTATAGGGTGATATCAATGGGATTTACAAACACCATTTACATTATTCAGAATTATTCCATCCAAAACTTTCTACTTGTTGACACCAATTTGATGGGATGTGATAGGGAAAGGTTTGAGCCCATTTCATGCATGAAAATGTGGGGCCAAAAAATCTATAATAAACTCAAATGTGGGGGTATCACTGAGTTTATGAAAATAATCACAAAACATAATGCAAAAGTGTCCTAGGATTTTGTAGTCACCTAGAACAAATACAAGGTGACCATTCGTGGCATAAAAATCATTATTATAGAGCAATTTATTGGGGAGGAAATTGGTATGCCATTTGAGGGGACTACGTCATTTAAAGACTAAACAAAGAAATAAGATATTATACAGTTATTATTTCAAATGAATGAGTTTATGAAGACTAATAAGAAAGGCTTCTCTTGGGCAGACCTTCCTTGTCACTGGCCTGAAATCTATCTCTAGGTTATGTGATATATGACTCTTGAAGGTAAATACACATTGATATTTTCTCACCATTTCTTGTTTCTAGATAACTTTATTATCTATAAGTATACCTTTCTTTCTACTTAAATATCTTGAATGCGCCACTTTGGCTCATCAAGTAAATGATAAAAACCCTATCCTATACCAAGGGCTAAACCTCCTCATCAAACATGGCCAAACCCTTCATAGTCAGGAGATCCCTTAGGGGGGATCCTCCACCAAGGAGGACTCCCTAGAGGAGGATCCCACCTCAAGATCCTATTAACCATTTGAGAGCACCCCTTAGGCTAGTATTTCCAAATCCCCTATTGATGACCTTACCCTCAATTTATTCATACTGAAACCCAAGCGGATCACCCTTGATGTGGGAGCCTCTGAGAAGATCACTCAAAAGGTTAAATTCATTTTGTTAGAGGAGATAAAAATTAACAAAGTGTAATTAGAGAAGTTTAACTCCAATGTGAAAGAGGTAGGGCTGGTCCTCACCAATCTTATACAAGAATGTAATGTTCTTCATAAATAGGCTGAGTCTATGGTGAAGTCTTTCATCTAGTCTTCTAAACCTACTCAGACCCCTATCAAATAGTTTCTCATGATCTTGGAAAACCCCGCACCTGGTTCCCCTAAGGTGGTCCCCTTAAAGAATATTCTACTTAAGGTTTAAGGGCAGAAGAGACCTCGTATGATATTTCTAGGAGAAGTAATATAAGGACTTGGTAACCACACATGGGCTAAGATTTCAAATGTTAAATAGGGAATCCTAGTGAAGAACCCTAAGGAAGTTGAAGACCCACTAGAGGTACCCCTCCTAATCTTTTATTTTTTCTTCTATTTTCTAAATTATTGATTTAGTCTAGTTGGTATTTTGATGTTTTTGCTAGGTAGCTTTTTCTTGGCGTATTGATACTTTTTGTATTTCACTTTCAAGGTTCTAAGATCCTTGTAAAACCTAGTTTTTTACCCTATCAAATTAAAAAAAATCAATTTCACATTAGGGTTTCAATTTATTTTACATCTAATTTAAATTGTTGAAAAAAAACCTTAGCTTTCAAAAAACCCTAACCCTTAACACACTTAGGGTTTGCATACTTTTTATATATAGTCACATTTTAATTCCTAAAATATCACAATTTGTTGAAAATTTTGATTTTCACAAAATTTCATAGATTACTATTCTTAAAAGGTTAAAAATATACAACACTTGTTTTCCTACCTTTCAATTTAAAATGGTAGAATTTAACAATGGATTTGATGAAATAGATAAGCTTCAATTATAATAATTTGTGTCCAAACATAAGGATATACAAGATGATTTCATAAACATTATTCAAGATGGAATCCAAAATAACAATAATGGTCATTCTTTAACCCCTCTGGTTAATGATGTTATTACACCTTCAATGGGGCCACTCAACCAACTTAAATAACACAACCCAAGCTTATTATTTGACCATCATTAACAACTACTCCACTTGTGGCTAATTCTTCTCCTCCTGATGTACAATCCCTTATGTAACAAGTTATTTCTCTAGAATATAAGGTGTTACATATTAAACAAGGAAAATCAAAGCCTTGACATGCTTTGGATTCCAACATTCTTTGCATACACCTTTGACAAATCACATTCCATCAAATCCTTTGACATTCAATTTTATATAACCCAAGCTCACATTATATGATGGAAAGGGTGACCTAGAGCATCACCTTAGAGACTTTAATCTAACATGCTTGGATTATGTGTCCAATGATTGGCTTCTTATGAAGCTATTTCCATGTAGTCTTAAGGATTATTCCCTACAGTGGTTATATGATTTTCCTAACCAATCTATCATGTCATTCAATCATTTAGTATATATGTTCATAACACACTTCTCTATCAACATACATTATAGATATTATATGCACAATTGGCATGGATAAATAAAAAGTCAAATAAGCCCATAGCCAATTATGTCTTACAACACAAGATAATCTTATCAAAATTGACTAGCCCTATGGTAGATAGAGAGCTTCAAGATATATTTAAATAAAGTATATTACCATCACTTCACAAAGAAATCTTATTCGATAAGTTTTACACATTTACATATATTTGCCACATAGTTAAGGAAGTAGAGGTTAAGCTCTTAGAAATGGGAAAACTCAAGTACACAAATGGATTAAATTCAACTATCAAGAGTACAAATAAATATCCATACAAGGTGAGGTCTACAGAAAACAAAAGTGATCAAAATGCCATAGTCAATACATCTTTAAAGCCTTATCCCAAATTGGTTTTATTAGCTCCTCAGTTTAGAGTCTCCACTAATATAATAGAGTGACCAACACCAGTTATAAAAATATTGAAATGTAATGTAATATCTCTCCCTCCCATTAAACAGGTTGATATGACACAACCTCTTCCAAAGAGTTATGATTCAGGTGCATTTTGTGAGTATCATAGGGAACTGAGACACACCACAAATAGATGTATTAATTTGAAGCACCAGATATAGGATCCAATTGAGGCTAACATTATTGATGTGGGTATACCCACTAAGGCACTAAAATAATAAATAGAGGTAAAGGCACTTAATAAATTTTCAAATCCTTTCCCAAAGCATATAGATAATGAGGTAAGGGTCACATTAGGTGTTAATTTTTTTAGAAAAGTTTTCTTTTTTAGATTTTGTGCTTAGGCATGCACTTAGAAGTCATGCCAAGTCAATTCTTTACATATTAATTCTAGGTGAGAGCATAAAAGGGTCTAGGGTGTATAATATTTAACACACTAACAAATGGATCAAATTCAACTATCAAGAGTAAAAATAAATATCCATACAAGGTGAGGTCTACAGAAAACAAAAGTGATCAAAATGCCATAGTCAATACATCTTTAAAGCCTTATCCCAAATTGGTTTTATTAGCTCCTCAGTGTAGAGTCTCCACTAATATAACAGAGTGACCAACACCAGTTATAAAACTATTGGAATGTAATGTAATATCTCTCCCTCCCATTAAACAAGTTGATATGACACAACCTCTTCCAAAGAGTTATGATTTAGGTGCATTTTGTGAGTATCATAGGGAACTGAGACACACCATAAATAGATGTATTAATTTGAAGCACAAGATATAGGATCCAATTGAGGCTAACATTATTGATGTGGGTACACCCACTAAGGCACTAAAATAATAAATAGAGGTAAAGGCACTTAAGATATTTTCAAATCCTTTCCCAAAGCATATAGATAATGAGGTAAGGGTCACATTAGGTGTTAATTTTTTTAGAAAATTTTTCTTGTTTAGATTTTGTGCTTAGGCATGCACTTAGAATTCATGCCAAGTCAATTATTTACATAGTAATTCTAGGTGAGAGCATAACAGGGTCTGGGGTGCATAATATTTAACACACTATAGCACTAGCATCAATTTCACACAAGGTGAAAGCCTTGTGTGCTCACCCAAAGTGCAATATCAAAGGAACTAGGCTCATGCTAGGATATTTGAAACATGGCATTACCTTGGTGTCAATGAGACTTGTTCATTGGAGAGATGGTATTAGGTGACCTCTCGGTGCTAATTTGTTCTAGGAAAGTTCAATGGGTGTGATCCTATTCAAGGGTGTAAGTCCCATGGTGCAGGTTCATATATAGCTGGACATAGATCTTAATGGCATAATTTGTGGGGTTAGTGAGGTAATGGTCATTAAATCACTTAGTTGAGCCATGGGGGAAGCTTATGTTCATGTTATAATTCTATAATTTATCACTCTAGGCATGGGTATTAGGGCCTTGATGCATGTTGGTTTTAACACTTAATGGATTTCATAGGCATCCTAAAGTCATTATATGGCATAATGATTCCATTGGTGACCTAGAACAAACCTTTGTATTGTAATACATTGTACTAATGAAAAATATAACATTATTCACATAAAAATAAATATATCAAAATATAATAGTGCTAACTCATTTGAAAGGAATCAACAACCTAGAATATAATCAAGTCATTTTATTAACTTTAATGTCATCAACACAAAATATAGTTTATATAAAAAAGCATATGCTCATCCTAGAAACTACTCATGCCTATTATCTCATAGATGAGCTTAGGTTATACATTAAGATTTATTAACATAGTTCATGATGTGTATAATATCTAATAGTGACTCTTGATTTCACCAAAGCTTCACTACCATTAATTGCCCTTTTTTAGTCTTTAGGTTCAAGCTCATTTAAATAGGTAGAGGAGCATATTCTTACCAAGTGGGATGGGTGCACACCAGATGTTGAGATATTATTTAGGTTTTTTATACTACCAAATATAGTACTCTAACACCCACACACTCCAACCTCCACATTTAAGCATTTAATGAGATTTTCCTTCAAACTTGGGTGCTAAACAACTACCTACAAACTAGTGCAAGATTTCCAAAGATTCTTCTAGTTGGCACTAACAATTTTAAAAGGGAAGTCATTTGTATGACTATCATGAGCTAATATGTGTTGAGTTGGCATGGTCCACAAGGTAAGTGACAAAAAGGGGGCCCAACATTACCCCATATAGAATTACTAATCCACCTTGAACTAGTCTTTCAGTGCCTTTGGTGTGCAAAATTTAGTTGAATCTTGCTCTAGATCTACCTTGAAGTTTTTAAAGCCCTAGATAGTGAGCTTGATCTCTTAAATGGCACCTTATATTTCAATCAATGTAGGCTTGAGGGTGAGTAAATCCATACTTTTCAATTCTTTTATAAAGGATTCAAGCCTTTCCCTTGCTTGCCTTACCCCACCATTTAGAATATCTCCTTACTTACCTTTGTTTGGAAGGTATAGAAGAGGGTTTATAGTTCTTGTTCTTAGGTCTATATCTTAGTACTTAAGTCATTAACATGTGCCATCACTTGCACGTGCTTGATTTAGCTCACTATGAAAGAGTGTTTAACTAAGGTGTCTTCCTCCTTCACATTTCTAAGGCATACATTGATGATTGTAGTTTGTGTGGGAAAGTTGAGAAATATTACATCTTCTTCCATACCCTATTCTAGTTTGTCAAAGAGGTCTTCTACCAAATTGAGTTTTTAGTTTAGCTCTCTTTTTATGGCCTTATAGGGATCTTCTTCCTCCTATAGCATTAACTTCATTTAAGGAATATCTGTTCTACTAATGCATAAATTTTGTCAACCTCTTTCATCTCTGAGGTATCCACACCATCAAAAAGGGATGGATCTTCCTCTTCTATGCACTCGACTAGCTTCTAGAGTTTGAGATTCATTGCCTTTAATTCCTCCTTTACTTTGATCATAATGCCTTTCTACTTGGAGGGATGAATGTCATTGATAATGTTCTTGTGTGCCACTTCAAAGGTAATTTTGAGGAGGGTGTTAGCTGACCTCACAAGGTTCATATCTCTAGGATTCACTATATGGTAATCATGCCCCTCCTTTCAATTCTTTATGCTTTGAATTACTTTCTTTGGAACCTTGAACTGAGGCTCATCCATGTATCAATCAAGAGAAAAAGAGACTTGATGAAACATTAACATTTTGGAAGTTTTGTGGTGCATGTACTCCATCATGTAAAAGTAATCTTCTTCAGTGAATCCCCATTGCAATTTTACCTATAGTTTGGCTCATACTCATCTTATTCTACTAGCTTCTTCTCTTCTCCACTAGTTCTAGTGCTCCTTCTAGTGCCTTCTTCTCCTTCCTCTTCTTCTCTCTCTATGAGGGGTTCTACATTAGACTTCTCCCCTTGGTCCATTTCTTCCCTTTCTTTTGTGTTAGACTCAATTTCATGTTCTCCTTCTCATAGGGGTTCTTTCATGGACATTTCCCCCTTGTTTATTTATTCCTCTTATTGGGGCTCTTTAGCCTGAGCTTCTTTGGTGCCAGCCTTTCTCTCCTCTTACCCTAATGGGGTATCTACTTCCTTATTTGTGATTTTTTTAAGGCACCAGTATCACCTTATTTATATTTAGTCACCGATTATAGACTAGGGCATGCTTTTTGTGTATCTTCTTCTACCATTCTAGTGTAGGTGTTAGGCACCTTTTTTGGTACTGTTTCCTCTTTAGGTTATGCACTAGTGGTAACCTTCTTCTTTTATCTTTCCTTCACCATCCTAACCCTTTATTTTTTGGCCCCTTTTCCTCTTTTTCCTTTCTCCTAGTCTTCTCCTCCTTGGCCTTTCTCTTTGCTTCCTCTTTCCAAAAATTTTCTTTTTTAGCCTTACTCTATGCAGTTTGTGCCACACATTTATTTTCTCTCACCTCTATCTCATTGGCCTCTATGTGATCATTTTTATCTTGGGGCATGCCATTGGCCCTCATTACCTCTCACTTGTAATGTAAATTTAGAGTCACTTCAATGTGATCTTAGCCTGGGCCCATGTCTTCCTAGTTTTAATTCAACTCTTCTTTAGTTGGTGCATCTAAATGTGTTTTTTCTTTAGGGCCTTCTCTTATTTCTCCTTCCTTCTTCCTTTCTTCCTTTTTCCCCTTCATATTATATACCTTGTGCTCCTCCTCTTCTTTCCTTCACTCCTCAACCTCAACCATCTCAATGACCTATTTCAACATCCTAACCTTTGTCATCTCTTATCTTTGATCATCTAGATCCTACACCCTCTATATATTGACTTCACTAAAGCTGAGTTTCTTCCATCTTCACATCTTCTTCTCCAAATCAGTCAGAGGTGGTAGGGATGGGGTCCTTTCACTTGATGAAGAGTCATCCTCCTTAGGTATGATATATATAACCCTCTTAACTATTTATTCATCCATCTCCTCTTCTTACCATTCAATTTTTATATTATAAAGAACTTCCTTTTTCACTGGAATATGCACCTTCCCCTTCTTCTTTGTGTCAGGATAAGTCTTTGACACAAATTTTATGCACTTTATGGATGGGGCCAAAGGAGAGTATCCTTAACCTAATGTAATTTTTATCTTCAAGTGATCCTATATTTCTTCCAAACTCTCCCCCTCTTATAATAGGATACTTCTTCATTTTTAGTGGTGCTAGGGTCCATCACCGATATAGGAGGATTAGCACCCTATGCTAAACTTTCTTCCTAGGCCACCTTATTCATTGGATTAATTTCATAGCAAGGCCTATGAATGAATATATATATATGGTTTCCTTTAAGATGGGATAAATTTTTGTGTGATATAACTCATCTTCTTCATCTTTAGGGGCCCTTTCATTGGCATGGACAAATTGGCACCGTAATTTGAGCCTTTCCATATCTAGTTCCTTGAATAGAACATCTAGTTGTTACATATTCGAGATTTGTCATAAAACATCTTTGAAGTATATTTTTGAGAAGGCATAGGGGAGTTTCATCCACCCTGACATGTTACCATCAACTAGTAACAAGCACACTACATTTTAATGTTACATCATGATAAAGGTCATTGTTCCATAAAGTCTCTTAGGGATCTCTTACGGAATGTACCACTCCTATTTGAAAGATTATATGTATTTATCACACCATCAAATCAAATGTATTTTTTATTTGGCACTAAATGAGGTAGGATAAGTGAAGTATCTATATTTTTATGTTGAGGAATCATTGTGTTATGGGAAAACCCATAGGTTATCTTTATTCCCATTTGGGATCCTGATTTCCTCCATGAAAATTAATATAAGGATGGACCATCACCTGAAGGTCCCCTTTGTGCTTTGAAATTATAATGTCTTTTTCACCAAATCCTTAATGATTAAATTTTCAATGTTGAATTATATGCCTATGCCATGTGATAGGCAATGCATAGGTACACCTTTGATATATCGATCTATCGACTACCCAGGCACAGTTTGAAACTTATGAGGCACATCACCACCATCATGTTATGGTCCTCACACTTGGTGATGGGGAATGTGAAACCCCCTTAATATTTAGGGAGTTGAGCTATGTTCTCTACCTCTTCATCATCATCCATCATTTAATAGATGTCTTTACCAGCATCTAGGAGCTCGGTTATCCTCTTAATTAACTATGTCAAAATATTCATGGACATACCTATAAATTATATATGGTTATTATGGATAAGTGAGAGTATGAACTATAAAATTTCCTCTAGCTTCCCAAATTAGGTAAAATCATATAATTGAGTTACACTAAAAGTGGTTAACTTGTCTTGAATTGATACATCGAATAGGGCATCACCTTATGGAATCTTACACCCTATGTCCACCATATAATCGTGTATCATGTATTGAAAGTGGCTTGATGTATGGTGGTTATATTCCTTTAGCAAGTAGACATGTGAATATAAATGCCAACTCTCCCCTACTATAACATATTCAAAAAAATGCATAAACTAATAAGACATCTTTGTCGGTGTTTCAGTGTCAAATTTTGTGATGTTAACTACTTTGATTGGTTACGCCTTGGTTTTGGTGGCCATCATTTCTTTCACAATCCTAACCCAGTTGGGTTCATGTTTCACCTATATAGAGATTGATGCCTTGAATTTCTTCACCATCATTAATCTACTTATGTTAAACCTTGGTAGGTGTAGGTTGCCAAAGCCTCGAATGGTGGTTGGCACTTCTATAGACACAGGATCTATGATTACACCCTTAGATCTCAATCTTCATTGGAAACTAATGGTAGCCAAGGTGACAACTTCTTACTCCCACTATCTATCTTCTACATAAATATCTCTCCACACCCCTTCAAATTGGCCTTATTATAAACATAATCCTCCTCAATATGCCACTATTTTACTCTAGGTGCTTGAATTGCTCATATTCATGTTGTGATTGGTTTTTTACCTTTATTTCTCTAGTTTCTTGCTTAGGTTTGCTCTGAGTCTTGATTTAACTTACACTTTGTAACCTAATCATGTTTATTATTTGCCATTTTATACCCTTCTCTATTAGTTACCATCATTAATGTAGGATTTATGGCATAGGCACCTCAATTTCTTGGAAAACACAATTTTTTTAATGAAATCCTTGAAAATTCTTTGTCATCAATGTATTAATTACATGTCTTTGTGCCTCAACCATTACTTCATTAAATTCTCCCTAATAGTAATTTAGTGAAGTGACATTAAATTAAAATGATCACTTCCCACTTAAATCTGGGTAGATGCTAGCTATATTATATGATTTCCTCCTACACTTTTTCACTTGGTGTGACCTTCACCATCCTTATGGAAATTGTGGCACAACACCTCACATTTACATGATTTAGCCTCAATTTAACTTTCTTTTAATAGCTATAATTTCATTTCAAGGGTGCTTCTCTATCTTGGTCTATTTATTGCACATATTCTTTCCTTGGCCTATCCTACCCCATAAAAATCCCTTATACTATCCATATAGCACTTTGTTTTCTATCCTAGGTCTCTTGTGTACTATCAGATTATGCATCTTCACTTTCTTGCTTATACCCAACCTTGTTGAGTATCTTCACCTTGTTCTCTATTTTATAGCATATGATCATTTAATATACCCCTTCCAAACTATGGTACAAGGTTATAATTGTGTTTGTGTATGTTGTAATTTTATTATAAAATATTCAAATTTAGGTGATTTCCTTATGCCTAGAAACTTAGGCATTTACCCCTAAGTGTTTAGAAATCAAATGGGCTTAACTTACCCAATGGATATTATGCATGGAAGCACCAGAGTAGTTTGTTCTTGGGATTCTAATAACCTTGTAATGCTCACCTTGTGCACATGGATCTTGTGCATTTTATTATTGTGTATATCAAGTCTCACGTGCCCATAAATTAGATTTATGGCCTCATACACTTAGATGGTGAAAGTGATTGACTCTATATTTCTTGGGTGCACTTTTCATCTAAGCACTCCAAGTCTTCCAGCCTTGTTCTCAAATATTCATGGTCATCTAAGTGACCTATCTATATAATTAATAAGGATGACACCATGAATTCCATGGGGAGAACAACTTTAGAACTAAACACTAGTTGAAAGGGTATAGCTTTATTTAAGAACTTATATGTCATGTGGTACACCCATAGTATTTTTGAAATGTGATCATCATAATATTTGTGACCAATGTCACATTTCTTCATTAGGAATGTTTACAAAATCTTGTTAAATGCTTGAGCTATGTCATTTTCTTATGGATGATACAAAGTAGTTTGATGGTGCACCATTATTTATTGAGTTAAGAGGATGTGCACAATCTCATTGATGAAATGAGTTCCCCTATCACTAATTAGGCTTAATGTGCACCCATATCAACTTATTATGTTCTCTTAGATAAATTTCACAATTATCATAGCTATGTAGTCTTTTGTTAGTGTGGCTTTTACCCACTTAGTGAAATAGTCAATAGCTACCAAGATTTATCATTCACCTATGTGCCATGTTGCATGAGTTATTGGTCCAAAAAAATAAATGGCTCATTTATTAAATTGTGCCTAGGTAAGAATGGAGATGAGAGGCACCTCATCTTGATGGTTGGGTTTCCTAATTCATTGGCATATGTCACATGCCTTGGCACACTATTTTACATCTTAGAACAGGCTTGGCCACCACAAACCTAACTATAGTATCTTGTACACCATTACATCCCCAATATAGTGGAATCTTATAAATCCCTCATGAAATTATTTTAATATGGAGTCCCTTTCATGTTATAGAATACACTAATGTAGGAATTCATCTCTATCTTATTTGCACAACTCCCCCTCAATGAGCTAGAAGGGGATAGTACAAAATGCAAGTTATTTATTTACTTTATTTGACATGGCCTAGGGTGAAACCCAAGATGTTAGGAAAGTGAAAATCTCTACTAAGTCTTTATGAATGTGCTAGACTCTATATAGTTGTACTTCTAGCATGTCATCCTCAATCGACATTATCACATCACCAAAATTGATGTGGGACAAATGGTCTAGCCCTAGATTCTATTTTCCAAGTTTAATGATAATAAAGAACTAGAATTCCTAGAATAGGACTATTCATATATATATATATATATATATATATATATATATGTACCCATGTAAAATAGGATTATTCATGAGGTACTTAAGTGCCTCATGATTAGTGAAAAATATGAATGGAGTAACCAATAGATATTGCCTAAACTTTTGTAAGACATAGAATGTTTCCAACACCTCATGCTTAGTAGTGGTGTAATTATATTCTAATTGTGTCAATTTCTTACTTGTAAAGGAAATGGGGTGGTCCATTTTGCCCTTTCCTGGTTGCACCAATATGATGCCAATTATAGAGCTTGAAGAATCAACATGTATATGTAAAGGAATAGTCCAATCTAGAAATTGTAAAATTAAAATATTAGCTAGCTTTAGCTTCAATGTTTCAAAATCATCCTCTTGCACCCTACCCTAACATAATGGGCCATCTTTGCATAATATCTCTTCCAAAGGAACTACAATATTTACATAGCTCTGTATAAACTTCATGTAGTATCCATAATATCATAAAAAGGCATATACATATTTCTATGTGGAGGGATTTTAGATCTAAATTATGATGGCTATCTTCAGAGGGTCAATAATAAAACCATCATTGTAGATAATGTACCTAAGCAATGTCACAAAGGGGGTTATGAAGATGCACTTCTTCAGGTTTAGTGATATTTGGAGCTACCTACACCTTTCAAACATGAGGCATAGATTATTATAGTGATCCTTGACAAGGCCATATATGGTCCAATCATTGAGATAGACTTAGAGGAACTTATGGATGAAGTCCTTAAAAGTGGTGATCACCACTCTAGATAATATGGTTGATGTATTCTTGACTCCAAAAGGCATCACAATATAGGAAAAACAACCCCATTCAATCACAAAGGTTGTTTTGGGTTATCCTCCTCATTGATCTATACCTAATGGTAGCCCAAGAACTCATTAGTGAAATTATAAATTTCATAACCTATAACACCATCTACAACCTTGTCAATTAATGGGATCAAGATCATGTCAATGAAGTAGGCAATATTCAAAAGTTGATAGTTAATGCAGATCCATATGCACCCATCCTTCTTGATTCTTATGACCATCAATATCACCCATTCAAACTCTAGGATAGCGTAGATGATGCCCATGGCCAACATTCTATCTATCTCTATTTTTACCTTGGTGCAGAGGTTAGGGGTCATTCTATATAGGCATTTCTTGATAGGCCTCATGCCATTCATCAACTTGATGCTCATTTTGCCAAGGGAAAGGTGTGTGCCCTTCATGTCCCATTAGTTATGTGGGAACAATTCCTAAAATTCCTTCAAGAGATCTACAACTCATGCCATATCTACCTCAAACTAGTAAGTATCTATATTGGTAATCTTTAGCTCATGTCTACTTTATTGGTCTCAAGTGGTGCATAGTAGGGTTCATTCCTCTCTTGATGAGAGTATTCAACTTAACTTATCCCCTTGATTATTTCAATTCAAAGATGAGATGGGTCTTCTTCATCTAGGACACTATCATCCACAATGTGCATGAGTTTTTATCTCCTTGTTAGAGCCTTCTAATTGTGCTCCTTCTAGGTCTCATCATCCTCTTTATTGGATTCACTATTGAGTTCCTTCTCTTAAAATAATGATGGGAACACTAGTATTTTATACCTAAACATGTCTTTAAGTAATTCTTATAGGATGGTAATGTCCTCAAACACTACCCTATAAATGACTTATAGTGGTTCCGGTAGCCCTAAGCTCTGTGAAGAAAAAGATAAGGTGCATAAATCTCTCCTTGAGTACTTCTTAGTTTCTTATCTCATAGTACATTTAATTTAAAATGTAACATTCTCATGCCCATGTTTTTAAAGTCCTATATAAAGCATGTACCCACAAGCTTGTATGTGCATTCTCATTGTATACAGTCCAAGATTCTTTACACAAGCACACATGCATGATCAGGTCAGAATTGCTTGAGTAAATAGTTATGTCTAAGTCCTCATTATTTATTATAAACCTTTTCCATATTATTACCTTCACATTTTCCATTTTGGTAGGCTAGGTCTTTTCACTACCCACCAATGAATAGTAGTACTCTTTAGGGTATGCACTAGTGTGCCCATTCTATCTACTTCCTTGGGAATGAATGATTCAATGTCATGGATATAAGTTTATATAGGTTGGCTCCCTTCATATTTTGGGAGTGTTGAAAGCTTCCCTTTACTAAGTCAAAACACCATTTTCATTATATTTTTGGTACAGGGAACCCATCTCTTCTATGTGTGCTCCACCTTAATCAATCTCATTCTGGCCGGTCTTGGCTGAGTTGTCCACACTAGGTGGCACATTCAAAAAATCACTTAATAAGCTTCTTTGACCCATTAGTTGTAGGCTATGTCAGTTGTATTGGATGTTGATTATCTATCTTCCCAATCAAGCACTCCTTGGTCACTTGGGTTAAGCTTCTCAGCACCCCATGATGCGATGTTATAAATGTGGTTGATCTCATCTTTGAGATCAGCACTATCCACATATGGAGGCCCTTGATCACTTGATAAGGGGATCACCACAACCTCTATCATTCTCATAATTCATGTAACACTTCTTAAAGTGCATATTTATGTTGTTGGCATAAAATAATGGCCTATCTAAGAGCGTTGGATAGTTATCTTGCTCTACCAATTTGATTTCCTCAAATTTAGCTCAAAATTTAGTGCCCATGATATATACAATGGTGCCCTTCAAGATCTTGATAGGTTATGCCCAGGTTTTGTTGGCCATAAATAGCATATGTGGGTAGGGCTTCAAAGGTGGTCATCCCATCTTCTCCCATGCAAAATTGGTTAGAATTTAAACCTTGGTACCCATGTCTATGAGGACCTCACAAATAAACCATCCATCAATAGTGGAATTTATTAGTAGTTCTTGGTTATAGTCTACATTATGAGTATGACTTACTTCATGAACCCATTATATATGCATCCCAACAACTTCAATCATCTATGGCATGGTCTCTTCCTCTAGTCACTTCCCTACATTCTCTAAAATCATTTTTTTTTAATAAGGGTAGCATTCCCTTAGTTTGTAATAGGTGTAGGATCTTGATCAAATCATGAACTTTAGCCTCCTAGATATCTTTCTTCTTATGCAAAGTACTCACTTGCACCTCTAGATCCCTAGCTAATTAGAGCTTTCCTTAAAAAATTTGTATTACACTCATGGCTTACTAAAGGAAATACTTCTATTACATTGGTTCAGGGTAAGGCATAGCTCTTGGATCAAGTTTTTCTATGCACTCAATGTGGCTTGGATCACCATACTCCAAGCATAATTATCTTGTCAGTGTAATAGGTGGCTAAGTGGTGAACCCATTCTAAGTTATGGTTTTCACCTTAGCTAGATCTTTACAAGTCTATTATATCTTAGGATCCCATTTTTCTTCTTTTTGTTCATGCCTAACCATGGTATCACTCTTATCTACACTAGAACAACCTTGAGTCATCTTTTTATACAAGTATAAGTAATCCTCAATTGCATGTGGTCCCTAACAATACCTACATGTTTGGTGTATGGCATACACATGGTGGGTGCATGGTGTAGTCATATTGGTACTGCTCAATCAATCCACACTTGTAACATAATCATAGTGGGAATCTTTCTCCACTACATCTTCCACCTTTCCCATGCATGCCTTATTTATTTACATAGCCAACATTTTTCTAGCCATAGCCTTATTTTCTTTGTCTCACCTACCCATCAGTTGTGGTCATTGCTTGCCTTGTGCCTCTTTCCATATTTTGGTAAATCTCATCAATGACTTGATAATCCACTATTGAATGAGTATAGGCATCACACATCTTGAAATAGATGGTAGTGTTTAATTTAATGGCATGTTGAAATAGGGGATAGTTATGAAAGTTATGCATCTCATGACACACTTCATAGTTGAGAAGTAAAGTGCAGACATTTATACATAGGTGATTGTTCTTGTTATGTCCCTCCATCTTATAGCCAGTACACCATAATCCACTATGAGTATCATGTACCAAATTAATAGTCAACTTCTATAACTACGAGGTCATCAACATTATTTTCACATCCATAAATGGGTTGATCTTGATGTTAGTGATACTTACTATCTCAGCTTGGAGTGTAGCTTCAAGTTCTTTATATGGGTTTATGAAGGTCTTAATAGACAATACTATTTTGAAAGGTACTAGCAGTCCCCCAACAAACCATTACATGTGTTGGGAGGGGTGGATATCATATGGAAGATTATAAAGGAGGGTCTTAAATTATGCATCATATAGGTGAATGCTATCAGATAGCCATTGGATGATTTCCTTGAGTGTTGCAATGTTCTATTGTTTAAACTTAGAAATATCAAATTCTTTCAAGAAGGCCTCATTTAGTATATCATAATCAACCATGGCTTGGTTCAAATCAAAATTTTGATACTAAGTATGGGTGTGATCTAGTAATTTGGTCCCAAACTAAGTCACTTTATGCTATGATTGGGTAATACTCCAAGTACATCATTTCAGTTCACACTTAAGTAGATGTTTTATAGCATTCTCTATGCCATGATACTCAAGAAAATGCATCGTCATTTAAGAATAAATATATTGATGGGATGGTGTTAGTGTCTAAGGTGTTTTCCCATTTAGCATCTATGTTAGAGGTGGTCCTCTAATGCTTCTAGGTGTAGGGTTGAGTGCTAACCCTATTTTTTTAGGTTACATCATCAAACTTGATGACTTGGTATTACTCACTTGTAGTGTCAGGCCACTTCCTATAGGCTATTACTTAGTCAGCGTAGCTAACATCCTCTAAATGAGAATGCTTTTGCTTATGTTTTAGATTCTTAGGTTGGTAACCATTGGTCTCATGGTATTTTTGTTTAATTCCTTGTAAGGTATCACTTTTTTGATTACAAAGTCTTAATTCAAATTTTGAAGTCTATCAAAGTCAATGTTGATAATAGGGTTAGTTATCATCCTTATCTTTTGGTGGAGAATCTAGTGCATGAGCTTGCACTTCAAGTTCAAATAGGGTAGGTACTGCTAGCACATCCTCATTTGGCACATCTTGTAGGAACCCAAGGCATTTCTTTCAAAAATAATGATCTTGGTCTCTTGCTTCCTCCTCTTTCTCATCATGCTACTACAATTCAAGGGATCCTTCCCCATGTCCTTCCTGTTTACTACAAGTCCTATCAACACTTCCAAGTTCTAGATCCTTTATCAATCCATGCCTTCACTTGTTATAGATCTATCTTTAAAGCTCTCAAGTGTTAGGTTTTTCATCCTTTTACATTGTGCCTCACACTTCCCCTTCTCACATTTTGTGTTTGCTCATATGCACAAGGATTTTAGCCTTTCATACTTATAGTTTTAGTAATAAAATCCACCAATAATTTATTTAGTTCAATGCCAATCCCTCTTATTAATATTCCACTTAGTCCATGAAATAAATAATACTCTACTTCTTCAAGGAAAGATAAGGTCAACACTATGAATTCTAACACGTAGTTATTTAATGTGTCATTTGACCACTTATCCACAATGCATGTCTAAATGTCATCTAGACTCTCAAGCATCTTTATGTGTTCCTTATTCCACTCAAGGAACTAATCATAGCTTCATATTCTAGAGGTGGTATAGGTAACCAGCCATCAGTACACATGCTTAGCTATTTCACAAAAGAACACCTCATACAAAGCATCATATAGGTTATCTTACACCAATTATCTTGGCTTTTATCCTTGGCATGTTAGATGTCTCTATGCAAAACTATCTTCCACTTGATCTAGCCAGTGGTCAATTTTATTAAGTGACAATTATAGCATAATCATGTTTCACCATTACAACCAAAAAAATCAAAATGGATCTTGGCAGTAGAACTAAAATGTTGTAGAAAATTTTGTGTTTATCTTTTGTGCTTAGTCATGTACTTCTCAGTCAAGCTAAGTCAATTCTCTACATGGTATAGATAAGAACAAGCATATTAGGGTCTAAGGTACATAATATTTAACACACTATTACATGTGCATCAATTTCACACAAGGTGCAAGCCTTGTGTGCTCACTCAAAGTGCAAAAGTGAAGGAACTAGGCCTGTGTTGGGCTAGTTGAAACATGGCACAACCTTGGTGTTAATGGGAATTGGTCATTGGTGAGATGGGATTAAGTGAGCTATCAATTCTATGATATTATGGGAAATCTCAATGAGCATGATCCTATTTAAGGGTATAATTCTCATGGTACAAGTTCATATCTAGCTATACATAGCTCTTAATGGTGTAAGTTATGGGGTTGGAGAGGTAATGGTCATTCAAGTGCTTAGTTGAGTCATGGGTGTGATTTATGTTTAAGTGATCATTATTTAATTTAATGCTCTAGGCATAGGTATTAAGGCCTTGGTGTATGATGGTTTCAACACTTAGTGGATTTCATAGGCACCCCAAAGTTAATATATGGCATAATGATGTCATTGACAACCTAGAATAGACCTTTGTATTGCAATATATTATACCAATGAAAACTATAACATTATTCACATAAAACTAAAGCTACAAACATATAGCATTACTAACTCATATGAAAATAATCAACAACCCATAAGATAATCAAGCCATTATATTAACTTCAATGTCATCAACATAGAATATAGTTTATATAACAAAACATGTGCTCATCCTAGAAACTAATCATGCCCAGCAGCTCATAGGCAAGCTTGGGTTATACATTTAGATTTCTTAACATAGTTAATGCTAGTTATATTATACTAATGGTGGTTCTCAATTTTAGTAGAGTTTCACTATCATTAATCACCTTTTGTTAATCTTCAAGTTTAAGCTCATTTAAATAGGTAGAGGATCATCTTCTTATCAGGTGGGATGGGTGCACATTAGATGTTGAGCTATTTTTGGGGTTTTTTATGCCATCAAATCCATTACTTTTAAACCCACACTATGCAACTACCACATTCAATCACTCAACAAGATTCTCCTTTAAACTTGGGCATTAAGCAACTACCTACTAGTTAATAAAAGATCACCAAAGATTATTCTATCTATCACTAATAGTTTTAAAAGGGAAATAATTTACATGATTTCCATGCACTAAGATGTGCTGAGTTGGCATGGTCTACTAGGTAAGTTACAAAAATGGGGCCCAACATTCATTATACATATTAGGCTCATCCACCACCAGATTTTTATCACATAATTAGAGAAGAAACACATCCACTACATAACATTATTGTAATGTATCACACTACAATGCCACCTAGACAACTTATCACATTTTTCAATGTAGGATATTATAGATGAAGACACATATTTACTTGAACTCTTCATATGAGTAGATATAAGGCACCATCTTATTTATAGTGTCATGGTTGATTATAGGTCAAGCATAAGCATTTACACCATGACACTCCTACAACACATAAGCTACATAGAGTGGGATATATTCCCTTTAGATACAATCATTAGGGGTTTTAGTTTCCATGTTCATAGCTCCATTAGGGGGATATTACTTACATTATAGGTTGGACCAACACACATAGCCACTCGATTCCTAGTAGTACCTAGTGCGAGTGTATTCAAAAAATTATTGAGAATGCCATGGTTAAAAAAAATCTAAGATATCCTATCTATAATACACTAATGACTCAATTATATAAATGTTAACCAAGTGCTTAAGAGTTAGGGTGTCTCATATGAGTATCCCCTTCCCATCCCACAGGTAGTTCTAGCATAGATTCCAGTCACACTTCCAACGCCAACACCAATTATAGTTCCATTTAAATTGATAGATACCACATGATTATCAATTATATTAAAAAGTATATATCATATGCATACATCACAATGTTCAATATAGTCATAAAAGTAGGTTAGGTCTACTTATACAATGTCTACATGCATGCATACTCTCCTTCAAAGACTACTAATAAAGAGATCATTATATCAAATATATATCATAGATTATAGAGGACCTTCCTCTACATAATTTACATTGAGATAAGTTAAATTATGATATAGGGGTTCTCAACATAGGGAACCTACATCACCTACAACTTCTACATCTACCATATGGGTCCCCAAAGCCCCCTACAATTCACAAGGCATCATAATCAATGTGACAAATTCATAACATCATTATTTAGGTAGATTTAGGTTCAGATTATACAACACACTAGATCATGGGCTCATATTTGCCCTTTCACATGACATGCATTATCATAGTTCCACTCTTTGACATATTTCATGGTTATGGTGAGTCTCCCACGAGACTCATAGTTTAGTATGGTTCCTACCCTTGTACATACTTCCTTCTCTCTCTCACTCCTTGTATATATTTTATTTTAATATGATTGTACATAGATTATACTAAAAAAATAAAAAAATAATATAGTATTTTAAAATATAAAAATATAAAAACATTTAAATATTTCAAAAATACAAATTATATATAGATTGTATACATCATTATGCTTACATTTATACTACTTGCCAGATATTTCTTATTTTTATCTATCCTAGTGTAGTTGCTTTTATAATACATAAATGATTTATTTATTCTTATCAAGTGATTATAGATTCCATTTGATTCTCTACATTGATATAGACCAGATATCATCTACCCATTGGGGGTATTTACACTAATCCAAGTTTATACATTACTACATCTACCCACTTAGGGACATCTCCTACATAGTTGCTATAACTAGATTTTACCTTAACATACTATGCATTCCAATTATGCATTAATTTATCTTGATATTGATCTTTTTTATTCATTGCTTAATATTTTTTCCAAATATCACTAGTTAGACTTAGTATAAATGCACCATTGAATTTACATAGATTTATATTACATAGTTATACATGCTTTCATTTCTAGTTCATAGTTTAGACTTGATTGTGTTACTGTGCTTCATACATCTTCAAGGGTATTTGAATATGTCATTGTTCCTTGGATTCTATGCCACTTATCTATTTGTATTCCTTAGGAATGTGCCCATGTCCCTTTTGTGTGCTCTTTCATGATTTTATATGCAGAGATTTAAACATGTCCTATGTGGATCTATGCTAAATTACTTTTTGTTTGGATATATGGACATTTGAACATGTCTTTGTGTGTTTTCATTATTAGATTTAGTGACATGTGCACATGTCCCTTGTATTATGGCTGCTTGGCCTAGTTTTTTCAAGCCTTATGTGTTTGTATGTTTTCTTCCTTATATGATTATATACCATGACACTTATATTTTCTTGTTACACACACACACACACACACACACACACACACACACACACACACACACACACACACACAAACACAAACACACACACAAACAAACACACACACACACACACACACACACACACACACACACACACACACACACACACACACACACACACACACACACACACACACACACACACACACACACACACACACACACACACACACAACACACACACACACACACACACACACACAAGTTTTTGATGCCATGAAATCTCTCATGAATCTACCCTTCCTACTTGAGCCTTGATGGACATCATGCCCCCATCCCCATAGGTAGTTACTAAGATTTTATAGTTTCTATACATTACTTACATTTATCTTGACACCCTTTTGCAATGTTATATTACAACATACATCTTATGTTTCCTAGTTATGCTCATATACATTTACATTCTTTTATGTTTTATATTATATTGGAATATCATGCACATAATATAGATAACATATTTTCTAGATATACTTCTTTAGAGGGTATATATTCCACATATTTAAAAACTACCCTCAAAAGAGGTAACATTTATAGGGGTTGTCATAGAGATTAGCCTCCTATTTTGCTTTTCATAAATACATTTCAGCACACATGCTTAGTTATATAAATCATTCTCAAGGCATACACAAAATAGAGTAAAGACTTAGTAGTTAGTTCAAACCACACAGAGATCAAACCAAGTAGTCATTAGTTCCCATATTAAGACACTAGCACCAAAGGGTGCTATTATCCACTACAGGGTGATTTTTTCCATAACCCTCTCTTTAGGATAATCTAGATCATTTAGACTAGTACACCAAGTACAATACATATTTTCATATATACAGTCATAGATTTGGAAGTTATGTTCAAATTTATCTTAGATTTATTCATTTAAATTCAAATTAATACCAATTACTTAGATTTGGAGGCATAATGCATGGCATGATCACTCATACATTTATATTAATTAAACAAGTTTAGTTATTACATACTTGATTTATATTTAGTATACTTAGATACCATACTGGGGGCATGTGAATAACACATATTTTCCATATACTCAACTTCAAATAGGTTTATCACTTGGAATGACAAACTCCATGCCATTATCAATGTTATATACACTTAATATCACATTCCAATTTATCACTAGATTCATGCCTTACTCCATCTATAGTGGTTGGCATTCATGAGTGCCTTAGAGTTTCCTAATATATCTGAGTGGCCTCATAGCTGAATACAAAGATTACTATGTTACATACATTTAACACTTTGTGGAATAGAGTTATAGATGCATCTAATTCACATACTGATAAATGATGGATTCATGGACTACTTGAGTTATTGATCCACATATTATCAATAAAATTTTCAACCTAAGGAGGTCTACTCTACCCCCCTTCAATTTGATGTAACATGAAAACATCTCTCAGGTTATGGGTGACATATGGGAGAGATGAGTCTTTAGATTTAAGAGATGGATCCCTTGAACCAAACCTATAACTAACTACTAATATACTTTTTTTTATGGAAAAATGATAAATTGATATTAACACTAACCTAATATAGGTGATGCACCAAGATTAAATTGATAAGACTACCTAAACTTGCACTATGAAAGGGTAATATAAGAAACTAATCTCAACACCTAAGATTCTTATAACATAAAAGTGTTCCAACACGAAGGTAAGATGCAATGTATTTCTCAATTTAAATGAGTATTAGGTATTATTATAGACACTAGTACTCTTATTTACACTTAAAAACACACAAAACAACTAACTACACATCATGTGACCTGTTAGAAGGCAAATTACTTACATAAAGCATAAGAGAGTGAGATGAATGAAAGGAGAGATAATTATCAATTTTCATTCAACCATGACCTAATTCACACACTTAAAAAATAATTTGAGAACTTAAAATTATCTTTAAATCTTTTATTCAAAGGAAAAATGAGTACTCACACAAGTAGGGCTTTGCCATATCAGATGTGGATATCTTACAAGGCTAAAAGTGGTAACTTATATAAAGAATGGGGAAGAGAGAGGGGCATAGATGGAGATGATTTCTAAGTGTCCACATGGAATTTTAAAATAAGTATTAGTTATGTAATAGTCCAAACCGAATTATAAATCCATGTATCTCTCCTTTGAAGATGTTCCATCCTCCAAGTAGCATATGATTTAGAACTCATCTTGATAGCTTGATCATATTCTTAAAAGTTAAACTTCCTTGTATCAGGAGAGTGATAAACAGACTTATAAAACATAAATTATCCATAAAATCCTTTATACATTCTCATTTTACACCTCACCTACATTTATAAACATCTTTGGTCTGGCATTCTAGTGGCACTCATAATTTAAATGCATAGGTGTCTTAAAACTCTTAATTTCTAATGCCTAGTTTTGTCCAAGTGGATCAAAAATTTAGTTAATATTATCCAATGAACTCTATAACCATGAAATGTATTTAACTACCTTATTATACCTAAATCAATCCATTTTGGCTCCTATAACAACTCTCAAAACTTCATTTTACTCCTCAAGCTCTCATTAGGCCTATTTTCCTTGTAGCCCTAAAAACTTATAAACCTATATATATGATAGTGTATGGATCATAATGAAAAAATAAAGGCATATTTGAGGAACCAATATGGTTTTACAATTTCATTCCATGTTTTAGGTCTTGAGAGTGATTGGAAGTGCTTTTTTAATACCTTTATCTCTCCTAAATTAGGCTTCAATTAGGCCTCCTTGCCTAAAAGCCTATTTTTCTACTATAGATATATATAACACATGTGAAACAATAAAAAATACTTTTATTCACGTTACATGGACTATCATCAACCTCTATGTCAAATTTTAGGTCTTGAGACCCTGTGGAAGTGTGAGAACCATGAAATGGCCTTGAAACCTAGTCTCATTTTATGCTTGTTTGAGACTACCTTGAAAAATGGAGTTTGTTTAATCACTTAAAAGATATATTGTAAGTATATTTTTAATTTAAAATATTAAATACATCTCAGGTTACCTCTCCTAATAGTTATCAATTATTCATTTATCCAAAACCACTACAAAACACACAAACCTTGTAAAATAGTGCATTTATTATAATCTGTATAACTGCAAGTACAAATGAAGTACATGGTTTTAACCTACTTAGATTATATAATTTTTTTTAGGATATTATAGGATCAAAATAGGTCATTTCATGTGTTTTATGAGCCAATCTCTCTCAACTAGTCATTGTTAGGGTTTTAGGAGGGTTTTAGGCATATTTTGTTCTTAAGCATTGTTTATAAAGAATATATCCTCTTTATCTCTCCTAATTCTATAATATTATAGTTAGTTTACCCCTCCACCACCTAAAAACATCAATATGTCCCATGAAAAACCTCATGATATTTATAAGTGAAATATTATGTCTCTTGGGTTGAAATTAAGTCATTGGAAAGGGGTATGAGCTCTTACGCTTTATTCATGAAGGTGATGGACCTAAATCAATAATTGATACTATGATATTGGATTATGGAGAAATTTATAACTCTTATAAAATCCATTTATCTTCATTCATAGGGTCATGTTATCAAAAATTGAATGAAAGTTTGCCTTGAAATGTAGTCATGCAGTTAAAGAGATCAAGATGGTCTTGAGAGGTCAAATTGTAATTTTGTTGATTTTTACCTATTTTTGATGATTATTGGAGGTATATACTATGTATATGAACTTATAAAAAACCTTAAAACCATCACATTACCACAAAAACCCCACTTTTTTCATGAATGCACTTTGTCATCTATATGTTTAGTCGTAAGCTTATTAGGCCTAGACAAGGCTTATCCTCATCTCATCCCTTGTTATTAGGTATAATGATCTAAATGATAACTTTATGAAACTATTAAACCATTTTTAAATTAATTTAATTTAATTAGGATTCCTCTGTTACTTTGGATAAGTGACCTTCACTCAACTAGGCAAACAGGCATATAGCTCACATTGGCTTGTGTATACAAGCTTTAAATCCCTATTTTGTCCAACCTCTTATGTCAATCCTTAATATATATTTTTATCCTCAAATTACCTATACACTATCTATCTCTTCCCCTAAAATTCATTATCATAGACATTTAACTCCCTAAGTCAAGCAAATACCTCTCATAAACTTAGGTAGGCCTGAAGACACTATTATGATTGTGTAGGTAAGTGTTTGAAATGGGTTCTATATAAAATCATTTATTTTTGAATTTATTTGTGTTTTGTTTGAATTTAAATAAATTTAAACATACTCTATCACCTCACTTAAGCTCCCATATCATGGTCTTTAGGTACAATTATCTTCTCAAACCTTTAAAATAGCTTGTGATGCCTAGATTAACTTGTAGGTGTCAGTTTGGTGTTTGAATGAATTCAAGGTTTTTATGACTTCACTTATAAAAATTTTACATCTCAATGAATTTTTCATCTTATTGATATTTTATCACCCTTCTTTGTCACTATCAAGACACCATGATTCCACAAACATGCAGCCTCTTTCTTACTCTTCTCTAAGCCTATTTGTAGGTGTCAGTCCTTGGAGTCTTGACTATGTCTTAGGTTTTTATAATCCTGTTGAAATTAATTGGATATGACAACCACCCTAATTAGGGTTCATAAACTTTTAAATTTGTCCAAAATCTATATCTCTCCAAGCATAGACTTATTTTAGACCACCTTTAGGCCTTCTAAAATTACCATGGAACTTTGAACAGATTCCAACTTCATGGGAGTTCATTTACACTCTCATACAAAGTTTTTTGACCTTTTAGTGACATTATTAAACCCCTTCACTCTTAATTTCATATTCAAACATGTGTAAAAGCATTAGGCATGTGAATTCAATCTTCTAACTCTCATTTAGTTGTCAAATGATTTAGGTGTCCTCATGAGTTTTTATCCTCTCTTATTCATGAATTGAGTTATGATTTAACCTTGATTTTTTTTTGATGAAAATTAGTTTTTAGTCCAAAAGAGAACCTAAAAGTCTATCACTTGTAGGTCTATATTTCACCTTCATATTTTGTTAAGCAACTTCTATGAGTCTTTTGACACTTTTATTATTTTACCAACTTCTACACCATTGTCTAACACATCTCAATAGTCATGTAGACATATGATCAAAAAATTTACCACTTCAACTTGTCCATTCACTTGTATGGAATGTGTATATAGTCAATTTGTATGCAAGTTCTATGTATGAGAGTTTGAGTTCATAATTTCATTCATGCCTTTTGATGATGTCATAAATTCTATAACTTTATATGAGTGCTTAGGAGTATATTACACATTTATTCATTTATTTAACACTTCAATATGAATCCTAAGCTTCATGGATATTCACCCACATGTCTACAAACCTATGGCTGAATTAAACTTGTTCAAAACCCTTGATGGAGAGTAAATTGATTCCAATCCACTTATTTTTAGTTCACAACATGTTAAAAAATGTATTCATTATATTATATCATAGATATTTATTTCCAACTAGACCAAACTTGGCATTCAAACTTGCAAAAGACTACTACTACACAAACCATGTCTTCAAAGAGAAAAAACACTTAAAAAATGCATGCAATAATCACATTCCAAGGGAGATAACATTAATAATATTAATTTGATGAATCCTCAATGAAATTTGAGGCACTTAGAACTCCTGAAGGTGACAAACATCACAAACTAGCCAAAATGGACTTGTAATAGGGTGATATGCTCACACACTTGAGGCACCTTTCCTCTTGGTGAATAAAATTAATGAAGTTAAATTGGATAATGAAACTACCATTAAAAAAAGATATTTTACCGTTAAAAACATTAGTTAAAACAATTCTTCTCCATCAAATTCTAAATCAGATAAATAGGAGAAAAATTAGATCCTAATTGGATGGACAAGGCATATTGACCTACGATCACATTTAGTGATTGTTCATAAAGGAGGGTCTATGAATATGTAAAAAAATTACACTAAATTTAATCTTATTTAGACCCTTAATAATGGCCAAAGTTTTAGCTCCTAACTTTCTCTCTCCTCTCTATAACATGCATTTGATTTTTGCCTTTTTGAGCTTGTGAAAGATATGATGGAGCAGAGAGAGTGTTTGATGCATCTATAAGACATTAAACTTGATACAAATACTAAAAATAACTTGTGGAATCCCAAGGGATACTTTGAAAAAAATTCATCTTAAAAATGATCTTAGAAGGCTATAAAAGTTCCCAAATGTGCTTTTAAAGGAGTATTTTACTGAGTTTAGGAGTTGAATCTAAAATATTGTAAATATATAACCATCTCTATCATCAAGTAAATTTTTTAACTTCATGAAATGTTTGAATCTAAAGGTGGTACATACAACTCCTCACAAAATAGGCTAAAAGGTGACCAAAATGACATTTTAGCATATAAGAACATAATAAAAGGTTAACCCATGATATTATGACATTAAATACACATTAAAAACTTTTATAATTAATCTACACTATGTCACAACTTTCACCACACTTGACAACATCAAGACCTTGTAAATGACCCCTAAGACTAGACAAGTACATATGATACCAAACCCTAAAAAATGTTAGACAATGACCAATGTGAACATATAGAGACCATTTATGACCACATAAGACCATAACCAAGTTTTTATAACCTTATGAAAGTTTTAACCAATAAGGGTAGACCATTTTTAACTTGGGGTCAAAATTTGGTCATCACCACCTATATGATAGGGTTTAAAATATGTATAGTCTTATCCAAGATACTCATAGATATCAGGATCTACCAATCAAGGGTGGGTAGTGTGGATTAAAAAATAGATAGAGTTATTTATGTACCCATATGAGGATTGATCAAGCCATTAGCTCAGTTCAATTTATTCAATGATATGATCAGTCTGCACATTCACACACATAGGTTTTCACCATATTCATGCATTGATTTTCATAGCTAATGATGTGTATTCATTCCTTTATTATATCTTTACTCATCTTTACTCAGTTATTTCATTTCAACATAGTCTTTTGATTTTGATCATCTCTTATTTAATGATTGATTTTTTCATGTTTCATTATAGGACATTGTTTTGGATCATGTTCCACATATGCAGACCTAGATTCACATACTAATAATTAATTACATGGGCTTCACTTATAAGTTAATTTTAGATAAACTTATTTTTCCTTTAAACTAATCATTTAAAATTGTTTTCTTACTATCATAAATGGGTGGGATGTAATCACCTAAAAGTGGTAATTAGATCCTAAGAGTGTGACTTGAGTTACCTTATATCTATGCTAGTCATAGACCTATCCGTGAGCATTAGACTTAAGTTTCTAGTCATTTAGTAGACCATATACACCTACATAAAATCAAGACAAAGTCCTATAACTATCATCTCTAACCCTAATCCAAATTATTTATTAGTCTTCCAAAAAGACATTAGAGCCACATTTGCGACACTACATCTACATGGTGCCAGTGTCCCCAACTAGGTGTTATTGTCCTTATCGTTAGATCTTCAAAATATATAGTTTTCAAAAAAATTCCCCTCCTAAGGTCATCCTAATCTCATTTTATTATTTTCATAAGAAACAACACCCTATAAATACAATTCTAATCCACCTCTATTCACTACATAAAAAATAGATGCAAAAGTTATTCAAACCAAAGACAAAGTTGTACAAAATTTAGTTATTTGATCCCTATTCTTACCTAATTTATATATAGTAACATATAAAATATCCTTGAGTCTATTTTTCAATAATTTCAAATCTTAATCACATTTAAGGAATCTGAGGCCACTCTCATTCTAACATTCTTGCACATACATCAATCACTAGGTGAGATAACTACATCAAACTCAATCCTTCTTCACAGTATTGATATGTAGGAAAATCTATACACAGTGGGGTATTGAGGATGTCCAATAAATATTATTAACACACACTCAATTCTTTATCATATCATATTTATAAAGAGAAATAGGGTTTGTACATCAAATCAATATTTATAGGTATAATATAGAGCTATAAGTTTTGGTCACACAAGAACAAAATATATATAGACATAGGTGTAGGTGGTCCCCAAAAATAGGAATAGTCCTACAAAAGGGACATTATCACCACATTGAGGATATTACACATGGATGATGTTATTGTCCATACTAGGTGTTACTATCTAGTGAACAAATAAAAATTGAAATCATGTTGATGACATAAACTATTACTTAGATCTCAAATTATATAACCCAGATAATTTGTGATAGCCAAATTTTAGATAAGTCTCTATTTTTCCCTATTTGTTTTTATTTACAAAAATTCAAACAAGTTTAAAATCATAATAGATTAGTATCTTAATTATTGAAATTTATTTAATTGATTTAGACATCTCAACCATTTAACCAAACATAGAAAATACATGTGTAAAACCCTAAAAAGTTAAATCATAAACCAAGAATTTGATATATATCATTATCTACATCCATTTAAGTTTTCATAACCCTCCTAACTAATGTGATTCTAACTTTAAATAAGTAAGATAAGTCTTACCATCATTGATAATTAATGCCACCAACTTAATTCCACATCCTTATTCATGTGTTGTAACATATAAATTAAAATTTATTGATAAATTTAATTCCATTGTTAGCACATACATTAATGAAACTAATCCATTTTATAAATAGGTACATAACACAGGTAATGGTATTAATCAAAGTAATTATCAATGCTACTTACTTGAGGTTGTATTATTTATATACATGTCTTGGGTCACGATAAAAATATTATTCTAAATTTTATCATCCCATTTTTAAACATGAAATGATGATGTTATTATATTATTCATGTATAATTCACACTTATTAATAATAAACTATAATTATTTAATTACTAATGATCTATTGGTGAGTAACTCAATCGATATAACCTTCAAATTAAACAATATATTTAAACTTATTTTAAATGGATATTATCCTATAATAGTGATATCAAAGAAAATATCATAAAGTAATTAATAACCTATTATATGTAATTATTTAATATTATTCATTTTTTATATCTAATAATTAAATCACATTAATGACTCCTAATGTGATATATTATTTTCATCTCATGTATGTTTGTCCTCAAGTCGATATGGGTGCCAATAAAAATCTATTTAGCAAAACACATTTATACCAATAACTTACATTAGTCCTCATTATAACCTTTATTAGTGATAAATTAAAAAGTTGTGTGTAATTTTTTATTCAAAAAACATTACAAAATTATTATTTAAGTTAACAGTGAAAGCCCGATCATGTTTTTAATGAAACTTAGTTTCAAATATAACTATATTCATAACACCAAAGTTTAGAAAAAGTTAAGAATGATAAAAATGGTACATTATCCATCAAAAATAATGTTTATGAAATGTGATTTCATGCGTTTGGACCTTTATTTGAAATTTGTATCATCTTCTATGTGAGTTCATCCTTTATTATGTTTTCTTCCTGTGATGTTTTGTCCTCGCTACATTTTTTCCTTGCTACATTTTATCATACTAATTTTTGCTGCTACATTTTTATCCACTACTTTTTTATGGATGCCATAAAAAAATTACATAACTCTAACAAATAAAATGCATAATAATTTGAAGAGTATAATAACAACATTATCAACACACACAATCTAATTGTTTAACCCTAAAAATTGGATTGTGTGTGTTGATAATGTTGATGCTAATACAAATCTAGATCTAAAACAAATTAATAGATTTATATCTAGGGTAAAGATAATATAAATTTATAAATTAGAATCAAAATTATTAGCATCAATAATATATATAAATTAATTGATTTGTATCTAGGGTAAATAATAAATAAATTAATAGATACAAGGGGCATTAATAGATTTATAACATGCCAATTATTTGTGAAACTCAGATAGAACATATATTGAATTTATTATATGGAGATATATTAAAATGGAAAATATAATTTTGTTATATATTATAATGATAATGAAAATAATTACTTAGATAATTTTGATGCTAATACAAATTTGGATCTAAAACAGGTAGAAAGCATATTGGAAGAGTATTCCAAAACAATCACCAAATTATGGATTTAATGACTCTATAGCTTCACATACTTATTCAACCTTTGATAGTTGTGTCAATGCTAGTGTATGGGTTATACATAGGTATATTTTATACAATAATATTGAAAAATGATGCAACCACCTAGATCCTTCTGGGTTTTTCATCACCTTCACTTTAGTGCATTCAAATCTAGGTCATGGAGTGTCACTCCTTGTCAAATATAAAAACCTTGGTTCTTCCTCCTCATAGTGGTTGTAATACAAATGGGTTAGTGAGAACATATTATTGCACTACCCCAAATACCCTTCTATTAATGAGCACTACCTACATACTCAATATTATGAAGAGGGCCTAAGACTTATGTAGTTCTCCCCTACATGTTGGATTATGTGTGAATAATGTAATGTGACAAGTAAGTACAATGGGGACCTAACTTGTAACTTGTAAAATATATTTCTTATGTTACTTATTTAGTATTTTATAAATTTATATGTTTTTTTCTATTATTGATATGAGAATATGAGAAAATAGGAAAACATTACTTTATTAAATGCTTGATTGAATGCTTTTGATAGGTTGCCTTGGTTTGTGATAGTTGAGGAATGAGTGAGGGTTGATATTATATTTATACCAATATTTTTGTAAAAATAAATCACATTAAAGTACATAGGTTGACCATCAAGATATGTTTCATTAAAAATTATATGACTTTAGGGCACTGGACACTTACATCAGAGTAGGACACCTATATTAATGTAGGTGTATGTCTGGGATGCAAATTACAATGAATAAGAAAGAAAGTGCAGACACTTTATGTTTATTACTTTTGTGTCAAATTTTCAAAATGAAAAAACTTCCCACAATGTCACACAAATTTTTTTGAATATCATTTATTCATCCTAATTTCTTATTTGAATCTAACATATGAGTTTAAATTCACCTTAAGGCATCTCTAGGAGGGATAATTCATAGTATTGATTTTATTAAATTATATTTTGGGTTATTTTTTCTAGTCAATTCCTCTACTCCGTTCATTTCACTAATTCTCTTTAGTTGATAAATTAATGAAATTAATTCCTCCTTCCCTAAGTCATTATTATAATCAAATTACACACATTATAATTTACTTTTAGTTATTATTGTTCTTTTTCTCCTTCCAAAAGGCATATTCATTCAAGAAAGATTCCTAAGATCTTGTGGAATATTATTTTATGATCCCATTAATTATTAAATAAAGTAATATAAATTATTATTCTCTGCCTTCATCTTGGAGACAAGATGAATGGCCCATAATTAATTTTGTGAGATATTTTAGGGAGCATTCTAAACCCTTAATCTTAGAAACAATATGAAGGGCCTTTATTAATTATCCATGTTCTTTCTTGGGAGTGATTATCCAAGATTCATTTTGGAAACAAGATGAAGGGTCAAAATTTAATCTAAAAATAATAATTTAAGTATAATTTTTTGCCCTCCATCTTACATGCAAGATTTAATCCTCATTTGATAGTTTCAAGAGCTATCTTCCACCCTTCATATTGGATAAGATGAAGGGCTTATTTGATCAATACATGTGTTGATCATGTACCTTGGTGAGGACCCATTTATATCGATCCATATTGGAGTTAACATGAAGGATCCTAATTGATTTAAATTTATTATAAAATGACCTCTTTTCCTATGTAATGAATATGTTCGAATTCGACTATGAAGTGATGTCAAATTCTAAAGTTTTCTTGTATATCACCTTTCTAATCTTCATAAATTTCAACTAATCTAAGGTTTTGAAGGATATGTTTCATCATGAAATGGAATTAAAAAATACTTATAGAAACTACATCTAGTCCAAATCATAAATAAATATGAGGTTTTTGATGAAGGTTTGCATTATATTAATTTAATTTTAGCATTGTTATCTTAATCTTTGTATGTTTATGGGGTCTTATGTGTAGATTATTAGATCTTGATACTCACTTTAATCATTTATAAATATTGAATAAGTAGAACTAAGATTTAGATTTCAACGATACATATGGCATACCCAGTGGGACTTTACAACCCACACCCTTCTTTTGAGCCTCTATAATAAATTTTCTTTGTTAAAAATATTATTATTTTAACTCATTTATGTTCATTCTTTCCACTGTTTTCTACCTCCACATATTGATGAATTTGATTCATGAATATAGTTAAAATACCACTATATTTATACTAATCAATGAATTTTCCCTTAAAAATGGTGATTTTGCCATATAAAATGGTGAAATTAACCTTTTAGTCAATGAATTCACCATTATATACTTTCTATTCTATATCATGTGTAGTTCTAGGAAAATTTGGCAAAATTGGGCACAAAATCAATGAAATTAACCTCAAAATTAGTGAAATAACCATTTTTAAATGGAATTTTTTTATATCAATGAATTCAACCTTAAAAATAGTGAATTCACCCTTAGTTTTCTACATGCAAGAACTACCTTATAGAGGACATAACTTTTGACTTGGGTGTCTATTTGACCTTTCATTTGTGAAAAAATTAAGGTATTAAAAATATGCATATAGAAATAAAAAATGAATTTTTAATAAAATGGAAAAAACCCAAAATAATGAAAACACCCTATAAAATGGTGAAAATGACACTGTAATCAGTGAAACCACCATGAAATTAGTGAATTATCCATTATGTATCTACTAAATGGTGAAAATGATTCTATTTTGTGTTTATGTCTCTTAAAATTAGTGAAATAAACCTTATAATGATGAAATTAACCCTAAAATCAATGAAATCACTCTCAGGTATCTCACATTTTTTGTTCTTACTAATTGGTGAATTTGAATTTTATTTTAGCAAAATAGATATATAAATGGTGAAATTGACCTACTAGTTGGAAAATTTTCCTTGTATTTTTATATGTTATATTGTGTTATATGTAGGTTCTTACAAAAATAGCCGTACTAAATGGTAAATTCTCTTTTGTAGCCTAAAAATTGAGAGTTGTCAAAATATATAAAATTGACCTCTCTCACTTGAAAAAAACCCACTAGGACAAAAATATTTATCTTATTTTATTTGAGGTTATAAAAAGGGTGTGATGAACCATTAAAACATATGTTACATGTTAATATTTCCTTTAGTTATTTAAAATTAAATCATATTTCAATTTGGTGTTTTAAAAATAATTCATCTTTTGGTCTAGTGCTATAGAACACATTTATTTCTAGTCATCTTTCTTCAATTATTTATTTAAAGTGTTAGCTTGTGTACTTGTTTGATTCCTTCATATGTATGCTCTCCCCTTTGGTAGGGTTAGTCATAAACATGTATTTAATCATTCATTTTAATCCTATGAGATTTACATATTATGTTCTTCACTTTCCCTTAGTGGGATCCTATAAATCAAAATGATAATATATTTCATTTTTATTTTGGCTATTGATTGGGGTATCATTACCTCCACATGGGTCCTTAGAGTGTGGTGAATGGGATGTTATTACACAACATTCATACCAACATTAATATTTTATGGGTATATAAATTAAATCTACAACAATCATATCCTAGCTTGAATGTCTCTTAGAGTGTGATTTTTTTGGTAGCACTTCACTAAAAACATTATGGTTAAAGTGATCATAAAGGGACAAAACCCTTTGGTTAATGGCTCATTAATTCTAGATATTTAATTGATAGATATTTTTCCCCCATAAATAGCAAGGTATATTGAGACCATCTATAAATCCCATGAAAACTTTAGCATAATACCTTTTGACCACAAAATATTCATCAATGCAGGGTTGAAAAAGTAACCACACCCAAAGATATATTTTACATACAAACCTTTTAAGAGAAGGGTAGGATTAAAACACCAATAATAATTATAATAATTACTTAAATATACTTAAAATTTTATAATCCTCTCTCAAGGAAAGCATATCAAAATAATCGATGAATATGGAGTATTCTTGCATAAGTAACTAATATAAGGTAATAAGATTGAGTGTTTGATTTATTGATTGTGGTGTTAATTTTTTTTCATAATATACATGCACCTTCATAAAGAGGTGTCACTTTACCTAATTTTTGGGTTAGAATTTCATATCCTTAAAGGTATTTCACTATCAAAATTGGTCTACCCTACTTATTTCTAGGTGTTATGTTCAAAACCCACTCTTTTTCCAAATTAATTAATCACAATGCATGTTTTGATTTAGCCTTAATTCATCTTTCAAATCCAAATTTCCAAATGAACTTCAAATTAGATCAAATATTCAAGTCCAATTTAGTCAAATGTTCACAGTCAAACTATTTTAATGTCAACTCTATTCCAAAGTCAACTCCATTTGAGTCCAACATTCAATTATCTTTTTCAAATAATGTTTCAAGATCTATCTCAAATTAATTCTAACCCTAATTCAAATTTATCTAAATAAAGTCACACTCAACTCAGGTTAACTTTGATCAAGGTCCATCAATTTCAATTCAAATCATTTAAATCCTATCATTTTCTTTACATTAAATCTCCCACACCTATTGGTTGGGAACAATGAAGACAAGACATCCATCCTTTCTCTCATTTGAATCCAATCCAACATCAAAGTCCAACTTAATCTTAAAATAATCCAATTAATCTTCCCTATTTGGTGTTAATCTAAATCAAATCACATCTAATCAATTTCAACCTGATTTGGGTCCAATCTCATTTCAATCAAGTCAATCACACCCTACTTGGGTCCAATTTAATTATAGTATTTCCCTTTTCATGTATCCCTTCTTGGGGGCATCCTTAGACCAGTCTTCTATTAATTTTCCATTATATTCTATGGTATCCACACTAAATCAAAGGAAATCCTATGAAATATATCTATTTGATAACAAGGATGAGTTATTTTTATGACTCTTATAAAAAATTTCTCAACTACCTACATATTTGATCTAGTAAACTTAGATTCTATCCTAGGAAATAATAGTTACACTATTTCATAGTGACATCCATCAAGCATCCCATTTACTAGTTACCCACCTGGTCATGCCAGCAAAAGAAAAACTATTTTATCACCTTTTTCTAATGCCCATTCAACCTTTGATCCATAACAACCATGCCACATGTCAAGAAAAATCACATTTGTAATCCAAGATGCTATAGACCAACTCTTTCAACTGAGCCAACACCTATCTTGCATTACATTTATTATTATTGTGACCTTAGAGTTAGCTAACAAGGCCATCAAATTATGTCTTTTCATTATCACTCCAAGGGCCATCATCTAATAAATATCCAAGCTCATCTAATTCTAAGAATCCCTCATTAGGGATATTCTAAGATCACTTTCATAATCAAAATCATACGCATTCCCTTTCAATTAAATATTAAGACAAAACACCCATTATGATGTTCTTTTTAAATCATCCATGTTTAATGAGTCATCCATTGACCATCCTGTTATATTTGATGAGCCTTTCTTTGAATAGCCTTTCTATGATTATTCACCCATATTTGATGAACCTTTATTTGATGAGCTCATCTTTGAATAACACATTATTGACTAACCATCTATCTTTAATTCATTTCCAAACATTCCCTATTTTATAAAATTTCTTCATCCTAAATATTTCATTTCCAAGTGAAAAGTGAATAATGTACTTGTAGACAATGCAGTTTCATGAGCTATTTTTTTAGACACATTTACCTCAGAAACAAGTTCCCCTTTAGATCCAACATTTTTATAAGCATCAACCTTGGGATTAGGTTTTATTTTAGAATCAATATTATAATTAAGTTTCATTCTAAAATGAATACCATATTTAGTGTTAGAAGTAAAATCAACATTAGTATCAACATTGAGTTCAAATCCCCTTGATTCATAATTAGATTTTGTATAAAAATACATTAGTGTATATCAAAACATTGGCTATAAAATTTTATCATATACACTTGAGTCCACATCAAATTCAAAATAAACATACCTTCATAGATATTACAACATTCGTTACACATTCCTTTTAGATCAGCTTGAAAACATTTGTGATCCTTTTACAGTTATTGAAGATGTTTCCTTTTACATAAACAAAATTTATCCTAGTATCCTCTACAAGAAATATGATATTGTTTATCCTTCCATTGGTATTATAATTACATATGCCTTTCACATTAATAAATCTAGTCATTATATTGACATCCATCGACCCATAAATGTCGATTGGGACTGACATAATCACACATTTTTAAAATCCTTCCATGGTGACATATCAATGGTATAAAATTTTTAGATCCAAGACAACATAAAAATATATAAGTAATCTCCTAATGAAACATTATTTGATATGTTAGGGGAAAATCAAAGTCTAAACTCATCATCTTCTAGTGAAACCTTATTTGAAGCACTAAATGATAATCAAAATAGAAAATTATAATCTTTTAGTGAAACATTGATTAAGGTGATAAGGGACAATCAAAATGAATTAGTAGTGTCCCTTAGTGAAACCTTATACAAGGTAATATTGGACAATCCAAATGATAATAATAACAAATACTTTGTTGGTGAAAACCTCTTTGAGGCACCAATAACTGAGATAATTAGTTCCTCATTGCTTGATGAAGATATTATTAAAGTCAATATCAACCCCACCATAACCAAAATCAAGTCAAATATAGATTCATCAATAATGTGTGTGAATAAAAATCCCAATTTTCATTTTTATTTTATCCACTATACATTCCATTATGATCTCATTATTCATTCAAGACCTATATTCTATTATCCAATCAGATCATTTATCCAATGCTTATCATAATTTACTCTCACTGGCATCATATTTTTTCATAGAGGCTATGAAGATACCTTAATGTATAGGTTTGGATAAAATTTAGTTAATTACCAATGAAGATCACTTTGACATCCATATAGTTTACATCATTAACATAATTCTAGTAGAGAAGTTAATCGGAATCGATATGGGTTAGAGATTAAACATTCAACATTATGAATATTGTCATCCTCCTTTGAGTTGTGATTAAAAAAATTAAATTAAATAAAACTAAATTAAAAGAGAAAGATAAATAATTTTTCCAATGGTAAAAACCATATTTCTAATGCCTTGGGTAAGTACCATGATGAAAACTAGGTTTGTGTCATCATGTGTAAATAATTTTTTGTTTACAGGCATCTTGAAGCTTTGGGAGGATCCTTGTATCTAATTAAATTTGTTAAATTCCATCATATTTAATATTTTATCTTGTCTCAAACCATATTTATTTTCATCTTACCTTGGTCCAATTTTCCTTCCCATCTTCATCTTAATTAGAAAGTGGAAGTTATTTTGAGCCCTATTTTGGAAAATCTCTTGACATATCCTCTTAACGACACTTTTATGACTGGATATTTTGTTTCCCACTTGACAAGGTCCTTAGAGGCTAATAATCCTCTTATCATCCACTCTTATCCAACATGATAATTCTAATATTGTCATATGTTATTAAATCCCATCATGGTGCTTGAACACATGTTTCCCTTCGGTAGTTATCCCTTGTGGGTATAATGTTCCAAATACTCCTAAACATTCCCATTCCATGATCTCACCATTTTTTTAGTTAATTATATTCTCTCCCCATTTTATAATTCAAAACATTAATTTTTTTCTAAAAACTCAAAAACATTCAAATTTTCTAAAATCTTAAATATTCATAACATTAAAACATCCTAAGAATAAAAAAAGTTCAAAATCTCCAAAAATGATATACAACCACAAATCCAAAAACATTTTTCTTGTATTAAGTATTGTCAATAATATTTAATCAATATTAATCCTATAGAATCATCTACCATTAGGATGTGTTCTTCTGAAAACTACCATATTGGTGTAAAGTCAAATCAAATCTCTCTAATTTAAGCTTGTTGATTCCACCCTATTTAGGGCATGTTTAAATGTGCAACTTATTTTGGGATGTTATATTCCAATTTATTCCCATTTTTCATGTATCCTTTCTTGGGTTAATCCATTAACACATAATTACCATTGAGACTTCACATGTGGATTTTGACTTGTTTAAATGACAAGATTTATTTTTATTGTTTTTGGTTTTCCTTTTGTGTGTTTGCTTGGTTTTTTTCCTTTTTTTGTCTCCTTAACTTGGTCCATTATTCCAAAACCATCATCATCATGGTTTCCTTTGTTATGAAATTTTACTTGAGTCTATCCATTAGCATATGTCATCATTTCCATCATGGTTTTTATCATTTTTGTGTTATTATCATTTGTCTATTGGATCGGGGGTCAGTTCTTACAGACATTGTAGCTAGGTCATCATGGTGTTTTATATCATGATGTATAATATTGCGTGTAAAATTAAAAATAAAGTACCAAATTTCTGAAATTATAAATTTCATATTGGAAGTAATTATCCTTGTATCATCATCTCTTATCAAATCCTAACATCTTGATCATCTTTTACTAGTTTACATCATCCCATTTTCCATGATCAAGTAAAAACACTTTAACATTATGGCTATATATATGATAATAAAAATGTGCATATTTAAATAATAATTCAAAAATATAATAATACACATTGATCAAAAAATATTAATATTCTAATCATCTAGTCCATTCTTCATCATATTCTCTCCCATTTTTTGGGAGAACTATGTAAGTTTGACATCTTTTTAAACTATGTAGGCAACACTCCCTACCAACCAATTTCTAAGGTCATATTAACCACCATTGTTTTATTATTATTAAAATCCATATTATTCCAATATTATCATATCATTATTCAATAATTATATTATTTTTCCATTCTTTAGTATCTCATCACTTTGAGCATTCTTGTGTGCTTAGTTTTTTTCAGCTTTTATACAAAGTTGTTATACCATTAACACACACACTTATGTGTGTTTATCAAATTTAGTCATTCGTATCAAAATTATACTATAAAAAAATTTAAATAATTTATATATGATTTCTCATCAATTAATTCACCATGTTTGGGGCTCATCAATTATCCACTCTGTTTGGGGTGCATCATCATTTCAATCTTACATATTTCACACTATTTGGGAAAGATCAAATGTGTAGCTTACTATTTAGTATAGATCATACCTAAGCATGTATATTTCACATTATTTCTATAGATTCAAAGTGTGATAATTATTTTGGTATGTTTCCTTCCAAATTATTCCTTACTTGGGGAAAATCAATTCATCATCATTATAAATCAAATCATTCAAGCGTTAGCTTAAGTGGCATAATCTTGTCCATAGGTTAATATTATGTTCCATTATAGATTTTTCTTATATTTTTTGAGAGACCATCCACATAATTAATACCTAAATTCCATCTTTATGGGGCATCATCCCTAACTAGTTTCATTAAAACCATATCCTTATCTTTCCATTCAATCTCCCACACCTATCGATTGGGAATGATGAAATAATGAAATCTAATAATTCATCATCTAATTTTTAATCCAAATTTTTAAACTATCATTATTTTATAATATTTTAATTCATAGACATCTAAAAACACATTCTCAAATAAGGGAAAATTTAGATGCTCAATTTTTATCACTTCCATGTCAAAATTATAAAATAGAATGAATTCCCCTAATTGGATACAAAATGGTCTAACTATCATATTTTCATCTAAATTTATTCTATGCATCTAACTTATGAGTTATAATTCACCTTGGAAAATATCTAGGTGGGATAATTCATGATATTAATTATGTTCAATTATCGTTATGGTCATTTTCTTTGATTAATTATTCTACTCTGATCAATTCACTAGTTCTCTTTCATTGATAAGTCAATGCAATTAATTCCCCCATACCTAAATCATTCTTTTAATCAAATTACCCAAATTATATTAATTAAATTTATCTTTGATTAATTTAATTATTCATTATTATAATTATAGTTCTATGTAAATGTAATTATAATTTCCTTTCAATTACTAATTCTTCTTTTTCTCCCTCCAAAAGGTATCTTCATTCAAAAAAGAATCTTGAGATCCTATGGAATATTCTTTTACAAGCTCAATAATTATTAAAGGAATTAATATAAAGTTTTATTCTCCACCCTCAATCTTGGAGACAAGATGAAGGGCCCATAATGAATCTTATGATATATTTGAAGGAGTATTCTCAAGCCTTCACCTTGGAAAAAAGATGAAGGGCCCTTATTAATGATCCATGTACTTCATCTGGAATGATTATCCACCCTTCATCTTGGAAACAAGATGAAGGGTCCAGATTGACCCTCATAATAATAATTTGAAGATAATTCTCCACCCTACATATTTCCTACAACATGGAGGTCTCATGTTAATCCTCCTTTGATATTTTAAAGAACTATTCTACACCCTTCACCTTAAACAAAATGAAGGGCTCATGTAATGAATCCTTGTATTTATCTATGTGCCTTGGTGAGGATGTATTTTTATCCATCCATCTTGGATTCAAGATGAAGGGTCTTTATTTATTTGAATTTATTATAAGTAGACTGGTTCTCCTATGTAATGAACATGCTCAAATTATAAAATGAAGTGATGATAGATTCTCAAGTCTTCTTATGCACCACCTTTCTAATATTCATCAATTTAAACTAATCCAAGGTTTCAAAGGATACGTTTCATCATTGAATGGCATTGATAAAAACCTATTGAAACTACATCTAAGCCAAATCATACATAAATATGAGTTTTATAATAAAGATTTACATTGTAATGATTTAATCTTAACATTGTTATCTTAATCTTTGTATGCTCATGAGGTCTTAGGAATATATTATTAGTTTTTGATAGTTCGTTTGATAATTTTCAATTATTGAATAAGTATAAATAAGATCTATATTCTAATAATACAATAGGTACAAGATCAAAACTTATAAAGGCATAAGATGCATAGGTTTTAAGCATTTGGGTAAGGTAGAAGGCCTGGATCATCAATGTAAGATTGGTTGGACTAAGAGATAGGCCCATGGGCACAAGAGAGAGTATATGTAAGACATACATAAGTGAGATATGTCTAAAATTGAGAATAACAACCAAGGTTTGAGTGTTCCAAGTGTACAGAACTATGGTGATATATAATTCATAAATGGTGTCTACATTTTCCCCTTTAATCTAGTAATGAAATTTCTAGTTTAAAGGAAAGTAAATGCATACTTGAGTGTGTATAACACACCTTTTATTTGATTAAGTCTAACTTTAGTGATTTTTTTGTGATTTACCTATAATGAAGAGCATGCTATAGTATATAATCAATGCATATAATCTAACATTGAAAGTATTGAAGTGACTAAAATTGGAAGAGAATGAGGTTTGGGATTATAAAATGTATCAATGGCACCGTCTTTCCATTTGGTGATTTAATTTAAAATATGTATCATTATTAATCACTAAAATGCATATTAAGACAAATATAAATTTATAAAGTGCATATATCTAAGGATATATATATATATATATATATATATATATATATATATATATATGTATATATATATATATATATAGGAAGGCCCATGTAACCAACCTTAGAGAAAAATATGAATTTCCACCTAGCAATTGAGACTAGTTTAACCATATAAACCAATCATACTTATAACCTACTGAGTATCAGTGAACCAAGTCAACTCACACTATAAAAATGGTGAGGTTGCATGATAAAATCAATTATAACCTAAAATATTTAAAATATTTATTTATTTAATCATTTCAACCATATCAAAGAGTGAACCAAGTATTTTAGTATATTGGCTCAATATAGTTTGTAAAAGTCCAAATTGGTGGTGGTGACAGTCCCTAAGAGTGTTTAGAATCTGAAACAAATTTGGATTTTTCAATATTATGTGCACATTACATAACATATGCACCTTAGATATGTCTCATGCTAAAACTATGTATAAGAATGGTACCAATGTATAGAATTTGACCAAAAATGTGTATCTAATCCTATAACTATGTACTTTGGCTAATTTTTAAATTTAAACAAATGTGAGTGACAAGTTATCATAATATGCCCCCACTATACATAGATAAATTTTAAAACTGATATAATGTCAATGTGGATAAGATGTTTCCAAAACATGCCCCCACTATAATTTGGTTATGTTGAATAATGAATAAGTGTGGAGAACATGTTTCAAAAAAAACTCGCACTATATAACTAAAATTATGAGTCTGTGAAATTCATGTCTCTATGGTATGCAACCCCCCTACATTTAATCTAAAACTATAATGTGTGTGGAATCCATGCCTTTATAACATTCCCCCACTTTGAGGTGAGGGAATAATAGGAACTGGTAATTACCTCACCTCAAAAGAATAAAATACCCATATAATTGTGAATGAACAATGTATCTTATATGAGAACATGTCTAGGTAAATTTATCCTTTAATCACATACAATGCAATTACATCAAGGCCTAATATGCATGATAAAGATCATGACAACATATAGAGATTAAATGTGAAACCCAATTAGACTAAAAAGATACACTAATTTTTTATTATTATACTACTAATTCTATTAAGATTAATTACAACCAACCATTTACAAGTTGAAAAATAAATGATTCCCAAGCATTATATGCTACAGTCACATTAGCCCATTGGCAAAACAACCCATTTAGTACTCAAGAATTAAACTATTCTATGAGCTAAAAAAATATCCATCATGTAAAATAATAATGACGCAAGTATTGTATTGTTGATATAATCCACAAATTAGTATTAATTATGTTTATATCCACTATTTTTTAAATTTTTAGGATATTATAAAAATACATAGCCATTGATGTGTTTAATATACATCTAAAATAAAGTACAATGATGTACAATGTCAAATATACATATCAAAAAGTATAGAAGTATAAAACAAGTGTTATACATATCAATGCCATGAACCATCACATAGCCCAAGTGTAATTCTATCTGGTCAAATAAG
>JARHVA010009520.1:262500-303280 GCA_037957365.1 Torreya grandis
TCTTTGGCCTTTAAGACATCTTGATAGATCTTTGTTGGTTCAAGCAAGGCAGTTGGAATTCTTTTGTTTTAGTCATTCTATAGGAAAAGACAATCTTTTGCATATCTGGCTTCTATTCTTGGGCACCATTGTGATATGGTAGCAATAGGCTGAGTGATGTCATCTATTTTTGGCTCTTGCACTGCTTGGAGTCAGCCTCCTAGGCACAATTTCAACCTGCAGTGTGCTATTGTAATTGCTACACTTCAAACTACTCCTATTATTATCATTGGCAATGGAAAATTTAGGGTTTGATTCTTGACAGTGCCACCACATCGTGGAGTTCAAGTGGGTAGCATGCAGCCAGGCAGGTAGTGTGCATGGTAAGGTAGCGTTTAGCTTTGTTGTCCTAAAAAATGGTGCTTCTTTTTGTTTGTTTCCAATGCCCCATTTAGTGGGCCCACTCTCTCTCCCTATTTTATTGTCAAAACTACTTTTGATAATTATTCTGATTTTAAACTAGTCATTTGATTTTTGAATTAAAATCAAATTTGAAATTTAGCAATCAAAAAGGCAGTTTAGACATTTTTTTAACTTGTATCTTAGACCTATGAAGACGAAGGGTGAGGCCAAGGTTGGTAGGAGGCTAATTCCGCCTCACACAAACCTCATTTGGATTCCTCATTCTGTGCTAAATCTAATGAGTGGTTGGAAGGCCACTTTCTCTCCCCATAATAGATATTTTTTAATGTTTTAGTGCTTTTTTTGCAAAAACACTAGTTTATGAGAAAATTGTAACTTTAAAATATTGCAAACGATAGCTTGGTTTTGGGTGCCATTTTTTTGAAAAAGTGCTTGTAATTAAATTATCCATAGCATATACTTTTTATTTTTCAAAAACACACTAATTTATAAAGTGCCAAAAATTTGGGTCTCTCGAGACACATTTTCGGCTGAGTCTGACGTCCTGTTTGCTTTAGTGTTGGACTGATTGCTCTAAGACACATTTTCGATTGAGTTCAACATATTTTAAGCATGCACTTGAATATTTGGGGGGGGCTCAATATTTTGGGGGGGTGTGATTGCTTTTCACAACTTCACTTTCATTCTCTTTTTCGCATACATTCACAACTTGTAATCAACACAACATCACCTAATTTCAGCTAAAAATGGATTCTTTTCAACTTAAACCCCTAACACCCTTCAACTATCATGAATGGAAAGTTAAAATGTCAATCATTCTTAGAATAAAAGGGTTGTATAAGATCACCATGGGTACAGAAGTAGAACCCAACACAGATGCTGAAAAGGTTAAGTGGTACAACCGTAGTGATGAAGCCTTTGGGTTACTGAGCTTGTTTGTGTCTCCAAAACTTCTCTTCCACTTAGAATCCTCCCAAAATCCTGATGACATATGGAACACCTTAGAAAATTTATTTGGGAAGCTTGATGAGATGAGAGGTCATGAGCTCGAAAATGAACTCATAAGTCTAAGTCCTAGCAACTTTGACACCCTACAGGACTTCTTCACTAAGTTTAAGGCCCTTATATTGCAATTGAAAGAATGTGGAATAGAGAATAAAGATGATCAATTTATACTTTCTATTCTCATAAAGTTAGGTCCAAGTTATTCAGTCTTTGTCTCCACTTTCCATGCCACTAAAAGTGCTCTTGGCACTGCATGGAAAATGCCTTCTTTGGATTCATTCATTGCCAACTTGACTAGGGAGCAAGATAAGCTAATTCAGATGGGCACAATGAAGTCTACTCAACCCCAAGCCTTGATAGCTATAAATGGTAAGGATAAGACTTCAATAAAGGAGAAGAAGAAAAAGAACAAGGATCAGGAGAAGAAAGAAAATACTAATCCTACCAAAAATAACACTGAGACTTCATCCTCCAATGCTAAACCAAAGAAGGAGAAGGTTAAGTGTACCTATTGTAAAAATATAGGGAATGATGAACACAAGTGCATGAAGAAACAAATAGACCACCTAACTCATCTTCTAGAGAATAAAAATATAGGTGTTCCTGAGTCCATCAAGCAGAATTCATCAACCCAAGATTCTACTAAGGCAAAAGGCAAGGGTAAAGAGAAAGAAAAGGAAAATGCCCTTGTAGCTACAACAACTTCCATATTTTCATGGGTCATAAACTCAGGTGCTTCTCACCACATGGGCTCTTCACTAGTTTAGTTTTCATCTTTAGAGCCTTGTAGCATGACTTCAATTAGTTTGGGTGATGACACATTAGTTTCCATTGTAGGGAGAGGGTCAGTTGAAATGGGAGGAGGACCATTCAATAATGTTCTAAGTGTTCCTTCTCTTTCAACCAATCTCCTATCAGTGTACCAAATCACTCACATTGGTCAGGGCATGAGAGTTGAGTTTTCACCAGATTCAGTGTCTATCAGGCAGTTGCATAGTGATACTAAAGTGGCAGTGGGAAGGGCAGATCACCAAGCCAGGTTATACACCTTTTCACATTTTGCATCAGATTCTTCTCCTACAGCATTGTTGACTCATTCAGATGGATTTAGTAAATTGTGGCATGATCAGTTTGGTCACCTTAACTATCGCTACCTTGAGTAACTTTGTAAAAATGACATGGTCATTGGCTTGCCTCATGTCCAATTCTCAAAAGGACTTTGCGAGGGGTGCTCCCTTGGGAAGCATACCGAAGAAAAATTTGACAAAGGAAAAGCTTTGAGGGCTTCACAACCTTTGGATTTAGTCCACAGTGATGTATCGAAACCCTTTCCCAAACCATCTTTCACAAGGGCCAAGTACATCCTCACTTTCATTCATGATTTCTCTAGGTACACTTGGATATATTTTCTCAAACAAAAGTCTGAAGTGTTTGAAAATTTTCTAGACTTCAAGGCTCTTGTTGATAAATAGAGTGAGAAATCCATCAAGGTTATTCGAACTAATAATGGAGGGGAGTATGTCAGCATCAAATTTGAGTAGTTTTACACCACAGAGGGGATTGCTTTGCAGCACACAGTCACCTACAGTCCATATAATGGGGTTGCAGAACATAAGAATAGGTTCTTGAAAGAGATAGCTAGCTGTATGATTCACTCCAAATCCTTAGCACCATAGTACTGGGCCGAAGCTATCAATTGTGCTTGCTACATTCAGAACAGGGTTCCTTATAAAGCTTTGAAAGGGATAACACCCTTTAAAGCTTGGCATAAAAGGAAACCTGATGTTTAGCACCTTAGGGTTTTTAGATCCCCAGCCATGACCCACATTCTGAAGAAGAAATGCAAAGCTATGGAATTTCAGTCCAAGCCTTTCATATTTATAGGATATCTGGATGGCATTAAGGGATATCACCTTCTAGATCTATTCACACATGAGTTGTTCATCAAGAGAAGTGTCCATTTTTAGGAGAGTCCTAGAGACTCAACACTTGACACTTCTTCTCCCTCATCGGATCTACTTCTTCATGGTGATTCCTTGTCAAATTTAGATCAGCCACAATAGGTTCTTGAGCCAGAGTCATCTTCTTATTATTTGAGTTTAGACAACGAGGATAGTGATGCAGAGTCATCCACCTCTAGTCAGTCAGAGGATGAGGAGTTAGCACCTGACTCACCCACTTCTGGGCCACTTTGGGCTAGACAGACACTTGAGAGTGCTGGCACTTGGGCAGGAGATCCTGCAGATGACAGACATACTAGGGGGGATTTTTAGAGAGATCCACATACCTTCTTTGCTATAGTTTTGGATCCATAGAATTTTTGAGAGGCATCAAGGGTACCTAAGTGGGATAGTGCTATGGAGGAAGAATATTCTTCCTTAATCAAAAATCACACTTGGGACTTGACATCACTTCCTAAGGGAAGAAAGATGGTTCGATGTAGGTGGATATATCATACCAAGTTTGCAGCAGATAGGTTAGTTGATAAATATAAGGCACGATTGGTCACCAAGGGTTTCTCACAGGTGGTAGGCATTGACTACTCAGAGACCTTTGCACCCATTGCAAAGATGACTTCTATCCGACTCACCTTGGCTATTGCCATAGCACATGGTTGGGATGTACATTAGATGGATGTGAAGAGTGCCTTTCTTCATGGAGACCTAAAGGAGGAGATCTACATGGAGCAGCTGCCAGCATTTGTTTAGGATTCTTCCTTAGTATGTATACTTAGGAAATATATCTATGGCCTCAAATAGGCCCCTTAATCTTGGTATGCCAAGATGGATTCCTTTCTTCTCATAGCAGGTTTCACTAGGTGCCATTCTGATCCCAATGTCTACTTCTTACAGTAGGATGATTCACTCTTGATTTTGGTTCTATATGTTGATGACCTTTTGATCACTGGGAGTTCTTCATTGGCTATTGCAGTAGTGAAGGCATCTCTTTAGGACAAATTTGACATGACAGACTTGGGCTTATTGCACTACTTCCTTGGCATCAAGATCTCATAGTCAGATTCAGGGATTTCTCTTACATAGCCTAAGTATGCTCTCGACTTATTGGCTCGGTTTCACATGGCTGATTTCAAACCATCTCTGACTCCCTTTCTATCAGGAGTCAAGCTTGAGGTTGATTGTTCTTCACCATTAGTTGATGCCACTCGGTATCACCAACTTGTTGGTAGTCTCATCTACTTGACTCACACCAGGCTTGACATTTCATATACAGTGGGACTTATTTCTAGATTCATGCAGGAACCCCATGAGCTGCATTGGAAAGCAGCTAAGAGGATCTTGCATTATATATAGGGTTCACATAGATACGGGATTCATTACATATTTGGCATAGAAGTTAACTTGGTTGGATATATAGATTCAGACTGGGTTGGTGATTCACAGACTCGCAAGTCCACTTCTATTTATAGTTTCTCTCTAGGTTTGGTCCTATCAGTTGGTTTAGCAAGAACAAGAATGCTATTGCTATATCATCCACAAAGGCAGAGTATAGGGGAGCTATTAATGTAGCTACTAAGGCTATTTGGCTTCAAGGGATTCATTCTGAGTTTGGCATTCCTATCAGGCAGCCCACCATCATCTATTGTGACAACCAGAGTACCATATAGATTTGCAGGAATCTAGTTCAGCACCAGCAGACCAAGCACATTGAGATTCACATGCATTTCATTTGAGAGCTTATTCATAGTCAGGTCATTAACTTGATATTTTTCCAGTCTTCGGAGCAAGTTGCAGACATCTTTACCAAACCTTTCACTGAGAGCAATTTCCTTCATCTATGAGCTCTTCTTGGGGTGCAGTCTACATCTGTAGCATCATCATCTTTAGGGGGGCCTTCTAGCTTCTTCTTTCTTTTATGTCTCTCTTTTGGGGGGGAGTTTTTTTTCCTATGGGTTTTCTCCTCTCTATCTTATGGGAGATTGCATTTGTACATGGGTACCTCATCAAGCCTAGTTGTCAGGACCCATTTTATATTTCCACACTGCCCACCTAAGCTATGCTTATGGGGGGGTATTAGTGTAGGCTTTTATTTTTCCCTATTTATTAATTATGGAAATTTTATTTCTTGTGCATACATGGAGTTTTCCTACATTTATGGGATAGGCTAGCTTATGTAGAGGTGTGTGTCATAGATGTGTCATAAGTATCATAAGAATGTCATAAGTAACTCCCTTAATGGGAGTTACTTCTCTATTCTTAGCACCTTGTCACCATCTTTCATGGAGGAGTTACATTATATTCTTGGGGTGCCTTGTCCACCTTTTGTGGAGGAGTTACATTCGTACTCTCCTATTTGTAGTCCTCATTTTGGCCATTCCATGCTAAATCAGATTTTGATTTTCTCCATTTTGTCTTGTGCAATTTATCTTTTGTGTGAATTTCAAATTGCTTTAGCATCTATGTGGTGTGCACTTGTTCATCTTGTGTGATCATGTCTTCATTGCACTCACGTTATCCAAATTCTGGCAACAACTCCGATAAACCCTTGCAGGTTTGGACCACATGTCTAGACTCAAACACCTAAGAATTTTTTCTCATGTGTTCCTATGCATTATATAACTTCTATAACATCCCTTAAATTTATAATCAGCTCCTATTTCACTTGACCATCTTTTCCCTCAAAACTTGCAAGGTTTGCACTCTAGGGGAGTACCCCATGTCTGAGATAAAATTGAGGGTACATCCCCTATTTCATAAACATATATGTTTTATGGGATTATCCAAGTTAAAATGACATTTTTTACCAATTTTAAATCCTTTTTTAGGTCATATACCTTCTAAATCTTTCAAAATCCAAGGTAGACCCTGGGAAGGCAGACTATGTGTAAGGTTTCATCATATGGACTATGTGTTACATAATTGGGGTCCTTTCTCTACTTGTATCCACCATGGTAATATCATTATATGTTCCTCCTTGTCTTGGATTATTATCTAATAATCTAATTCATTATACCTTATCCAAACTTTTCATTTTTCATGTCATACCTTGATTAGCCTAGACTGAGTATAATTTCTTTATTGTGTTTTGCTTCAAGGCAACATACTTGTAGGTATCCTTGCATGTTTAAGCTTGAGAAAAATGTTTATATACATCCTTAGAGTACCTTATGGTCATTTTATATATTTTTAGACCCATATATCTTAATCCTATGTAATACTAACACCAAAACATCACTCCTCAGCCCACTATTACCTACAGTCAATTATAGTTAACTGTATTAGACAAGTAAGAGCTAATAGGTGAGAACTCATTTGGAATATATGACACATCACATATGTATATTTTAATCCATTTATAATCATCTTACATCAACCAATGTTGGTGTTTCTATGCTTAAGTCCTCATCATGGATGATGTAGGAGATTGCCCTTAGCTATAAGTGAATAGTTTCAAGGAGAAGACACCTATAGGTGTATATGGGCTCAAAACTCTACATATCAACCTCTTTTAATTATCCTTGGGTATATTGGTATAATTTTACTATTAATAAAATATTTCAATCATGAAAACACACCCCTATTTTCTATTTTATATGTTTGAATCACCTTAAAATTATAAACCCTGTATATATCACTGTCTAAAATTAGTGGTCAAAAGTGCATATTGGAGCTCCTCAAAAAACAACTTACACTTATCATACACCCTCCAAATTTTGTATAAATATTACCATAGGTTATGGCATACAATTTTAATTCATTTGGATGTACTAAGCCTATTAGTAACAATATCATATAATATAAACAAAATGGTATAAGCCTTTATTATTGTCTTTTATAGAAATGATCCCTAAACATAGTCATTTCATCCTTGAAGGCAATCCTCACTCTCACCTACCAACCCTATGTCTTAATAATGTTTTTCATTTTATCACTCAATTCTAAAAACCCTAGGAAATATTAAATTAATTTCAAATCTCTTCTAATCAACATTTCCAACTCTCTACTAATGTCACATGTAGGTGGACATTCCAATGTGTAGGCATTGAGTATAGGTATGAATAATATGCATTGTATATAACCTTAAATGGGTTTTAGACCTATATAAATACATAAAAATGGATTTTTAAAACCATGAATGGATTTAAATGAGCTATTTCCTTTGTTTTAACATCATTTTACTATTTCAAGCACCTATAGGTGCATAACTATGGTGCAAACCAAGCAATGGTTGTTGAGTGACCAGTTGCATGGTACATGAGTTGTAAATGAGTATTATACCTTATATATATTATTATATGGATACATATAGATATTTATGACTTTAAATAATCTGGAATACCTTCATTACACCTCCATGATCACATTAGACAAGCTTCATACACATGACCCCAATTGAAAGCGAATAGAGAGCTGACTGTGAGTATGACATGACTAAATGTTTGATCAAATCATGATTTTTTGAGACCAAAAATATAAGTAAGGTAATTAATATGTCATTAAAACATGTAAAAAATAATATCCCATTCACATGAATCCATTTTATATAATCCAACGTTTTACAAGTAGTGAACTTGACTGTAACTTCACCTGGAACATCAACTTGAAAACTGAACTAATTAGCCCATGAGATATTTTACAAAAATTAAAATAAAAATTTTAATCATGAGGATATATTCAACACCATTTTTAATTAATATTACCAATTGGATTGTATGGATATTTCCAAACAAGATCAAAACCTAGAGGGTATGGGAAATAGTGAGCAAAAAACCACAGTCAACTTTTTAGAGATGATTCATAAATAAAAATTGACCAATACTTGAAATATTATTATGAAAATTTATCTCTCTAAGTTTAATATCAACCCCCAAAGGCATTTGGTCTAAAAATTCTCCAACTATTCGTACCAAGCATAAACCTATTGACTAGTTCTATGTCATAGTCGAGTGATAGGAGAGCATAATAATTTTTACCCTTTTTGGAACTTTAATAGCATGTCAAGTGTGTAATTGAGTATTAAATATTTTAAGATTCATCTCAAAAGTTTTTCACACATGTCACACTCCCCTATAGGTTTTACAAGTGCCAAACTCTTCCTTTTCAATTATTTTCTTAGTTTGTAGTTAGAGAACCTACAAGTTTCATATGAGACTAACATTCCTGATAGGTAATCTAACATCTTGGACATTGGTAAAAAACTAGGACACTTGAACACCTTGAAAACCATGCCACTTGCATATATGACCCCAAAATGACCCCTAAGTGACTCAAGTTGACATAAGACCTAATTAAACCATGACCAAGGATAAAGTACCATATGATATGACATTAAATACACTATATAACATTATATTATACCCCTATATAAGTTTTTAACTATAGGGGTGTTGACTTATTTTGACTTTTCATCAAAATGGTCAACATTCTTGGTGATTTCCCAAGGGTAGTATGCTTTTTATGCCAAGACTAGTTGCCTAATCTTGTCCATTGGGATATGGAATCATTTGTACATAGGTTTAACACAAATTACATTTGAAAACACAAAAAACATAAGGAAACACACACAAAACAAGACAAACTCAAAAGAAACATGCATGTGTTCTGAAAAACACTTATGGAACACAACACAATAAAAAGAGAACACACACATAAAATAACCAATCTAAATAACTCAAACACTAACTTTAGATGAACACTTCCTCCTAGATCAAAGGGGAAGATTTAAACCTCTCTTGATTCATGACATAGATGAATGAATGAGGCATGTAGCCTTTTGATCTTTGGCATTGATTCCTCCATCTTCTTCAAGGTGTTTTCTAACTTCATTGTCATGATGTTCAATGAGAGGCAAGTAGCTCCAAATATATTAGCTATAGGAATGAACTCTTATTACATCAAAATAACCTCAAATTTACCATATTTATCGTCAACTATGACCTTGAATGGTGGTTCAACAAGACATACTTTTTTGGTTTCCAATGTGATCTCAATAGGATTGGGTTTCTTTTTAGCTATAAGTTCTTCAATCTCATCAAGGAGATTTTCATATTCTACCCAATCTTGGTCATAATTTTCCATGGAAAACTCTTTCTTAACCTTGTCATGCATTTGACCCTCAACTTGGTAAAGATCTTCAAGATATTGAAAGAGCTTCATTTGCAGTTGTCAATCATCCTTATCTTCCTTGTCTTCTAAGACCACCACCTCTTAAATATTATCCTATTGAAGTATAAGGTCATAAATATGGTTCTATTCATGCTCTAATTCATTTGAGGTTGGTTTAAAATAAGGTTGAGGTAGTAAGTCATCTTGAAAGACTTCTCTTTTCAAGTCTTGGCCACATTCCTCATAGATAGTTGTAAGGGAATGTTAAATATGTTTATCCTCATTCAAAAAGGTTAAGTTACCCTTGTGTTCATCAAAGGGAGTCCCTATAATGATCTCTTCCTCATAGTCACTCATGACATCTTCTTGATCAGGTATGGCTTGGGTTTTCTCCTCTTCACTTGCTTCTCTCAATATGGGCTCTTCCTCAAGAAAGGGTAAGATGGAAGCTTGATGGATAGGCTCATGTGAAGGATATGGAATATGAGGTGTAGTATAAGGTTTATGAATTAGGGATGAAGTTTTGCATGAAGGATAAGGCTTGTTAATGGATTTAGGAAAGAGGACTATACTAGTAAGATCATAAGTGATTTTTTGGGATGATTATAAAGAACACCTATATAAAAAGGAGTTGCATCTTTCCAATAGCTTTCTTAAGACTCTTCAATATAATCATGTTAGTTTTTAGGTTAATTATCTTCCCACATATTTATCCTATCTATTGAGCATTGAAGGCACTTATTTTCAAAGTTCATTTGTTCTTTGATCTCCCATTGAGTTCCATCTATCTCTTCAAAGATCTCCAACATTCACATACAACTTTGGGTATCACCTCTTAACCAATCCATGAGATGATTAGGGAGCACATCATACTCATCATCTCATGTTCTCATATCATTTTCATTAACTAGAAGCTCTAGTATGGATGCCAAAAAAGACTTAATATAAGATGGAAATAATGGAGGAGTAGGGAAATGATAGGGATAAAGACTAGCTTCAAATTTTTGTATTTGAAATTGTAATAATTCAATTATTTACTTTTGATATCTTGATCTAAAATCCATAGAAACATCTTCTCGAGATTGATAGGCATCATGACATGAATGATAGGGATCATAACGGGACTGATAGGGAGGTATTTATTGATAGGTTTTTGGTAGCCTTCCTCATATGGTTATCCAATAACGTGATGTCTATATGGGGGGGTGGGAATGGAGGACTATATGGATACCATGGCTCATAAGATTGATAGCCATTTTGATAGGACTATTGAATAATATAATGTGGTTCATATCAATGTTGATAGAGAGGTTCATGATATGGCTATTCACCATAGTTATTCATATAAACCTCATCTATCAAATGAGAGACAAAAATTGATCAAAATATTCAATGAGATATACTTGGGCTGATTAGAACCATAAGTTGTCATTTATAATCACCATTGTTGCTAACTTGATTGCTTCCAAAAGTTGATTAGAGGAGAGACACAATAATAATATTTCCACTCTCTTGAACCTTGGTCCCACAAAGCATACCATAATTGTTGTCACCAAATATTTTACCCTAGAAGAGGGTGTTCATTTAATCCTCTTATAGATTTGGGAAACATGGGAACACTTCTAGGTATGTGGGTTTACCTATGGTGGAAGTGAGACTCTGGATTTAAGGGCTATCTCCTTTAATATATCTTGAAGTACATTCACCTATGCTAACTATTTGATTGTGTGGGGAAAGGGATAGGAGTTACATGAAATAAACCTATTATAAAAGGGTGATGTAGCAATATGTATTCCACATGACCATTTCACTTCTTTCACAAAGAAATAATGCCTACAACACTAGCCTATAAGTCCTAAAATACACTAACATTAGTGTTTCAATATGAAGGTGAGATGCATGAAGACTATCCAAGGTAAGTATAACCATAGATAAGTTATAGATACTCAGGCTCATTATACACTTAATATATATTCATACACTTAACTAAACTTCATATGGCTTGTTAGGCTGAAATCACTTGCATCAATCATGGAAGGACTGAGAAAAATCAAGGATAGATTGATATCACTTAGATATTCACTATACATCTCTTCATACACATTAACAAGATGGGATATGAACTCAAAATAGGTTTCATTTATTTTTTTAAGGTAAACTATAATGTCAAAACTAATAGGGCTTTACCATAAATGGTGTGGTATTAGATTATAAAGGCTAAAATGGTAGATACTTATAGAACTTAAGAGAGAAGTGGGAAAAGAAAATTCCAAAGGTAACTAAAACACTTATCATGTCAAGATGAGGAGTTACATATGTATAATAATGTAGTATGAGATAAAACATACAAATATTGATAGGAAAAATGGATTTCCAAGTCATGAGACTCATAAAATGTGGCATAAAACTCCTCATTCTACACAAGAAAACTATCCTCATCATTCATAAATTTTGAAACATCCCATAGCTAACTAGGGATATATCTCATAATTACACTAAGAGGGGGGTTTTAGACATGATCTACTATGCATTGGTTATATTTTTAATCATATATATTATTTTTGAATTGATCCATCACTACATATATTTAAAGAACCTCTTCTTTTAGGCACCCCTCACACTTGGCCTCAAAATTAGATTTAGTTTTCCATGAAAATCCATAAAAGGGGGTGAATGACACTTGGAAATACCTTCTATGGCCTTAGACTTCTCAAGTAGACCAAAAGGCCATCCACTTGAGGTTCTCACCCTTCTCACTATCTTGCTCACCTTGCTAGTTTTGATTAGCTAAAGTGAAGGCACCTATATAAACACTTAGGAGGTTTTTTGATACATGAAATGGTCATGGTGAGTTATAATAAATCTTTATATTTATCCCAAAGCTTATTGCATCATTTATAACCTCTTAGAACCTAAAAAAAATAAAAAATAGTCAAAAAAATCCAAATTATCTCTTGTTAGTATAAGTAGGGAACACATAAAGTAGATGGAAAGGGTCTATGGAAATTCCCTTGCAATATTCAATCACTTTCATGCCCATTCCATCTCATCTGGATAACCCTCCATCCTTGTTTTCCTAGTTAGGTCTTTATTCAAGGTTGTGTATGGTTTTATGTCATTTTGATATTAATATTTGTTCATAGATATGGGAAATTAGAGTTGAAAAAAAATTACACAAGATTAATTCTCAAGACCCTTATCAATGTCCCCAAACTCCTTAGACCTCCATGCACACCCTCCAAGAATATGTGAGATTTCAAAGTCACCCTACGAGCTTAATTCTTGATTTTACATAGGCCTAAGTTATCTTTAGGTTAAAAGTTGATTTATTGTAGGTTTATCTATAGCTTGGAAGATTTTAAACATCTAAAAAAACCTCATAAACATGTTCTAATTCATTTGAGAACTCACCTAATGTTGGATATGAAACTAACCTCCCATTTGGGTTCTAGGCCTAAGCCCTACCCAAAGGATTTGATTATAACCCTTGTGGGTTTGGACCACTTGTCTAGATTCAAACCCCTAGGCATGTTTTTAAAGTATTAATATGCATGATAAAAATTCTCTAACATCCCTTCAAGGTCTAATCATCTCCTAGTTCACTTGATCATCTTTTCCCTCAAAACTTGTAGGGTTTACACTCCAGGAGAGTACCCTCTATTTGAGACAAAATAGAGGGTACTTACCTTATTTTATTAGACAAAATAGATGTTTTAAGGGATTTTAAAAGATAAAAAGACATTTTTTTACCAATTTTTAATAGGTTATTAGACCTTCTAACTCTTTCAAAATCCAAGGTAGACTCTTGGGAAGGTAAATTGTATGCAAGGTTTCATTATATCAACTGTGTGTTACATCATTGGGGTCCTTTCTCTACATGTATCCACCATGGGAATGTCATGAGGTGTTATTAACTATCTTGGAGTCTTTTCCAATCTTGTAATTCATCATAACTTATATAAACTCTACATTGTTCACACCCTACCTTGATTGGCCTAGACTGAGTATAATTTCTTGATTGTGTTTTGCTTTAAGGCATCATTCCTCTAGGTGTCCTTGCATTATTAAGATTGAGAAAAATGTTTAAAAACCTACTTAAAGTCCCTTAGGGTAATTTTATACTTTTTTTGACCCATATAATTTGAGCCTATGTAATACTAACACCAAAACATCACTCCTCAACCCACTGTTACCTACAGATAAATACAGTTGAATATATTAGACAAGTAGGGGCCTATAGGTGAGAACTCATTTGGAATATATGCCACATAAACTTTAGATATTTTTATCCATTTAGAATAATCTTCCATAAACCAATTTTTGTGTTTCTATGCTTAAATCCTCATCATGGATGATGTAGGATATTGCCCTTAGCTATAAGATAGTAGTTTTAAGGAGCAAACACCTATAGGTGTATATGGGCTCAAAACTCTGTATAAAAACATATTTTGAAGATAATTGTGTTCATTAGTATACCTATACTCATAATATATTTTATGAATGACAACATGCCCCTATTTTCACTTTGAGATGCTTGAATCACTTTAAAATTCTAAACCCTAAAGATATCACTGTCTAAAATTAGTGGTCAAAATTGCATATTGGAGCTCCTCAAAAACTAACTTCCACTAATAATCCACCCTCCAAATTTGTTAAAAATATTAACCTATATGGGGGATAAAAATTTGATGCATTTGGATTTACTAAGGATCTTAGTAACCTTGTATATAATATAACAGAATGGCTGAGGCCTCTATTTTTGTCTTTTAGAAAAATGATCCCTCAACATAGTCATTTCATCCTTGAAGGAAATCCTCACTATCACCTATTAACCATATGTATTAATCATTATTTTCATGATATCACTAAATTATAAAAACCAAAATAAATCTTCCAAGCATGTCAAATATCTTATAATTAAAAATTCCAACTCTCTGCTTGTGCCACTTGTGGGTGGAGATTCTAATTTATAGGCAGTGAGTATAAGTATGAACAATATGCATTACATATGACCTGAAATGGTTTTATAGCTATCTAAATCCCTTAAAATGGATTTTTAAAACCATGAATGACTTTAAATTATCTATTTCCTTTTTTTAATGTGATTTTTCCTTTTCAACCACTTGTAGGTACATATATATGGTGTAAACCAAGCCATGGTTATTGAGTGACTAGTTTCATGGTACATGAGCTGGAAATCAATATTATATCTTCTCCAAATTTTTATATGGATATAATCAGATCTTTATGACTTGAAAAAAGTTTAAATACCTTAATTAAACCTCCATGAGCACACTATACAAGCTTCATACACATGACTACAATTTAATGTGGATAGAGAGCTAACTATGAGTATGACATGACTGAATGTTTGATCAAAGCATGACGTTGTGAGATAAAACATGGAAGTGAGGTAATTATTATGGAATTTAAACATATGAAAAATAGGACATTCATTTTTAGTTAGATAACCTACAAATTTTAGATGAGACTAACATTCTTGATAGGGAATATGACATATTTGACACTGGGAATAAAAATAGGACACAAACCTTGAAAACCATACCACTTCTATATATGAACCTTAAGTGATTCAAGTTGACATAAGACCTAATTAAATCATGACCAAGGCTAAAGTAGCATATTATATGACATTAAATACACCTTATAACATTATATTATAACCCTGTATATGTTTTTCTCCACTTGTGAAGACACCCCCACCCGGGTAAATCTTTTTAACGTGACCGGCGGAAACGAGGTGGGGACGCACCGTCGGTACCACGGGGGATGAGGGGTCTTGAACACGTGACCGGCAGAGCACGACGGAAATACCTAACCAAATGAGCTACACCCCCGCCCCAACCCTGTATATGTTTTTGAATATAGGAGGATTGACCCATTTTTAATTGTGGTTTAAATGGTCAATAGTTACTAATTCAAAATCACACAACAAATTTTAATAAATGACACAGTCTAAGTTTTTGGATACTTGGGTCGACACCCACAACCTTATAGGCTCAAAAATGGGATTTGAAATCCCATCCTTGGGTCTATAATTCTAATATTCTAGGGTTTCATATAATATTTCATTAAAAATATTTTATGTAAAAAAAAAACCTTATTCCAAAACCATTAAACTCATTTAAAACCAAGCTTAGAAAATGATCAACTTGGTATTAAAACAAGCCTGTAACAATCTTCTCTTTTTATAATAACTAAAATTCCTATTGTATTTTATTCCCTCCATCATTCTATGATGATAATTTATATGCCATTTATTTTCCATCCTCATCTTACCTATTCTCTTCCCTAAACTATGTGTGACTGGCATGACTTCCATAGAACCCCTATAGATTTACTAACTAACATCATGCAACATTAAAGCTCTATTTCTCCTTTCCATTTTAACTAACATCTAATTATTTTTGCATGAAAACTTAGTGGAAAATATTTTTTCCAATGCCAAACCCAAATAAATACATAATTATAACAAAACTTAATTTCATTTACATTTTCATTTTTTGTCATAACATGCATCCATTTTCCATTTTTGTCAAAAACACCCCATAATCAAAATAACTGAAATCTTCCAAATACAATCATAAATTTTATTTGAACATGAATACTTATACCAATACAAAATTTTGAAGTAATGACTAAATAATTTATCTTAGTGGGGGTATTTTTCCCTAGTTACCTCTTAATGTATTAAACTTTAAATTGTGTTTCAAGTAATATTTAATCCTATTTGACCCTATGTTTTTCCACTAAAATGTTAATGCCATTAATAATTATCAACAAAGTAATGCAATCATTTCAACCTATAAGTAGTGAAAATTTTAGGCAAGTATACATATGTAACCAATGAGATAATCAGATGTCCTAACTTGATACAAGGTATATCAAACAACCAACTAAATGGATAAACATGACATGATCAACCAATGGTATACATAGTAATAAATCATATTGATAAAATTCTATTTTTTTGAGCATAATTTAGTGAAAAAATCATATATAAATAATAAATTAGAAAACATATACAAGTTATGAAATCAAGTCAAACAATTTTTAGAGCATTAAATGCAAACATTATAGATTTAATTATAAATAGATAATAGTGGTGTGTGCATGAGTCCATTTAAGCTATCGCTCTTAATCACCATTATAGATATTTTTTCCATCCTCTTTAATTATGCTCTCCCTTTATACTATCAATGACGAAGGAAATATCTTACATCCAACTCATCAAACAAACTAGTAGTTAGCATGTATCATGATAATAATAAACATATAACCATAACAACTATTGAATGTAATAAATATGTAAAAATAATGATCATAATCATAATACATATATCAAAAGTAATATATTTTTTAACCAAACAACATATATAATTAAAATAAATAATAGATTTACCACAATCCACTAATTAATGATTCAAATATCCATAGGGGAGAACTATATGTAATAATAACAGTATAAACTCAATAAGAAAATCAAGAACACACACAATAACACTCAAAATAAAGTCAAAAGTAAATGGTATAAGGACACTATAAACAAGGGGCATGTTCACGATGGTGTACAATTGAATGAACATGAATTAGTCAAATTTTCATAGAAGCAAGAATTACATATTCAAATGTCCATATAACAAGCAATTGCATATTCAAATTTTATAGAAGAGACAAGGGAACGAGGGATGAAAATAGTTAAGCATATTCAAATTATTGATAAACAATATAGTATCAAGGTAAGACACTCAATAAATTTCATAAGGAAAAACACAAGCAACCAACATAAACATATCATAGTAGCCCATGGATCCAATATGTTAGTGAAAATGGTCAATTACATAACATATCAAATACACTAAAAAAGATATAAGTATGGATAAATGCATGTGTAATTACATATATAATGTCAAACATGATAATGTAAAGTGACCATGGAATGATATAACCTAGAATTATCATGATTATAGAGGTGGATTCCCCAAACATCCTAGTGGCATGAGAAGAGGGAAATCCTAACATCCATAAGTGTGTAAATCATGTATCTATGTATTCATGTATCACATTAAAATATAATCATGAAACACATGTATGTATAAATAACTTATAGTATATCCATTAACATGAAACTAACACATAAATGCCAAGGAGCCAATAAAATATGTATATGATGAAAATATTTTTGTATATTTTAATTGTTTTGACTTTTTTGTTATTTTTGGAATATAGGAAAGGAAAATACTATGCTATGTTTGAATTAAAAAAAATCATATATATATATATATATATATATATATATATATATATATATATATATATATATATATATATATCCACTGTGAACCTAGTGTAATAAACTAGTGATGGTACTAAAGAGCATGTATAGGTGCAATATTTGTCATTGTATCTAGGATGATTTACATATGTATAATGGTACCCGATATTCATGAAATAATAGTAGGAGTAATAGGATTAGGGGTTATTGGAACACATAATTTAGTTTTTTATGGTTTATTTGGAACAATAGTAATAGAAACATGTGTAGATTCTCTATATATCTAAATATGGTTCATAATAGATGCGTATTTTGTGGAATCCAATATATGTCTCTAATGTAATGTTCTCTCAATTACTAGCCACCTAGTAAAAATGATTGGTTATTTTTCTCCATGTTGTGGTTATTTATCCTTATTAGTCTTGATAATTATTTTTTTGGGTATAATTTTATCGTATTTAATAGGATGCTCATATGGAATTTCAAAAATTGTAATTCTCCAATTGGCATGAATGTATTCAGCACACCCATGTAATTTAAAATGTATTAATCAAAGATTGTGTATCTAAGGGAATACTAATAACATATAAAAGACACCCATGGAAGGTATAAATGAAAATTTAGTAACCAAATGTGTGAGATCCACCTATAAAGGTAACTTAATCTTACCAAGAATCTATCATGAGGTCCCATCAAATGCTATAATTTATTTGGTATAAGGGTGTAAATCATGATGAGTATAACCCAAGTGTGTAAATAATGTCATTTTAAAAATATCCTTGCTTTCACCATTATAAATCATAGGACTATGTATAATACATTTATCAAGGCATGCTCAAATGAATAAATATTGAAGATCTGAATCATCATCCTTAATCTCACTGTCATCTAAGATAATATAATGTATCTAAACCATATAAGGTATATGATGTGTATAAGCACCGATAATACCATTTTTAATGGGTGTTCATAATTTTATTAAAGAGGATATTCATTGTACTCCATTTGCACTTCTGGTTCTTTCTTATAATAGTCTTGCAAAGAATTTTTAAATATTTTTTTTGGTGATCACTAGGTTTTGAACCTAATTCCTCAGATGGATAATCAAATGTGATATTTTGGTCATCGATCAATAATTGGATCTTATTCTTCAAGTTAAACCATCTATTTGTATAATTCCATGTCCTTTGTGATAATCACAATAAGCATTCACATCGTATCCTTTGGGTAGATACTGACTCATATCAACCTTTACAGGATGAGGGAGAGATATAATATGACACTCTAATAGCTATAGGGGTAATGAAGTGGGAGACTTAGGTAAATCTATAAATTTTATCCTTAGTTCATTAGATAAGACAAGTTGATTAGGATGATATGAAACTATATTAACCATGCTAGTTGTTTTCTTTTTAGGCTAAGGAGGTTTTACCTTATACCTTCATTTGATTGTAAAATTGAACTTAAATATAGATGTATTCAGTATGTTTAATGCATAATTAATTTTTTTCAATGAGATAAGTTTCATTGCATAATCCCAAATAACATGCATAAGCCATCAAAAGATATATTTTTTTAAATTATGGACTCATGTAAAGGGAAGGAAAACTTTACTTGAATATGTCTTAAAGTTATTTATCTATAAGAGGATTGGTCATTTTAGCCAATATTGTCTTGTACCTCAAAACATATTAATTGATGGGTTCATTAGTTCTTTGTTTGATTTTTTTACTTTGGGCATAAGAAACCTTTTCAAAAATCTTAATAGATAAATGTTTCAAAAATTAATCTGCAAGAGGATTGAATGCTTTTATGGATTGGAAAGGTAAATCATAGAACCACATCAAAACATAATATTTTAGGCTCCTTAGAAATTTTTTTTTTCAAAATTTTATTATTCAAGGCATAATCAAGACATGCAACAAAACTAGTTGGCAAATGGTGCAAAGATATCTCAAGTGTAAGAGGGTTATACAACACACCTTAGGAATTAATAACATGAAGAGACTTTATATCCTTTTGTTTAATATTTTTAACCTTGTCCTCCAAATTATTTTTAACTTGAAGGAGTGTTTGAACTATAGATCCATTAAGGTTTAAATTATCAAATTTAGTAATCACTAATGGAGAATTGAACATGGTTTGAGTATTAATATGCATTAAAACTAGTATTTGAGTTGAAGAAATTTATATTTCCATGGTAGATGTAGCAATAGTATTTTCATGAAACAAAGTCTATATGACATAATCTACACCTGTACTATATGTAGGTAGATTTATGGGTATGTAATTAGTTATAATACCTTCTAAGGATTCACCATCACTAGGTGAAGAAGTGTTAGATTTTTAATGCTTACTTATTTCATCACTTGTAACATATAAAAATAGATCTATTAAAAGATCTTGTTATTATTGAGATAAGTGATCAATTATTCTTTATATTCCATTTGAAATCAAGTTTTTGAATTAATGTTTTCCATTACTTTTTATAAATGAAAAATTCCAAATTTTGAAACAAATTACAATAATCAAGAAAATAAGAAATAAAAAACCCTAAAATGCCTAGGGTTTTGAGTTCAAATGTCAGGTTCACCAAATTTTTAACCCTAAAAATATAGATGTTGGGATTATATAGGTTAATAATATGGAAATGAATAAACAAAAGGGTGATAAATAGATATATAGTAGGATAATTGTTTGTGACATGTAGATATAACATATACTAAATTTATTATACTAAGATATGCTAACATGGAAATTAAGTAATGTTAGATATTAAAATGATAATGAAAAAAATAATTCATTGATCATAATGCTAATATAGATATGGATCTATAATAGGTAGAAATTAAACTAGAAGAGTATTCTAGAATAGTCATCATAATTTTAGATTTATTACCTCTATAATTTTAGGCATTTACATTATCCTTGGATAGTTGCATTGATGTTAGTGTATAGGTTAGATGTAGGTATCCTATAAGTAATACCTACCAGAATAAGATGTGACCACCTATATTCTTTTGGATTTTTCATCACCTTCACTCTAGTGCATTCATATTTGGGTCATGGACTATTGTTCCTTATCAAATAATAAAACCCTAATTCTTCCTCTTCATAGTGGTTATGGTAAAATGGGTTAATGGGCACATGGTATTGAGATACCCAAAATACCCCTATGTCAATGACCATTGTCCATATATCCAATACTTCGAAGAGGGCCTCAAACTTATCTAGTTCTCCCCTATGTAATTGTTTGTGTGTGAATCATGAAATATGATAGGTATAATAGTTACCTAGCATGTAACTTGGAAATTATAGCTCTTGGAATGATACTATAATTTAGACATGTGTATATGTTGTTCCTATGAATGATATGAAAATAGGATAAAATATGAAAGCTTCTCTTTATCAAGTGTTATATTTAATGATTTCCATAGGTTGCCTTGGCTTTTTCTAGGTGAGGAATGAGTAAACATTGATATTATATTTATACCTATAAATTTAGAGAAATAACTAGCATTAAATCACTCAGGTTGACCATAGAATACATTTAATTTGAAAATAGATGACTTTATGGCACTCGACACCTATGTTGATGTAGGTGTTTATTTGGGATGCAAGTGTCTAGGGAACAAGAAAGTAGGTACATGATCAAAACTTATAGAGGCATAAGATAAGTATATTTTAAGAATTTTAGGAAAGATAGAAGCCTTAGGTCATCAATGTTAGATTGGTCATACTAAGAGATAGGCCCAGGGGCATAAGAAAGAGTAGATGTGAGACTTGTGGAAGTGTGAAATATATAAAATTGGTAGGAATAACCAATGTCTAAGTTTTATAGGTGTTTAAGATTGATGTGATATATAATTAATAAATAGTGTCTACATAAATAACAACTTAATTTTATAAATGCAACTTACTATAGTTGATTATAATGAATCATGTTTCATATATAACATTCCTTATATCCACATGTACGATTTACCATCCAATGAACTTATACATACTAAAATAATTAAATTTAGTAGATGTCATGATTTAAAATCCATAATAAATAAAATTGAAGCTTTCAATATATTTTATTTTTAACTTAATAAAATGTAATATAATGAGCCCTCAAACTATTTCATCTTTCCTTACTCATGAAAAAACACTTTAATACTATATACTTCATAAAAATGTTCATTTAAGAATAATCTCATTACTTATAAAATTCAATAAATTATATACAACTTATACATAATGAATATAGAGATAAAGGATGAGTGTAGAATGAATTTACATTCAAATAAAAACATTTGGGTTGTCCACACAATGATTAATGAACAACTCAACTAATGACAAAAATAACATATGCCTTATACAAATATGCGATGATAGTAATGTACACAACTGGTTATAATGAGAAATGAAACATAAATTAAATGTTTAATATCCTCCAAGATATATGAATGCATATATACAAATACATGTATATAAGGATTAAATCAATGCATTAAATACAAAATGTATAAATTTAGAAAATGATAACAACATGGATATAACATAATTTAATCCTCAACCTCCAAAGTGGGTTTACTTCCTAATAGGTTTACCATGATCCAAGTATGTCATAAAAAATTAGGACACTTAAGAGAGAATGGAATACACATATTGGTCAAGCCCACCCTTCCAACCCTATGATCCCACCATAGGTGGCCCTATCCACCCCATCCCTAAGCTTAATGGTGGAGCCTAGAAATAAGGGTAGTGGGTATGTTTATTCTATCTGAGATTCAATTTTCCATTACCACCAACATAAAGACTCATACAAAATATAATAAAATGAAAACATTTCCACCTAGACAACAAAATGCAATTATGTAGGAAAAAATTAGCTCAAAGTAATATTCACACCATTTCCAATACATATAGGGTTCAAACCACAAAAATATCAACATTAAAACAAAACTATAATGGAACAACAAAAAAGGAAACTAATCAAGAATGTCATGAACGTATTGTAAGTAATGTGTTTGTAATAGTTGCATGAAGAACAAATATAGTCTCAATAGAACCTAAGAATATTTTATTCCATATAAATTACTCATAATGACTATATAATTTAATAAAAAAAGAAAATACTCAAACTACTACAACTTAATTGGTAAATAGGTTTAATAGTCTATCATCTTCATTTTTCCCAATGAGATCACCATTTTTTGTTCTTCCAAACTCTCTTTCATAGGAAAATGAGTAGGATAAAATAATAACTATAACCCACCAAAAATTATAATATAAATGGGAATAACTCATGTTGTGTAGTGAACATGTTGAAAGAACCAAGATACTTGTCCCCGCATTTCTCATTTTTTCAATGAAATTTTATGCTTAACCACCACTCAATATTCCAAATAAACCATCAAATGATAGAGACTCCCAATGTAAATTTCTACATCCACAATAGTAGATATAGTTTATGATTCTATGTGAATCTTGAAAAAATTAAAATATCCCAATGACCATGTGTAGTCATCTAAAATGTCACTTGAGTACCAAGAGTGTTACTTAAGACCACTTATCCCTAGCTTAGCTCTAGACATATCTAAGGGAATATTTAGACACTTATCTAGATTTTGTGTGAGCCTTACACATCTATATAACTCTCAAATTTAGTCTTAGACCCTTCATTATGCATCTAGGCCCCTAGTGCCTTAGGTTATGCAACCTAGAGATTAGTGCCATAGTTGGACACTAATGCCCCATGCTAGTGTCCTAGTTGGGTATTATTGTCATTTTCCCTCTTTTTATCCCTAATGGATATATTTTCAATCCCAAAGACACATAGGGTTCGCCCAAACCTATTTTAAACCCCACAGAAGAATGAGATTAGTATATATACATGAATTTTATCCCTTTATCCACTAGATGGAAATCAAATGGAAATACACACAAATAAGATAGGAACAAGTTATGCATAATTAAGGATATTAATCTATATTCTACCCTAATTATACATACAATCATCTACAACCATCCTAAGCTTATAATACATATATTTCCAGTCTCAAGCCTCACTTAAAGCACTCAAACCAACATTGGTATGAGCTTCACTTACACTTGTACCAAATCTTAGGTAGGGAGAACTAGATCGAGCTTGATCCCTCCTTAGAGTATCAGTATGTAAGAAAATTTCATCATAGTGGAGTTTTGAGTATGCCTAACCTATTGAATTAACACCACATTCTTGTTACTTATGCCAATCAAATACCCTCATCATATGAAGGTTTATGGTTTACATAAAAATATTAGTCAAAATAGGTCACAGATAGTGAAACAAGGTTTGTTCATGTAGGAATAGGCTTGGCAAAATCTAACAAAACTACTCCCAAAAGTATAGACCAATTCTTACATAGAGGACATTAGCAACAAAAGTAGACACTAGCACCACATATCTCTTATATAAGGTATGGTGCTATTTTCTAGGAGTGTTCTTAACACCTAGATCCTATTTATGACACTTAGACCAAATCCTATACCATTTTTTAGCTTCTAGATCCTTCATCTCAATAATTTTTTAGTTAAGTACTTATTTGTGTCATTTATTATTATTGTTATAAATATCATATTAGATTGATTATTTCAAAAATTAGTAGTTGTATTGATTTCATATTTTATAACCTAATTTATTTTACTTAAACCCTTTAACAACCTAGGGCTTAAACTCCATAACCCCTTAAAAGTTAAATAATTTGGTGAACCCAACTTAATTCAAACATATTGCTTAAAATCCTAGTATACCATTAGGGCTTCCCTTCTTATTTCCATCATTTTCCTAGTTTTAAGTTTGCATCATTTCATCATGACTATCATGATGGATGCCATTTTCTACTTTTTAGTACAAATTCTTATGCTTTGTCTTGCATGCCTATTATAGGATGATGCACAAATATGTCACTCCTATCATGGATCCTATTAGAATTCAGCTTGTTTCACACATTGGTCCACCTAAACATGAGCTCCCCTTCTACGAGGAGCATTATTGCATGGTTCACTTTGAGTTACCTCCAGTTAATACTCAATGTAATAGAGATTAAATGGCTCCATTTTTTCCTCCTCCACCTATACCCATTGATTAGCTTTGCTCACATCTTGCCTCTACTACATGTTCTTGACAAATAATAGACCTTGTGAGCTATTACTAGATGAAACAAGATGACTCCTTAGGATATTTCTACATTCCCAAATATGCATTAGGTATTATTAAATTATATATCATAGCTAGGATAAAAACCCTATCTACATAGTTTTAGGTGATGCCTAATCATTTTCATTACAATTTTTTACTTAAGAGACCTTATATACATTTTATGGATGCCATAGAATCTACCTTGAATATATTTGTCAAATTGTAACACAATGGATATTTACACACTTACCAAACTGATAAAAAACCATTTAGATGTTATATAGTTATTGAGCCTACTTCTCCAACTACATATTTAGATGGGGCATCTCTAATTCACATAGAGTTTGCACCTCACATGATTCTAATAAAAAATATGCATGCATATGAGGTTGGTAAATATAGAACCACTATGCCTACACCCATTCTAGATACTCCTACAACATATTTACCTTCACCCATGATGGAGGAGGACCCTCTTACAACACATTTATCCCTACCCATAATGGATGATGCAATTCTAAAAGCACAATTGCCATGACTTATAAATCTAGAGGAAGTATATATTTGAAACTCTAATATAGATTTTGAGGCCACCACAGAGGGTGATACTGCACCCATTAACATTGATGACTATTTATTGTACCCAACATCCCTTCTTTATTTAAGGAGAAATGGGGAGTCACTTTTTTAAGTTTGTAGCCTTGATTTTGAGCCTCTCTTCTATATGTTTATGCAAATTCTAGGAAAATATTGATTATTGACCTTTTATGATTTGTCAAAATGGCATTGGTATTGTGTTTTCATAGATTATAGCTTATACCTCTCACGATTTTTTTTTAATTATTTATTTTAGGACTTATTCTCTAGACTTATTCTATCAAGTATTTTATCTAGTATCTTTGTTGGGTTATTTCTATTAGGATTATTCTGTCAGAAGTAATTCCTTTGGGTCTTTTGTCTAACTTATCTTTATTGGACATTTTCCCTAAAACATTTGGTCTTTGTCAGGATTTTTGTTTGAGATTTTTTTCACGGACTTATCTTTGTTAGGGGAATTATTGAAAATATTTTTTTTGAAACAATTCCACTGATGGAATTAGGTCTGTAGGCTTTTTGCCATGGGCATTTTGCCCAATGAAATAGACCTACCCTTTGGATTTTTTGGAAATATCCTTCAAGTTTTTTATCAAGGGCACTTTGCTTGATGAAATAGATATACCTTATAGGATTTTTATTACAACAATCATTTTGCCTAACAAAATAGGTGTTCAAGATAATTACCTCAAACATTTTGTCTAAAATAATTTACCCGATGATACATGATAAGGGATTTAAGATATACACATTTTATTTGATGAAATTGGTCTATGATATACATACTAAAGATAAAAATCCCAAAAAAATTTCCCTTCATAAAAGGAACATGAATACCACATGATAGACTAAAAGAACTAAGTTATATATATGCTAAGTCATTTTTCATTTATACTAGCAAGAGTAGAGAGTCCTGAGGAAATGATAAGTGTCAAGATCATAGATTAAATTCTATCAGTCTTATGGATGTCATTAATAGGCATGAAGACATCATTTATGGTCATGCAAACATCAAATCTAAGATGAATAATAAAATAATATGGATTCAAATTTTGATGTCCATATGGACATCATTGATGGTTGCATGAATGTCAAAATTAATCTCATAAATTATCCATTTAGATTCAAATATTAGTAAGCCCAGGAAGATCAATGATCAGTTTTAACTTAGGTACAAGTAGATTGATGGTACAAAATTGATAGAGACTTTTCAATGGGCATAGATCTGATGACAAGTTGCCACATGGTGAAAAAGTGCTAAGTGATAGAGTGTGTTTTTTAAAAGATCCAAGAAATCTTGTGGAGCTACCAATTAGCATGCTCACATTCCATCATGCATAGAGATATGATGGTGTGAGCCTTAGGTGTAATTTTCAAATGTCTAGACTCAATGACAGGTATCATGTAACACATAGTCATAATAAATAGTGTCACTAGTTTTGAAGCATTGGTAAAATTATACTTATCTTCAATGCATGTATAAGTTCCATTTGAAGGTGGATAATCTAAAAATATTTAGTAGGTTATTCTCACAAGCTATGAAAGGCTAAGAATTTGTGCATGTAAAGTTTTGTAAATTGCACATATATTTTGAAGTTTTCATGTAGTTTGAGCTATAATTGTAAAAAATGCCTTTATATTTATACACATGCACTTGTTACATAGCTTTTACAAATGTTATTTTTAATTGATAACTAAAATTGGGCCCCTATATGGTTTTCAACCATATTTAGAACTCAATTTTTTACTATCATATTTAACAACCTTGCATGAGCTTGGAAGATGAGGTGACCCCTTCCCCAATTCTATATAAATAATTGTAATCCACCTTGGATTTTTTTAGATAATTTTGAATATAGGAGTAGCATCAATTTTGATTATTAGTGAATGTGTTTGTGTATTTTATTTCCAATTTTTATTTAATTAGTTGTTACTTTCTTTGGTTGTATGTTTCAATAATCTTTAGTGTGAAATAGTTATGAATGGATTCTTAATTATATTTATTGATGCACTAATTTTTAGATGTGAAATATCTATTGAAAGATTGATAAAATATATTGGTTAAGATATTCAAGTTATTTATTTCATAATTTTGAATGTGTACTAGTATTTTATTTGATGTAGTTTTTATTGTGTGTGCCAAATTTTCCTCATATATTTCATTAGCTTGAGCCATAATCTCATGAGTAAGAGTGTGTAAAAAATACCCTAAAAGGAGTAAAATTTGTATCAGGTTTGTGAATTTTCCTACATCATTATCTTCTTAGACTTCTTAACCATGTCTTATTATGTGTGTGCAATTGCTTCTAGCAACAGGCATAGGTTTTGAGAGCACATATCTATTTAGAAACCAACTAGGAAACTAGTTTCTAAAAACCATAAAGACTTCTTTTTTTCCTTACCCTTACCTTCTTTTTTGATTTTATTTTAGACCTACCCACTTTAGATTATAATATAACCATCCATCTATCTCACATATAGATTCAATACCTTTTAAGGACCACACCTTTTTCCAAAAAAACCTTGTCAACAACTTTCATGACCTACCATTTATTCCATCAATAGGTTTTCAAATATTACATACCTCCAGCTCATGCCCTAGAGTGGAGTTTACCTCTATTGAGATCCTAAAATGTTAGAGGCTACCTCATTGACTATGGTGTGCATAAGACATGCATCAATAGTTTTATTGGTGATAGAAGGAGGGCCATCACCCCCGATAATAGTAGTTATTATTTGTGTAAGTTACACAAGAGTCACCCAAGAGAGTGACCAAATATAATTTTTAAGCTAGTTTTCTAGTCTCACTCTTATCAAATCATAGGAGACCTAGAACTTTTCTAACAACCCCAATTCATAATAATCCACCTCCTCCAGTTGATAATCCTTTACCTGTAAGCAACCTACCTATTAATCATCTAATATATCAACCACCTTGGTTAGTTGGATCTTATATTTCCATCCTTGGAGATGTGCATGACTTACCTCAGAATCTTGAGAGGTACTTACTGTCTTTTTCTCTTGTGGGAGCAAAGATAGCAAAAGAACATATCCAATATTTTAAGTCTAGATTAAGGCTAATGAACATTATCCATGAGGATGTTTCATGTATATTATTCCCTTTTAATTTAATGGATGTTTCTTATGATTTGTATTTAAATATAATAGAAAAATCCATCAATTATTTGAATGAGTGTCATGTAACATTTCTTGTGTAGTTTAGATAGGTCACCAATCTTGGTCTAGTATACCAACACTTCACTAGTATGAAGAGAGCCTAATGATCCTATCTAACTTTTCAATAAAATATTATAGAAGATGTACAACTAGTCAACCCCAAGATATAAACTAGATAAGCTATTAACATTGGATATATACAAGAACACCCTAGACCCAATAACTATCATGTTCCTAAGAAGAGCATCTACTATCAACAATTTAGTATTAGTATATGAAAATGCTATCAATATAGACAAGAAAATCAATCTGTATATTCTTGGAGTTCCTAATGTAAACAATGGATTTACAATATCCAATTCATTGCCATATGTGAACTAGAATGCTCTCATGTTCAATCAAAATCAATTACACACATTGCCTTTGTTGACACAAACAATACAACCAACTTTTATCTTGTTGAAAAATCATATGATAGGAAACATCTATCAGTAGAATCAATAATATACTACATCTCCTATTATTGTTCTACAAGGCACTATCTCTATAGAGGTAGAACTAGATTTTATTCAGAAGATGGTTCAAAGCAATGTTTTCTTAAATATACAAAGGAGGATGAGAAATGCCAATGGCCCAAGTGGTAATCAAAATTCTATATTTTAGAGATATAATAGACCATTCAATAATACTGAGCATCTTAACAATCTTCTAGATATCAACATGATATAAATAGCTCTTCCCCATTAGTGAAAAATTCATAATACCTCTCAGCATGGTAAGCTTGATTGTGTCAAATTTTATGCAACATTCAAAATATTTTAAAGAGAAGTAGTTAGGTAGGACTAGATGATAATCCAATAGATTCCCACTAGGATCCTATTTCTTCAAGTAGCAATATGATCTTTAAAACTGATGAGTTTCCCTTCCTAGGAAAAGATGACAATGAACTAGAACATAATATGGATGAATTTCATGCTTCCCATTAGTTCCAAATAGGTGCATAAAATATGAGTAATAAGTACCTATTTATAACATTGAATCCTCCAAATAACATGGTAATTAATCCTAATCTTAATGTATACAATAATTCACCCCCTCCAAATGGGAATGATCAACAACAAAGCAAGGAAGAACTAAGTAAAGGAGGATACAACATTATTGAGGATATGAAGAAGATCAAGGCAAATATATATCTTCTTGAAGTAGCTCAGATCCTCAAATAGAAAGAGCTACTATTGAATTCCATTAATAGAAAATATCCTATAGAAATAACTAAAGCATCTATAGACAAAGTAATGGTTGTGATGACAACAACATCTATAAGAGTAAGCCATAAGTTTCACCCTTCTTGTTAACTATCTAAGCATTTGGTAAGAACATTAATCATTATTTAGTTGATTATGGAGCATCTATAACTATCATGTCCACAACCATATGTAAAAATATAGGTCTCATTCTAAGTCCTTTAAAGAGAAAAATTTCACAACTAGACAAAATAGTGGTACCAGTAGTTAAAGATTTGACCAATGTGCACATTCAAGTAGCATCTGAACTGTGAGTCTAGATGACCATTGATATTCTAGTGGTATACATACCAAAAGGCTATGAGTTGTTAATGAGTATGGATTGATCCAAAAAACTCAATAGATATTATCTATATACTTCTCTTATATTTGGCTAACATGGAGAGGAATTGAAAATCAAATCAGGATTGATAGAGAGTCGGGAATAAGGTATCCCATTACTAAATATAACATCAAGAATGAAGAGTTAAAGTATGAGTCTCCTAGCCTTGGTATTTATAATTTTACTACTTAGAATCAAGTACAAAAGCTATAACTTGAAGGTTCCAATAATCTATGGAATATATGATTTGAAGGTGTTATATCTAAGCAAGGATTATGCATGAGAATCAAGCTAATTTATCCATAAAGTAAAAATTTCTTGGCCTCATACAAGTTGAAATTTCCATGAACTAATAATATAACTGAGTATGAGACTTTAATTTTAAGGTTATAGTTTACACTCAAGAATAATGTAAATCAATTATCAATATTTGGTGACTTAGAGCTAGTAGTTAATCAAGTCAGAAATAAATACCAATGTAAGCTATCTTATTTAAGAAGATACAAGCATAGAGCATGGGACCTAATTGAAAAATTTAAATCTTTCAACATAATATCCCTTCTTAAAGAGAAAAATTAAGTGACAGACTCACTATCTATTTTTACTACTAATATAGAGTCATTACAAGAATCTAAGGTAAGAAGGTTCTCTATTGAATTGGTACCATGTCCTTTCATTCTAGATGACATAAAAAATTTCTAGGTCTTTAACGATGACCAATAGATTATTTATTTGTTAACTAATTCAAGGGAATTCAAATCATAAATCATCTATGATAAAGACATTAATCACCTCTATCAAGAGGAATCAAATAAATAAGGCATTCTCTAGCTCAAAGAGAATCAAATTCTAGCTGAGTTGGTCTCTTTAGAAAGACAATTCAATATAGACCCTCAAACTTAGTAACTCAGACAACCTAAGGTCAATGAATCAAAATTTAGAATGTAAAATATAGGAGATGAACATAGCCCATGTTATGCTAATATCAGTCTTGGTTATACCCCAAAGGAAAGACAAAGCGTGAAGAAAAAAAGCACTCAATATAGGGGCATCATTACTTTGGCATATGAAAATTTAAAAGTATATGACCTAAAGGTCACTACTCATATGATTTCTTTGAAGCTAGATAATACAAAATTTAGGTAGAGGCAAAGGCCAGTCAATCCTATTTTGGAACCTTTCATTCAGAGAGAATTAGAGAATCTTTTACGCACAAAAATTATATTTCTAGTAAGACATTCTACCTGGGTTGCCAAATTAGTCCTGATAAGAAAAATGAATGGTGAAATTAGATTATATGTCAATTTTAAGAATCTAAATAATGCTTCTAAAAAGGATAATTATCCTCTACCTTCTTTGAATGAGGTGATATAGATAGTAAGTGGTTCTAAAATGATGTCATTCTTTGATGGATTCTTAGGCTATAATAAGGTATTAGTACAGCCTTAGGATAGAATGAAGACATTCACTATGAAGTGGGGAAATTATGCATATAAGAGGATGAAATTCAACCTAATAAATATAGGAGTGACCTTTCAATGTGCCATGGATATTTTTTTCAAATGACTAATAGGAAAATGCATAATCATCTACATAGATGATCTTATGGTATTTTAAAAGAATAAGAATGATCACATAAGCCACCTACAATCTATGTTTGAGAGATGAAAAAGGTGTAGTATTTCACTTAACCCAAAAAAAGAATATTTGGAATGATTGAAGGCAAGTTATTAAGGCACATTATCACCAAGGATGGGATCACCATTGATCCAAACATGATTCAAGTAATTTAAAAAATTCAGCCACCAAACAGCAAGAAGGAACTTAAATCATTCTTCAAAAAGATTAACTTCATAAGGAATTTCATCTCAAGATTTGTAGAGATAGTTAAACCTTTGAATGCCATGCTCAAGTACAATTCCAAAATAGAGTGGATGGTTAAATCTTAAAAGTCCTTCCAAGACATTAAATATGAAATATCGTAAGCTCTAGTACTAATCATTCTAGATTTCAATAAAGCTTTCTACTTGTATTCATTCACTTTATAAAATACAATTACTACCATTATAATGTAAAATAAGAATGAAACCAAGCATCTGATTGCATTCATGACCATAAATTTGGAAGATGTAGAGCTTAGATATTTTATGATCGACAAATAGATTTTCACCCTTGTCAAAGTAGTAAATAAGTTTTAGGATTACATCTTAATAATAAAACCATCACCATCATACCTGATCCTATGGTCAAGCTTACCTTATCATAGAATGAGTTAGGACAATGTCGAGGCAAATGGATGGTCAAACTGCAAGAATTCAACATAGATCTCAAGCTAACAAAGATCATTCAAGGTCAAGGAATTATTTAGCATATGACTAAGTTAGATCCACATATCACCATTGAAGAGGTATATGAAGCTCAAGTATCTAAATTATAATGGTATACTGATATAATATAGTATTTACTTATAGGAACTTGTCCCCTATAACTCAATAGAGAAAGAAGGAAAGCCTTAATTCTCAAATTTTCTCATTACATGATCAAGAAGGGAGTCCTTTATAGAATAAATTATGAAGGTATTTATTTCAAGTGTGTATCCATAGATGAAGCTAAAGAATCTTAGATAAATTGCATAAAAATATAGGTAGTGGTCATCCTTCTAAAAATAACATATCTCATAAGATCTTAATAATGGGATATTATTGGCTAATAGTTTTCAAGGATCTCAAACTCATGTGAGAACATGCCATGAATGTCAATCTCTAGAAAAGAGAGAATTAAATGCAATAATGTCTTTATAGCTAGTTATTGAAGGAAGGCCATTAGCCCAATGGGGTTTAAACTTTATTGACATCATCAACCCAAATTCCCTAATAGACCATAAGTTTATACTTACTTTTATAGACTACTACACTAGATGGACTGAAGCCATAGCCATAAAGAATTATAGAGCACAAGATGTGATCCACTTCTTAGAGGAACACATAATAACAAGATTTGGTACACTTATTTATTTAGTTTGTGACAATGGACCAACTTTCCTATTAGTAAAATTTATTGAGTGGGCACATGAAAACCATATTATTCTTAGATAAGCTTCTAGCCATCACCCTCATGGAAATGAATTGGCATAATCAATGAACAATAATTTTATTGATGTAATTAATAAATCAATAGGGCATAATCCCAAGGACTAGCATAACTTATTTAAGTATGATCTTTGGGTAGACTGAATAATATACAAACCAGCCCTTAAAGCTTCACCCTTTCCATTAGTGTATGGATGCAAGCTTGTATTCCCAATTATGATGAATTTACCCACTTATTAGTTCATGTAAGATTACATGGAACTGAGTGATAAAGTAGAATCAAGATTAATGGACATAATAAAAATGGAAGATTCAAAAAATGAGGCCTTATAGACATTCAACAAACACTAGGATGTGGTCAAAAGGTGGTTTGATAAAAGAATAAAGGTCAAAGTGTTTATTATTTCATATCTAGTGCTACTTTGGGATAAAGCCCATGAGAAGAAAGGATAGCATGACAAGTTTTCCCCATTATGGATTGGACCATACCAGATTTTAGAGATCATGGGTAATAACACATTTTATTTGAAGGACTTGTAAGGAAATTAACTTACCTATCTAGTCGATGGATAGTTGTTTAAGCACTATTTCATGGGTGTACCATTTTAAGTAATCCTAGATTGATGGATTAGATGAATGTAGATATCAGATTAGATTAGATTTCTTGATTTCTTAGATTAGTTTCCTTCTTTTTAGATTAATCTTTCTTGCTTTTAGTATTTTTCTTTCTAGACTAAATTTTAGTACTTTCTTAAGATAGTTTATTACTTTCATAGCTTAGTTTCCTACTTTCGTTATTTTGCTTTCTTAGATTAGATTCCTACTTTCTTAGTTTAGGTTTCTCACTTTTTTAGAATAGTTATTTTTTGTTTTCTTTGATAATCAAAATAGTGTTTTCTATGACTATAACCAAGTTAAAATCCAAACTAGCTGAGCTTAGGACTTGTATAAAGGGGGAAAATTAAAAAGAGAATAGGCAATTTGGGACTAGTTTATAGATTAGGCATATTTCTATGTTTTTGAGCCTTCAAGATATAGGTATGTAATCATGAATTATTATGGATTATGTCACAATTGAATACCTTCACTAGGTATGTGTAATTTTATCTTAGATTACTTCATACAAATTTAGAAATCTTTCATATTTTATTAGATCAAATGCACTTATCATGTTAAATACTTGTTGGAAATAACAATTCTAGGTATAGATGTGGCTGGCAAGGATGTTCTAGTAATGATTTGTTTTATAATTATACCATCTCACCAGGGTTCTAGCTCTTCTCTTTTTATTTAAGAATAAAAGGAAAACAAAAGAAGAAAAGAACTAATGAGTTCAAAATAGAAAAATAAAATCTAAATAAAATCAAAAGGCTCACATGATAAAATAAGGTCAATGTACCATGCATCATGATGGAAAGATAAGAGAAGGAACCTAAGGTATATTTGTCAAGGATATGGATGCTTGGATGGTAGTAGAGTAATGCTTGAGTTTCCCTTGTTTTTAATGATATTTAAGAGACAATGGAATGAAACCTATAGCTTCATCAATGCTTTGAAAAACTCAACATAATAAGGTTTAAATAAACTACATATTTAACATACACAGATCCAAGAAATTAGAAGGAAAGTATGTTGCATGAATTAACTTAGGATTCTCTTTCATGTTTTTAATTTAAGTATTCTTCTATGGCACACTTCATGATTGATTTAAAGATTGATAACCAAAGTTATGGGTTATTTAATACTTATGAGTATTCCCCCTATAAGTCACCATTTATTGTACCCAACATCCCCTCTTTCTTTAAGGAGAAATGGGGACATGCTTTTTTCAATTGTTAACCTTGATTTTAAGCCTCTCTTATATATTTTATGCAAATTTTGGGAAAATATTGATTATCATCCTTTCATGATTTGTAAAAATGGCATTGGTATTGTGTTTTCATAGACTAAAGTTTATACCTCTCAAGAGTTTTTTTGACTTATTTGTTTTGGGGCTTATTCTTTTAGACTTATTATGTCTAGTGTTTTGTCTAGTATCTATGTTGTGTTATTTATATCGAGCTTATTCTATTGGAAGTAATTCCTTCTAGTATTTTATTTGACTTATCTTTATTTAAAATATCTTTATCAAACATTTTCCCCAAAGCATTTGGTCCTTGCCAGGATTTTTTTTGGGATTTTTGCTATGGACTTATCTTTATCTATGACATTAGTGTAGACATTTTGTCCAAAACAATTCCCCTAACATAATTAGGTCTACAAGATTTTTTCCATAAGAAATTTTCTTGATGAAATAGACCTACCATTTAGCCTTTTTGTAATGATCATTTAGATTTTTTGTCAAGGTAAATTTACTCGATGAAATAGACATACCTTTTGGGCTTTTTGTTATAGTGGGCATTTTTCCTGATGAAATAGGTCTTCAAGATAACTGCCTCAAACATTTTATCCAAAATAATTTCCCCAGTGATACATGGTAAGGGCTTTGAGTTGTGGACATTTTATTGGACAAAATTAGTCTATGATATACATACTATAGAAAAAATTCCCAAAACTATTTCCTTGCATAAAAGGAATCTGAATACCCTATTGTAGATTAAAAGACCTAAGTTATATATATGCTAAGTCAATTTTCATTTATAATTGTAGGAGTAGGGAGTCTTGATGAAATGACAAGTGTTAGGATCATAGCATAAATTTTGATGGTCATATGGACATCATTTCTGGTCACGAGAACATCATTGATGGTCATGAAAATGTCAAATTTAAGCTCAATAATAAAACATTATGGATCCAAATTATGATAGTCAAGTGGACATTATTGACCAAATTTGACTTATTAGTCAAATTAGGGAACCCCTAGTAAAAAAATTAAACTTTTAGGTCTATAATTGGGTCTAATATATTTTCATGAGGTTAATTATAGGGTATTTTATGTCAATTAATGTTGTACTAGCTTTGGTCAATTATTTTCTTAGTCCATTTATCATTTTATGGCTCAAAAATAGTGCATTTAATGATTTGTATGGGTTTATTAGAAAATATTCAAGTTTAAAAGAGTTTTATTATGTTCCATTTGTCCTAATAGGTTTTTAGTAACTTTCACTAACTGAAAATTGTCAAGTTACTTAGAAAAAGTAGTTTTCTTGAAGAAAATAATGAGTTTGGCCCCTGTATGACTTCCTTAAGAAGTGTGACACCTAGAAAATGTTTAATGTGACTCTTAACCTTCCCTCTCTCAAATTCACATTTGTTTTAATCTAAAACTGACATTTCTTGCTCAAAACCATTCTATCTCTTTTTCACCCTTCTTGGCAAACTGAAGTGACTTGTAGGTTTTTGTTATGTATGGATAACACAGGGGGTTTCAAGTAAAATGATCATAGAGTAATTTTATAACAATAAAATACCTTAAAATAGATATAATAATTTTGAGAAATGGTTTTATGTGCTTTATGAACCATCTATTTGAAGTTTAGCTTCCAAAACTACCTACTTATCTATGCACCCTGTCAGTTTTCTCTTGGTTTGAATACTTCTATACAAACTAGATTCTAATATTGATTCTAGAAATATTTATATTCCTCATATAATGTTACCCAAACTTTTTTTCAAGTTTCATAAGGTTTTTAGGTGTTAATCATCTCAATTTGTAAAAGGATGCAATTTTTTAGTTATGAGCAATTTCACCATTTCTAGGAGTTTTGTGCCTTGTCAAAGGATACAGAGGGTTATTTTATTTTCATATACATATATTAAATTTATCCCTAACCCATTTTCACTTTCCATCCAATTCTCCTTGATTCTCATGTTTGCAATCCCATGTCTCCACCATGGTAGACCAATCATTCAACATGTTGCATGCCTTGTTCTAGGTGCTTGGAGGATAGATTCACATTAAATGGGATGTTTAAATACTTTTTTCATGACCTTATATTATATAGGTTATTCATTGAAACATTTTAAATAATTACCATGCCATGTTGAGGACTTATGCAACACACATATTGCTTCAATCCTTTCCTACTGCCTGTGCAATGCCCACCTATAGGTGGCCTTGACAGAGATATGAGAGTTCATTTAGAGAATTGAAGCATGAGATGAAATTATTTTTGAGGCCTTATCATAAGGTCGCATCATGATTTATCCTTTTGAGGTTCTAGTTTACTAAGCAATGTTGACATTATCTTCAAAGGTGATAACTAAGTTTTAGGCCATCAGTCCCTAAACCGAGCAAACATATTTCCTAAGGGTTTCATTGTTTTCTTATGACATGGTTTAAAAAAATATTAGTGAATGAAAATGTAAATTCCTTGTAACCCAATAATAATACAATATCCTTGATAAATTTGAAGGTATAATGAGCAATTGAGAAGGATAATTTTAAGGCCTAAGGTGGCCCTAAAAAACATTGAATCCTTTCAATATTGTTTATAGGTTAGAAACCAAAAGGAGATATTTTTCACAAAGGTTTCAAGGTGATCATTATTACCATGGTTAGAGAATTAAAATTATTAAATGAAACTTATTTTGACCTAAATATCATCAACAAGATGGCAAGTGATATCATTGATCTTTATGTACATCTTGTAGTCTGTAAAGGTTACCAAATGGATACCTACAACAAAATCAAGGTAGTGACTTTAATTTGATGGCTAACTAATTCTTTAAATATATAAGATATATGAGTAAAGGTATAAATACATACCTTGTGATCCTAGGGTACCCAAGTGACGTCCTTTCATAACATGATCATCTTATTTAAGGCCTAAAAAACCTAAAGCTAATGTTGACCAAACAATGGAGTTTATAGGACTATGACCCAAATAAGGTCATTTCCATACAAAGTGGAAGCTTGATCTTACTATGAATAATGTGAATGTTTAATTTGGTGGAGGTAGTATCCATGAGTTATAAGATCATCTAAAGGAGTTTCATACAATGCGCTACCTCTCTAATCAAACCTCTCAGTCTATACATAGGCTACACACCTACAACCAAGACATATTTTCTATGTCTTGTAAAGGGGGAGTTTAGGTACTAAATAATTAGGATATCAATTATATTTAATGGAAATTATATCAAATAATCATATAAATTATCAATAGATACTAATATGGACTCTCCAATGTCTTAGGGTAACCTACAACAAACCCAAGAAATGTTCCAATCCAATTAGGTAAAGACTTATTTTTGATGTAGAAAGTACAATAACATGACTAAAAAGAACCAAATATTCATTATAAATTGAATTTTCACTTAAATAAACATTTTTTAGTTTAATATAACCTTCCAAAGGCCAAGATAAGTCCTATATAGGGTCCTAAACCCCTGTACTCAGTCAGGTAGGGGTCAAGTAAGAAATGCTTTAGTCAAAGCAAGAGATCATAGTTTGTGGTTATTAAGATCATGTAGAGGAATACAATATGAGTAAAAATGGCATTATAACCTCAACGGGGTTCAAGTGAATACTAGAAACCATAAACAAGGTTTCATGGAGTAGATGTAACCTATAAGTAGGGTAGAAAAAGGCATAATTAGGTAGTGAATAGGAGGTATTACTCTAAATGATGATAAGGTTATATAGGGTGAATAAGTGGATAAAATTACTTTTGAAATAATTATATAGTTTAAAATAAATTTATCAATCATATTTTTCCAAGTATAAGGGTAAAATTAACCTATAAATATGACCTATAAGTAGGGTTTCTCAAATTTTTAAGGGAAACTCATTTTAGTGAACTCCAAGTGCAGTTTAGAGTTAAGGGAGAATCAACATGACACATCAAGCCTATGAACACCTTATTAAGACTATTATTATCTCCATGAACCTCCATATAATTTAGAAACAACTCAAAGTTGATTCTCACCACACAAAACATAGTCATAGTCAACCCTTCACACTATCTTTTGCAGGAGTTTATCTTATGTTTTGGGTAAGTTAAGAGGTCATACGACCTAGTAAGGAGTTTAAAGTTTATTTATGGAATCCTTTTAAATTTTATTAACTCATAATATATTAAAATGTGTCTGGGAAAATAGGGGAGTGCCCTCTATTTTATCTCAGATAGAGGGCACTCCCTTAGTGCATGAAACTTGAAATTTGAAGAGAAAGTGGTAAAAGGTGAACTAGAAGTCAAGGAGAGACTTGAGGAGGATTTGGAGAGTTGTAATACACCATGAAAATAATTATGGACATTAAAAGGAATAATGAAACCAAGAAATATACTCCATACTCCCAAGTTTACATTCATACCTAATGGGCAAAATCAAGGCCTAAAGGGAAAATGAGGAGAAAATTTCATTTATAGCATGGAAAAAATGTTCTCGTGAGTTGTAAATGTATATGGGTTAAATATAGATGATTTAAAGTACCTAGTTTGTAGGTAAAAATATGAGGAGTCATTTTAGACTTCAAGGACAACATAGGCTTACTAGGCATGACTAGGCCTAGCATCCAAAAATGGGGTCAACTTTATTTTTGTATTTGTTTGGGAATTCCAATGAATTTTAAAATGTTTTTGGGTCATTACTATAGGTTTTTGAGCTTTTATAGGTAGAAAAAACATCAAATAATCCATTTTTGACTCAAGGATCAACTCAAGCATATATGAAATATGAAAACAAGCACGAGAAGCCAAGTTCCAATGCTCATATCTCCCATGAATATTTTTATGGTGGAAAAATAAGTTTAGAGTGGTTATCAAGGTCCTTTAAGATAATTTTTTTGGATTTTTTTGGAAACTTGTATGTCCAGGTTTTATGAACAATCCTTAAGACTTAAAATAGGTCTAAAACCCTTGCAAAAACCTTGAGGGAACCAATTTTGGAAAATGGAGTTTGAGATGACATATAAGGACATATTTTTACCATAATATATTTTTTAACTTGGAGAGAACTATCCTAGTATACTTCACACAATGATGAGTTGTATGAACTTGTACGAAGTGGGGTAGAAACAAGATTTTTCTCACTATTTTATGTGTTATGTAGGCTACAAAAAGAGTTCAGAGATGAAAAAAATTTAGATAAATATTGACACTTATAATAAATAATAATATTAATTTCATGCCATGAAATAACTTTTAATTTCCCCAAATAGGTGTTTCAACTCAGCTAGTCAAATTTGGCATATTAGACAAGCTAGTGAAGAAGATGGAAAACTTCATGTGGGATGGTTTTAAATTTTTTATAATGATTCCAATGGCATGTAGGGTATTTAAAATTGTCATTTAATCCATAAAATGTATTTTTATGATCAAATAAAGCTAATTTGGAAGCAAAATGTGCTAGGTGCATGAGAAGGAGGTTTCAAAGAGTGTAAGTGGTGATGTCTCTCTTTCAAGTGATTACAAAATAC
>JARHVA010009521.1:2500-105000 GCA_037957365.1 Torreya grandis
TTTTTTTTTTTTTTTTTTATTTTTTTTTTTTTTTTTTTTTTTTTTTTATTTTTTTTTTTTTTTTTTTTTTTTTTTTTTTTTTTTTTTTTTTTTTTTTTTTTTTTTTTTTTTTTTTTTTTTTTTTTTTTTTTTTTTTTTTTTTTTTTCTTTTTTTTTTTTTTTTTTTTTTTTTTTTTTTTTTTTTTTTTTTTTTTTTTTTTTTTTTTTTTTTTTTTTTTTTTTTTTTTTTTTTTTTTTTTTTTTTTTTTTATTTTTTTTTTTTTTTTTTTTTTTTTTTTTTTTTTTTTTTTTTTTTTTTTTTTTTTTTTTTTTTTTTTTTTTTTTTTTTTTTTTTTTTTTTTTTTTTTTTTTTTTTTTTTTTTTTTTTTTTTTTTTTTTTTTTTTTTTTTTTTTTTTTTTTTTTTTTTTTTTTTTTTTTTTTTTTTTTTTTTTTTTTTTTTTTTTTTTTTTTTTTTTTTTTTTTTTTTTTTTTTTTTTTTTTTTTTTTTTTTTTTTTTTTTTTTTTTTTTTTTTTTTTTTTTTTTTTTTTTTTTTTTTTTTTTTTTTTTTTTTTTTTTTTTTTTTTTTTTTTTTTTTTTTTTTTTTTTTTTTTTTTTTTTTTTTTTTTTTTTTTTTTTTTTTTTTTTTTTTTTTTTTTTTTTTTTTTTTTTTTATTTTTTTTTTTTTTTTTTTTTTTTTTTTTTTTTTTTTTTTTTTTTTTTTTTTATTTTTTTTTTTTTTTTTTTTTTTTTTTTTTTTTTTTTTTTTTTTTTTTTTTTTTTTTTTTTTTTTTTTTTTTTTTTTTTTTTTTTTTTTTTTTTTTTTTTTTTTTTTTTTTTTTTTTTTTTTTTTTTTTTTTTTTTTTTTTTTTTTTTTTTTTTTTTTTTTTTTTTTTTTTTTTTTTTTTTTTTTTTTTTTTTTTTTTTTTTTTTTTTTTTTTTTTATTTTTTTTTTTTTTTTTTTTTTTTTTTTTTTTTTTTTTTTTCTTTTTTTTTTTTTTTTTTTTTTTTTTTTTTTTTTTTTTTTTTTTTTTTTTTTTTTTATTTTTTTTTTTTTTTTTTTTTTTTTTTTTTTTTTTTTTTTTTTTTTTTTTTTTTTTTTTTTTTTTTTTTTTTTTTTTTTTTTTTTTTTTTTTTTTTTTTTTTTTTTTTTTTTTTTTTTTTTATTTTTTTTTTTTTTTTTTTTTTTTTTTTTTTTTTTTTTTTTTTTTTTTTTTTTTTTTTTTTTTTTTTTTTTTTTTTTTTATTTTTTTTTTTTTTTTTTTTTTTTTTTTTTTTTTTTTTTTTTTTTTTTTTTTTTTTTTTTTTTTTTTTTTTTTTTTTTTTTTTTTTTTTTTTTTTTTTATTTTTTTTTTTTTTTGTTTTTTTTTTTTTTTTTTATTTTTTTTTTTTTTTTTTTTCTTTTTTTTTTTTTTTTTTTTTTTTTTTTTTTTTTTTGTTTCTTTTTTTTTTATTTTTTTTTTTTTTTTTTTTTTTTTTTTTTTTTTTTTTTTTTTTTTTTTTTTTTTTTTTTTTTTTTTTTTTTTTTTTTTATTTTTTTTTTTTTTTTTTTTCTTTTTTTTTTTTTTTTTTTTTTTTTTTTTTTCTTTTTTTTTTTTTTTTTTTTTTTTTACTTTTTTTTTTTTTTTTTTTTTTTTTTTTTTTTTTTTTTTTTTTTTTTTTTTTTTTTTTTTTTTTTTTTTTTTTTTTTTTTTTTTTTTTTTTTTTTTTTTTTTTTTTTTTTTTTTTTTTTTTTTTTTTTTTTTTTTTTTTTTTTTTTTTTTTTTTTTTTTTTTTTTTTTTTTTTTTTTTTTTTTTTTTTTTTTTTTTTTTTTTTTTTTTTTTTTTTTTTTTTTTTTTTTTTTTTTTTTTTTTTTTTTTTTTTTTTTTTTTTTTTTTTTTTTTTTTTTTTTTTTTTTTTTTTTTTTTTTTTTTTTTTTTTTTTTTTTTTTTTTTTTTTTTTTTTTTTTTTTTTTTTTTTTTTTTTTTTTTTTTTTTTTTTTTTTTTTTTTTTTTTTTTTTTTTTTTTTTTTTTTTTTTGTGTTGCTATATTTCCTATTTTGGAGGGGATATTAGAGTGGTATCAGAGCTAAATCCTGCCAGCCTGAGGGTCTATAGATCTTATGCAGCCACAAGAGTTGGGACCACACAGGTATAACACACGCAGCCGAGCCTTGCTTGAAGGTACCCAGTTGTTAGATCAGAGACCGATCATCATGAGTGACAGACGTGAGGGCAGCCCACCCAGGGGCCACAGGTATGATGTCGATCAGGCCACCAGAGAATTTCAGCATGCTATGATGACAAGCCAACAGCAGATGGCTCAAACACTACAGGGACTTATGACCATGATAGAGAGAATGAATGCACCTGATGGACAGAACAGGGACCAAAGAGATGATAGGAGTGCTACGGTTAATCAGAGACCACAACAGACTCACTCCAGAACAACTGATAGACCTACACGCCCTTCATTTGTTCAAGAAGAACCAGAGGCACCAGCAGAGGAGGAGGCAGGGAATTCTCCATTTGCAGATGTTTACATGGCTGCAAATGATGAGTGGGACTTATTACCTCCTCATATTCAAGAGAGAACAACCTTTGATCATTTTGTCAATTTGAGGAGAGAGCACTATAGATTGGCTAGACAGGACAGGAGACCTAGAGTCCAATTCAGTGAGCTGAAGAAGGCTACGGGTAAGCTTTCTTTGACTACCTTTGACGGCAGTGGCAAGATGACAGCTCAAGCTTGGGTTCATAAGCTTGACACCTTTTTGGCATTGAGACCAATGTCAGAGATAGAGGCCATCAAATATGCCACTTTGCACTTGGATGGAGTAGCACATGATTGGTTGTACCATGGTATGGTAACACTTCAGCATAACCAGGTGATAGAGTATCAGGACTTTGTGGATAGATTGGTTTGAGCGGTTTGACAAGAAGGATCCTGAGGTTTACTTTCGAGATCTGGCACAGTTGAGACAAACAGGTAATTTGGAGTCCTTCATTGGTGAGTTTCAGAGGTTGGCAGTCATGGTGCCCAATATTTCTGAGCGTAGATTGGTAGTTCTCTTCATGGAGGGATTGACAGAGCCATTGAGAGGGTGGATCAAAGCTTTCGATCCTCCTTCATTATAGGTAGCTATGAAGAAATCGTGTAGTATGGAGATGGCGACCCCATCCCACAAATTTAACTTCAAAGGTACTTCTTCATCTAGAGACCATAAGTGCTCCAACACAGATACAGAGAGGACCAGATTTTAACATAGATAAATCAGGTGTAAAGAAATTGACTCAAAGGCTAATCCAGCACCACCACCTTTGGATCATGAGGCGCTTAATGATCTATGCAGGAAGAAGCTTTGCTTCTACTGCAAAGGTCCATATGATATCCATCACGATTGTCCTTTGAGGCCTAAGGGCAAGGCGAATCGTATAATGTGGATATATTATGAGGATTCATATTCTGAGGATTCCAAACAGCATAACAGTTCTGAGGGGGCAGAGGTAGAGGCTTCAAGGCCTAATGCAGAGGTAGAGTTAGAGCTTCACCTACAGGAGGCATGCATATCCAGCATTCAGTCGGATGAGTCATTCAGACTCTGTGGAGTTTTAGCAGGGCAGAAGGTTATCACCCTTCTTGATACAGGGGCCACACATAATTTCATAGATGCTAGATTTGCGGAGAAGCGTGGACTCACTACCATAGATTTTGAGGGCATCAGTGTTAAGGTAGCCGATGGTCACACTCTTAAGTGTGAGCGTATGATTAAAGACCTCCCATTGCGCTTGAACAACTATGAGTTCAAGGCTGATTATTATGTGGTAAACATGGGGGATATAGACTTAGTCTTGGGTATGAAGTGGCTTCATTCATTTGAGGAAGTTACTCTTCATCTCAAGGACATGGAGGTTCTCTTTAATGTTGATGGGACGACACATATTCTTAAGGCAATACGGGGCAGTAGCTTCAGATATATGTTTTTTCATCGGATGGAGGTACCTATACCACATAACATGATAGAGGGTGATGATGAGAGCACATTGGCACCAACACAAGAGAGGTACGAGGACGAGCTTGGTCTTGAGGTGAGTTCAGTCTAGGAGTTGTCACATGCGGTGAGGACTCAACTTTCTGTTACATTCGGGTCATAGGTTGATGATGATATGACTATGTCTAGCCTTCACAATCCAGTTTTAGATATTATTCAGGTACAGAGTTTGCTTGCTGATTTTCATTTATGGATTGGATGTTGGGGTGCTTATCTTAGTACTAGAAATGATGTGACACCATTACATGAGAGTTGGGATGGACATGGCATGGGGGTCGTGTTGATTGACTGTAGTGGAGATCAAAACTATATTTGGGATCCAGGTGGATTGATTGATTTGTCATTCAGTGATTGCTTGAGGGCAAGCAATTTCAGGAGGGGTGGATTGTCATGTCCCCTTTTTAATTGACATGTTATGAGTTCATGGTTAGCCTATTTATGCGACCTTCGTAGGCTAATAGGATGGATAGAGGGTCATAATGGAGCTTGGCTTGACTTTGATTCACAGGATTTCTACATTTGATTTTCATTCAGGTTATTTCAAACATATTTGGCCAGGGCTCCTACTTTTTAGGGATATTTGATATGCAGCGGAGCGCCTTTATTATGGTATGGTTATGTGCGGAATCACTCCCTGATTCACTAGCTTCGATCGGTTCGTCGATCCGACATGTATTGAGGGAGATATTAATATTTGATTGATTTAATCAAATATTAATTATTTAGCCTATTTTTAATTAGAAACCCTAATTCTAATTTAAGAAACCCTAATTAGGGCAAGCATATCTTTTTGAGGGTATAAGGGTTTCTCATGGAGGCCATTGTTCATTAGCCATTGATTATTGATTTTTGAAGAATTTCTTCTTTGAAGACTGAGCCTAGGGTTCAAGGATTCCATCTGCATTGGAGAACATTCCCTCTTCAGTGTGTGCAATTAAGAGGCTGTGGAATATCAGCTGATATATTGCCAAAGTGAGAGATAGCTTCATCCAGAGGTTATCACAAAATTTCAGGTTTGAGAGATAACTTCACACAGAAGTTATCACAGATATTTTAGGTATTTATTGCTTTATGTTTTGATTCAATAAATTATACAGCTAGAGATCTACTGTGCTAGAGACATATATTTCAGATCAGGGGTTGAAAACGGGGAAGTTGTGCTTAATTTGCGGCCGTACAGAGTCCGTACAGGTTCGTACAGATCAGTGTAGGAACCGACCTCGGCATACAGAGGGTTTTCAGTGACCGACATCGGTCGACTGAACACCGACGTCGGCAGAAATCCGACCGACAGAGGCCGATGTCGGCGAGATATCGACCGACGACGGTGACTGTGTGTCGACACAGAAGGGTCGAGACCTTCCAGAATTCAATTTTCACTCCCAGTTTTGATAAGCCAGGGTTTTTAAGACTGTATTTTATATTTATATGCATGAGAAAGGACTGCAATTGTAATAGTTTAGAAGGACAAGTGATAAGATTCGTAATTTGCTATTAAGAGACTATATTATTGCGATCATTCTGAATTTATTCAACCGTAGTTATATCTTGTTCAAGGTTTTTTGTGTTGCTATATTTCCTGTTTTGGAGGGGATATTACAAGTGTGTTTCAAAACCCCTATACATAGTTAAAAATTCACCTACAACCAAGCCTCAATGGATAATTATTAAAGGTGAATGGAGTTTCATAGTTTGAAATATATGAGAAAGTTGAGTGAAAATATAAATAAAATATTCCTACATTAAAACATGATCAATCTAACACTTGCCTATTGAGGTGATAAAGATAAACTATGTCTAACCACTACATGCATAGTCAACACCACCTACAGGCCTGCTTAGTATGGGTAATGAATAATCTTTGACAACATAAGATGTGAGAGGTATGTTAGGTATGAAATGAAATTTATCAAATATGAAAGGTTACCTTAACTTATCTGAACAAATAAATGGAACTTCACAATGATATCTTATAATGATAGCCAAGAAGACCTAAATGGGCTTAAGAGTTTTTTTTGCATGATAGACCTAATGGGAAGCACCTCAACACTTGGTGGAGATAGATATGTTGAAAGAGATTGAATGGTGAATTTTTGTTTGTCACCTTAAAACATCTTGTTTATTTCAATAAAGATTTCATAGTCAAATATTCTAAAGAGGACCTAAAACCCTCTAGTCTCTACCTATAGCTAGTCTTGAATGAAGGTAGAGATATGTCAAGGCTCTCCAAGTAGGGTTATATCCATTTTGATATATAAAGTATTAATCACCTCAAGGAATACAAAAAAACTTGAAATGAAACCTTTTAGAGAGAATCACCACCTAAAAGGGTCTCTAAATTCAAAATGTACACATACAACTACACCTTAAGGTGTTTAGAAATGACTATATAAAGTGTCATAGATTGAAAAAATGGATTAGGTGAGCTAACATGAGTTATATAAAAGGTTCAGAGAGTGTGTTACATGCTCCCAAAAGTTCCTCAATTATTGAATCACTCTCTTCAAGGGAAGATATAGAGAACACAATCATTAGGCATATAGGCCTAATACACTCCTCAAGAAATCCACACTTGAAGACTAAGGTCCATAGTAGAAGAGGTTTAATGGAGACATAATATAGGCGTTATAACCTTAATAAGGTGTTTGGAAAGCTGAAAAGAGTATTAGTTTGTAGAGGGAAACTTGGAGATGGCCATTTTAGCCTAGAACTGTTGTTAGAGTGCACAAAATACACATTTGCTACCTAAAGATTACCTTCTCATACTCATAAGTTTCATGATGATTTCAATGGGACCTAGTGGTGATTTTATGTGATGCATGGGTCCCATAACAACAATATTTTTTCATTAAGAGAGATAAATATGATATATTCTTTATGAGCAATCCTTAATAAAAAAACATGCTTAAAACCCTCCTAAAATCTTGATACTGACTAGGCAGAACAAATGGATATATAAAACACATTTAATGCCATATTTTCTCTTGAAACCTCTTGGATGTTTTTGAATAATCCCAGGAGGCTATCCATATGTACCTAGTTTGTACTTAAAAGTGTACAAATCTTAATAAATGCCCTATTTTTCATGTTTTTAGGTGTTTTATAGGTGTTCAAGGATAACTTAAAAACAATTATATGAGGTAATTTGGGATATTTCCTAATTATTAAAGTCAAAAAATATGCATAGGATATTTTGGAGGTTGTCAAACAAGGCTCATTTTCCAAGGTAGTCTCAAACAGGGCTAAAATGAGACTAGGTGGCAAGGTCATTTCATGGTTCTCACACGTCCACTTAGATTCAAGACATGATATTTAACATGAAGTTTTAAGTACATAATAGGTATTATAATATGCCATTTTTTCTCATTACCCTCTGTACATTCTCCTATACAAGAAGGTTTATAGGATGTCAACGCTATAAAGAAAACAGACCTAGTAAGGATTTAAAGAGCAAAATAGAGTCTTAGGAATTGTTCCAAGAACCAAAATGGTTTTTATAGGTTTGATAACATATTTTAAGACCTTAAATGGATAAATAGTTACTTTAATAAGATATACTTGAGTTTTAGGTCACTTGGACCAAGCTAGGTATGGGGAATGAAGAGTTTCAAGACACCTATGCATATGAATGATGGAATGACATATCAAAGGAGTTTATTAAGGAATGATAGGCATCCAATGAGTTTTAATGAATGAATTATTATTTAATTCATGATTTATAAGTCCATTTTTCAACCTTCTTATGTAAATAAGAGTAGTTTTTAAGAAGCTAATTAAGGTGTCAAACCAAGTTATAACTCCTATTCCACATGGAGGGTTGGAGAATATTTAAGAATGAGACACATGAAATTGGAAGTATATTTATGACTATTACATAACCCCATTTCTTATTTTAACTCATTAAAACACTTTTCAATCCTCTTCTCTCTCTCTCTCTCTCTCTCTCTCTCTCTCTCTCTCTCTCTCTCTCTCTCTCTCTCTCTCTCTCTCTCTCTCTCTCTCTCTCTCTCTCTCTCTCTCTCTCTCTCTCCACACTCCTCTATATAAGTAACCACTTTTGGATTTATAAACAATCCACATCTGGTATGGTGAATTATTGATAGTTGAGTACTATTTCTACCTTTGAATAAAATATTTAAAACTTTTTTTTAATTTCTCAAATTCTTATTTAAGTATGTGAATAAGTTCCTAGTTGAATGAAAAGTTATAATTATATATCCTTATGTTCACCTTACTCTTTCATGATTTGTGAAAATAGTTTGCTCTCTAACAGTTCACAAGAAGTGTATTTAGTGTTATTATATGTATATAAGTGTAATTAAGAGTACTAGTGTCTATAATCATACCTCTTATTCATTCACTTTGAGAAATTCATTTCATCTCAACTCCATTTTGGAATACATATGTTAGAGAAACCTTAGATGTTGAGATTAATTTTTGTGAATCACCTTTCATAGTGCAAGTTCATGGTAGTATTTTGGAGTTAAAATTGGTGTATCAAATCATTAGGTTAGGTTAATTTCATGTTTTATCTCTCTAATTTTCATCTCAATAAGTTAGTATAATAGGTGATGAGATTAAATAGATAGATCAAGGGACCTAATGCTTCAATCTAGATCTTTACCCCTACTATAGACAACCCATGGGTCTAGGGGTAATCCCATGGTTTCACTCAGTTAGATTAGTCTTTAAATACCTCTCCAAGGGTGTAAAATTGAGTGAAAATAGTTATTTCATGCTTGGTGTGATAATTTTACTAAGAAATTCTTGTCAAGGTGAATGTCTGTCTTGACAATATCATAGCTTCATAAGTGTTTCCTACTTAGCATTTAGTGACTCCAGTGAAGTAATAATATCTAGTTATAGACCAATTTCTCATCTTTATGCTTCATGGTCAATACTATATCAACTACTAGTAGAGGTAATCATTCTAAAAATTCATTCCTCATTATGAGCTTCTTATTGAAGTTTAGTACCCTAAGCCTTTATTGACAATAGAAAATCCCAAGAGTCTAAAGATCAAGAAGGTTTTGAATGTTAAGAAGAGAAATATAGTGAAGAAGAGATTGAATATAACATGGCTATGCAACATGATTTCCCAAATTTCAATACTAAAAATCCCATAAACCCTACTTCCCATGATAATATCCCTCTCAATTCCACTAAGAGTATCCTTAATTTCAATAGGGAAGGTCCTTTCACCCCAAGTGAACACATTAGAGACATATCCAACTTCTATTATTTCCTTAATATCACACAAATCAACATATCAATCATATTTCTTTCCATGTCTCTTAAGGTAAAATCCATTGAATCATATAAAACCTTCCCAAGAGGATGAATTACTATGTGGGATGAATTTGGGGAATTGTTGACTCAAATATTTGAGGATAAGAGTGATCATACATCAGTGATCCATTAATTGAATGTCATCCAAATAAGGTCTAAAGAATCAATGTATTATTTTAATGAAACATTCCAAAGGACATGGAATAGGCTTCAACATCCCATGAGACCCCCTGCATGTTTTGTTTTCCTAATCTACCTTAGAGTTATCAAAATCAACATAGCTATCATATTACATTTCATGAGAGGATATGCCTTGCCTGATGCTTATGATGTGGCTATTAGATCTAAGAATAGTTAGATCTAAGCTGGTAAACTCCCTCCAAAGGTATCAATGCATATATTTCCTAACATTCCTACCACCCCTCTAATCCTTGATCTATTTCTAAATTGAAATAGAATTTCTAAAGTTTCTCCAAATAAATCAAATGATTTAATTAATTGTCAAGAAAAATATAAGGCCTTAAAAGCTTCAACTAGGAAACTAAATCAACATATTAGATCTTACCAAAACTCCTAATATTACCTTCCATAAGAAAAAAAATTTCCAACTTAGCATAATGCTTAAGGAAGGGGAAAATTTCAACCTAATTTTAATAGTCCACCTAGTTCCTACAATCTAAATTCTACTCCCACCTCAAGAGCCATGGTTCTGGTCCATAGCAACCTAGTTCAAGGAGAAGAATGGCCAAATTCTTAGGGGTAACCTAAATTTTATTTCATGAATGATAATTAGAGGTAATTTAAAGCCTTGGTGTCTCAAGGATGGAATAATCCTTACTTGACATCAAAATATGATATCTCTATGCAAGTAGAACCAAGTGAAGAGTGTAGTAATTTAAGAGTAAGCTTTATAAACTATCAAATTTAGGATAGTTTTGTTCTAAATAAGAAAACCTTAGTTTTAGATAACACAAGGTCAAAGAGGAGATCTTTGGGATATGCTCAAAATTTGGATAGACCTCTAAAAAACCCTAATTCAATGAAATAAGGTATGGATGCAAATTTGGCAACCTTTACAAGTCTTACACCTATTAAAAATTACAACTTGGGAAAGGTGGTTAAACATTCATTACCTCAAGCCCAAGGTACTACATTACCTCAAAGTATGTAATAAAAGGTTAATGTCTATCCTTTGAATGACATTGACTCTTTGAAGAACCAAAAAACAAGCATATCCCTTTGGGAGATACTCCATATGCCTAGTCAAAAGGAGTTACTCTAAGAGAAACTATCCCAACTCCATATCTCTCCCTAAGTAGAAAATAATAATGGTGTATCCATAAAAAATACACCTACTCATATTATTTAACCTTCCACCAATTATGAAAAAACCCCACCTTTATATATTACCCTCATTATGGGAGATAATTTGGTCTATAATTTCATTTTGGATAGTGGGGAAAGCACCTTAGTCATTCGTAAATTAGTTATAGACAAGTTAGTCTTGAAGTGTGAACCTTATATTAAAGGAGTGTTTCATTTTTATGGAACACTAGCCAAGTCAATAGGGCTCATCAAAGGTTTGAAAGTGTTCTTTCATGTCTACCCAAGTTTTCTAATTTTACAAGACATAGTGGTGGTGGATCTACCAACACACTTTGCCATTTTCCTATCAAGATACTTAATTTACCAAATAGGAGTGTAAATTTATGCTAATTGGTATTTATTGGATTTTAAAATGAACTATGGAGCTAAAGTGACAATAAGAACATAGTCATTGGGCAAGTTCCACATTGAACCATATGTGGAAACTAATTCCAATCTAAAGTGCACTCTCAATAAGTAAGAAGAGCATGCCATAGATGATGTATCATCTTCCAAAATTTAAGGTATTTATTATCCATTCTTAGATTAATATGGCGATGAGACCTATGAGTATGATCACTATGCTTTCATTAAAGAGACATGTCCTTGCACATATATCATTCATGATGAGGGTGATGAATATTCTAAGGTTAGTCTTGATGATTCCCTTAAATTATCTGAATGGGGTAACTAATTCATTCATATAGATTATGATGATGAGTCTCAAAGTGTGATATATTATGATAATAAGGTAGATGGTTTAATTATGTCTACCAAAAATGAAAAAGTTCATGAGTGTGATAAACATGAATAAGATGATGATCTATGGTAGCAATTTAATGTTATAATTCAATTATTTGAATAAGACAACTCTCCTTGAAAAGAAACATGATCTTGGTAGTAAAGTTATTAGTTGACCTAATGAGAATGAAAAATAGTGTCAAAAAAATAGTGTCAAGTCACTATCAATAAGGATGTAGTCTTGTAAGAATGCAATCATACCAAGGAAAAAAAATTGTGATTGAGTAGTAGCCTAGGCCTCAATATGATATTAGACCACTTGTAAACATGTTTGACCAACAAAAAGGAAAGTATGATGGTCTTAGGAATCAATCACATCATGGTTTGAATGGAGGTGATTTTGAGGAAACTCTCATGACTCCCAAGAAGCAAATTGACAAGCACCAAATGATCATGAAGGAGATCAATCAGGTTGCACTATCAAGAAAACATAAAGGAGAGCTAGAAGGACCCTTCAAAGGAGTTTCAAGTGGTGTACTTGAAGTTAGCATAGGTCCCATGAGTGGTAAATCCTTTGATCACCTTTAGAATCAAATTTTATTTGAAAAACATCCATCATATGGTGACATATTCTCATGGAGAAGATGTGATTCAAGGAATATTATTTTTGACCTTAATTGAAGTAAAAAGGAATTGTTTCATCACCTCAAACATATTTTGAGTGTTGTACATAGTAGGTTAGGTGTGTTGATTTGAGTCTTTGTGTGTGGTTTCCATAAATGCCTTTAGAATAGTGTGTGTTTTATTATTATTGTGTGTTTGGTGTGAGTTTTAAGTCTTTATAAGGCATACTAATTTTATATTGTAGCATAAGAGTGACTCCATTTCCCAATAAAAGGATAAGGCTACTGGTCCATTTAACATTCTAGGCATGCTACCCCAAGAATCACCAAATTATTGACCTTAAATAAAAATTGGTCACCCCATATAGATTGAAACCTCATAGAGTGTTCAAAAACTTTTCATAATCTTGTCACGGTCTTAAATGGTTTCATATGTTCATATTTGTCCTTGTCTAATATTGTCTAGAGATTGGTCTTATGTTCACTTGTCTAGTCTTAGGGGTCAATTACAAGATATTTATGTTGTCACACATGGTCAAAGGTTTTTTATGTTTTAAATTCATTATAAAATGTTATTTATATGTCATTAAAGTTGTATTATCATGCATTGACCTTTTACTATGTTTTATTGTGCTAAAATGAAAACTTGGCCACTTTTTGTGATATTTAGAAGAGTTGCACATAACATTACAAGATATAAATGTTTAAATAATATTCCCAAAACACCTAATGTCATAATTGGGTTTGGTAATGTTCAATAATCAATATCTACTAACAATATATATAGTCCAATGCCTAAACTAAGCAAAATGACACTTTACATTCACTACTAGGAACATGTACAGTCTGACAAGATCAAATTTTAGTTGGAAATGGTGTTTAAGTGTCCCTTGGTATCCCTAAGATAATTTTAAATATTTTTAACAAGTTTTAATTTTAAAAATTGCTTCAAGCACTCTTTCTCCTCTATCACTGCCTTTATAAGCTCAGAAAGGTAAATTTGAAGTGAATGGTACAACCAAGAAAGAGAGTGTTAGGCACTAAAACTTTGGAAATTTTTATAGGTCCTAGTAATATTTAAATAAGTTGAATTATTTTTTAGATTGATGGCCCTTTATTCATGAACAATCATTAAGAGTGATAGCAAGTCTCTATTTCTTATCCATCCAAATAGGGTCTATTCTTGCATCTATTTATCCACTTTAGAATTTGAGGGAGAATAATGGTTTTGAGGGATGTTTTTATAGGTAATTTATCTCCTTTAAATATTGGTTTAATCATCTAACTCATCACCATTAATTATCTTCACTTGGAGGAAAAGTGTCTTGATGTACAAAGTGTTTCAGTCAATCCTACTGCAAGTTTTGTTTTGCTTGAGGTGGTGGTCACTTTCATAAGGTTTTAATGCTTCACCATTAATGGAGGATCTATAAAATTCATGGATTTCATGCACTCTCTCTTGGAAGGTTTTTCTTGTACACATATTTCAAGTACTTTCTCTTTGGAGACATGGTATGCATTTTAATAGTACACTACATGTTTGATTACCAATTTGGCTCAAATATCAGTGGTATATCCTAATACAAGGTTCTAAGATAACATTAAACTATTGTAAATATGATAAAATCAAGATATCAGTACAAATATAACCTCCAATGAGAGTCATAAATCTCTCTTCCATGTATAGGCCTGTACAGACTATAGAGGTAGATTGAAGATGTCATAATGGTGGATCAAAAAGTATGAGCCATGGAGAGACATGAATTTAACTTATAAACATTTTCATAATACCACACAATATTCTTAAGGAATTAATTATCTCACTGCATGCTTTAATATAACACACTTACTTTATATATGGGTTGATTGTACCTATAGGTTTATATGGACTATAAGGTGAATTGAAGATGATATGAGGCATTGTCATAAGGCATGTAATACCTTGAATGAGTTACAAGAAAATGTGGTGAGGTTGATAGTTTTGATAAGTTTAAGAACTCAAATAATTAGCTCTTTGTATCCACAAACAAGAAATTAGTGACCTATAGGCCTAGGCCTATAGGTCCTCATTCTGGTCCAAAGTAAACATTAGAACAAAAAAAACAAATCTAAAACATGTAGATTAAGCTTAAATGAATATGAAGACAGTGTTACAACCCATCAAAGAGCACCTAAGTGATTGGATAGTCAAGAGAATCAAGAAATTGAATTGACAAGTCCTAGAATACACCTACAAGACTATGTATAAAATGAATAGGTGACAAGTGACTTGAAAATTCCATAAAAGGATTTTTTAGACCTTGATATATAGTGGAATAAAATCCTTTGATTTTAATCCTTCAAGAATTAGGGAAAGTAAAAGAACTAAGTTTTAAAAACCCTATAAACAGTGAAAAAATCACATACAACCAAGCCTCAATGCATAGAGATTGAAGGTGAATGGAGTTTCATATTATAAAATCTATTAGAAAGTTGAGTGAAACTATAAATACAAGATTCTTGAGTTGAAACATGATCAATCCAATGCTTGCATATTGAGGTGACAAAGATAACCTAGGTCTAACCAATATATTCATAGTTAAGACCACCTATAAGCCTTCTTAGTCTAGGTAATGAATCATCTTCGACAACATAAGTTGTGAGAGATTTGTTAGGTATGAAATGAAAGTTTTTAAATAGGAAAGGTTACCTTAAATTCTTAGAATAAGAAAATGAAACTTCACAGTGATATCTTATAATGAAAGCCAAGAAGTCCTAAATGGGCTTAAGAGTTCATTTTGTATGATAGACCTAATTAGTAGAACATCAAAACTTGGTGGAGACTAATAGTTTTAAATATGTTTAAGGGTGAATTTATTTTTTTAACCTTAAAATATATTGTTTAGTTCACTAAATCTTGCATAGTCAAATGTCCTAAAGTGGTTCTAAAACCCTATAGTCTCCACCTACAACTAGACTTGAATGAAGGTAGAGATATTTCAAGGCTCTCCAAGAATGGCTAACTAAATTTTGACATGTAAATCCATAATCACCTCAAGGAATATAAGGAAACATGAAATTCAACCTTTTAGAGAGAATCACCACCTACAGCGATCTTTGAATTCAAAATGTATACCTACAACTACACCTTAAAGTCTTGAGAAATGATTATGTAAATTGCATAGAGTGAACAAATGGATTATGTGAGATAACATAAGTCATATAAAAGGTTCATAAAGTGACTTACATACTACCAATTTTTTTGGGGTGATTGAATCACTCTCTTCAAGGGAAGATAAAGAGAACATAGTCATTAGGCCTATAGGCCTACTACACTCCTCAATATATCCACACTTGAAGATTGAGGTCCATAGAATAATAGTTTTACTAGATACATAATAAATGTGTTTAAAACTTTTGAAGGTCATTTTTGAGGTGAGATAGGTATTGGTTTTTAGAGGGAAACTTGGAGATGGCCATTTTGGCCTAGAACTACTATTAGAGTGCACATAATTCATATTTGCTACCTAAGGAGTACCTTCTTACACTCATAAATTTCGTGAGAATTTTCATGGTACCTAATTTTTGTTGGAAGTGATATATGGGTCCCATAAAATTAATATTGTGGAATTAGGAGAGAGAGAGGATATGTTCCTTATGAACAATCCTTAAGAATGAAACATGCTTAAAACCCTCCTAAAACCCTGATAGTGACCAAGCATAACAAATGGACCTATAAATAACATTTAATTCCATAATTTTTATCATAAAACCTCTTTTGTTTTTTAGGACTTAAGGGAGGTTATCCACATGTACCTTATCCATACTTGCAGTTATATAAACTATAATAAATACCCTATTTTGTATTTTTTTGGTGTTTTTTAGGTGTTATAAGAAAGGAATAACATCCCAATGATTGGATGAGGTAATTTTGGATGTATCATATCTATTTAATTCCAAAAATATACATATTATATTATAAAGGTGGTCAAATAAGGCTCATTTTCCAAGGTAGTCTCAAATAGGCCTAAAAAGAGGCTAGGTGACAAAGTCATTTCATGGTTCTCACACTTCCACTCAAAGTTAGGACATGAAATTTGAAATGAATATTTAAGTAAATAATAGTTTATATAATATTACATTGTTTTTTTAGTACCCCTATACATTCTCCTACATAAAGGGGTGTATAGGTTTTAAGGGCTACAAGGAAATAGGCCTAATAAGGGCTTAAAGAGCAAAATGGAGTCTTGGGAGTTGTTTCAAGAACCAAAATGGTTTGTTTTAGGTTTGATAACATATGTTAATACCATACATGGATAAATATTTAATTTAGGAAGATGAACTTGAGTTTTGGGCCACTTGGACCAAGCTAGACATGGGGAATGAAGAGTTTCAAGACACCTATGCATATGAATGATGGGATGTCAAATCAAAGGAGTTTATTAAGGCATGATAGGTGTCTAATGAGTTGGTATGAAGTAATTCATGGTTAATTAATGATTTATAATTCTATTTTTTAATATTCTTATGCAAATAATGTAAATTTTGAAGAAGTTAGTCAAGGTGTCAAGCTAAGTTATAACTCCTATGCCACATGGAGGGATGAAACATCTTCAGCAATGAGACACATAGCCTTAGAAGTCTATTTATGAATAATATATAACACTCTTTCTTATTTTAACTCATCAAGACACTTTTCAATCCTTTTGTATTATGTGCCTCTCTCTCTTCACACTCTTCTATATAAGTAGCCACTTTTGGATTTGCAAAAAATGCACATCTTGTATGTTGAATCCCTACTAGTTTAAGTACTATTTTTTCCATTGAATAAAATGTTTTAAAATAGTTTTGAGTTTTAAAATTATTGTATAATTATGTGAATTATTTCATAGTTGAATGACAAGTGATAATCATCTATCCTTATGTTCACCTTACTCTTTCATGTTTTGTGCAAGTAGTCTAATCTCTAACAAGTCACATGAAGTGTAGTTAGTGTTCTTGCATGTCTCTAAGTCTAAGGAAGAGTACTAGTGTATAAAATAATACTTATTATTCATCAACCTTAATAAATTCATTACATCTTACCTCCATGTTGAAATACGTATGTTAGATAAATATTGGATGTTGAGATAAATTTTTATGAATCACCTTTCACAGTGAAAGTTTATGGTAGTCTTGTAGAGATAAAATTGGTGAATCACCTCATTAGGTTAGGTTTATTTCATGTTTTATCTCTCCATTTTCATCTCAACAATTTATTAGCATAGGTGGTGAGCTTAAATATATATATCAAGGAAGTTAGCCCTTCAATCTATAAGTTTACCCATACTATAGAAAACCCATATGTTTAGGGGTAATCCCATTGTTTCACTCAATTGGCATAGGATTGAACTATCTATTAACTAATTTGACCATAAGTCAAATTATTTAAACCCCTTATATAGTTAAAACTTGTAAAACGGTCTCTAGGTTGTAAAATGTGTACCATGGTCTTAATAAGGTTAAACATTATGTTTTCACCCTTGTCACATTTGTTAGTTTGTCTTATGTCATCTAAGGCCACCTTTTTAGGACATTTAATGAACTTGTATGATTTTAATAAGAATAAAAGTGTGTAAAAATGTACTCTAACATCCCACATGTTAGGATATGTTAGAGATGATAGTTTTAATATTGAATTCTAAAGGTTTAATGTCCATCTAAGAAGATCAGGTAGTTTCAAGAAGTTTTAGGTAGTTGTATGGCATGTAAAATAGTTATGGCACATGGGAGGACTTAAAAAAGGTATATTCAGATCCCCATAGTTAAATTTCATGATTAGGTATCTTTTATAAGTCTAAAATTTCCAAAACCTAGCTTCTCTTTCCCATCACCCTCTTGGACAAGGTCAAATAGGTCAACAGTTTTCCTTCAGTATGGATAAGAGGAATAGATTCTGAGTGATTTATTTTTGGGGGTGATAGTAGCATATGTTTACTCTAACTTCATGGTCATATTTCCAAGTTTGGTGATATTTTCTTCATGAACCATTGTTATGAGTGTCATGACTCTAAACTACCTACACATCCCTAATTGCTTTAGTTTTCTTCTCTATTTGGATTGATATAAGAAAATGAAGTGGTGTACATGATCTTAAAGAGTATGAACATCCTTATCATAATACTTTAATTCTAGTTATCATGTGTCAAGGTGAATTGATAACCAGGGCTATCTCATTTGGCTAGTAGAAGACACCATGGAAGTCTGTAGAAAGTGTTTCATCCTCCTATAAATGGTTTTATATCATAGGTGATATGTTATTTTTAACCTATCATATCATGGTGATCAGTTATTATTTAAAGGTTTTGTTGTACCCAACACCCACCTTTTTCCATAGGGAAATGGGGACCCACTTTTTCAAATCATTGTATTAATTTTGAGCACCCTCTTTTATACTTTAGTATTTTGTACTTTAGCAAGATGGCATTGATATTGTGATTTCATAGACTAGATCTTTTGTTCTATCAAGTTTTTTACTTTGAGCTAATTATTATAGACCTATGTTTTCATGGACTATCTTTGTTATCCTCTTGGGACTTATTCTTTTCATGGACCTATATTATCATTTGATGGTCACGTGAACATCAAATTTAACCTAGAAAATGGATTAATTTATAGAATTAAATTTGTTAGTCATGTGGATGTCATTTGATAGTCGCACAAATGTCTAATTTAATCTCATAAATTACCCATTTAGATTCAAATTAAGATACTATAGAATGCATATGCTTGGGCCCATTTAATCAAATAATGTGAGAGTGAGTTTGAAATGTCAAAGATCTTATAGAGTGACAAGTGTCACCATCATGGGATCCCAAATCAAAAATATAATGAACCATGTTAAACTAGTATAAGTAGATTGATAGTGTAAGATCAACATTAAGTTTTCAAATGTCATATGACCAATGAAGAGCTATCAAATGGAACAATAACATTCCATCATGCAAAAGAATGATTGTGAGAGTCCTAAGTGGAATTTTCAAAGAACCTAGACTCAATTAGGTTTCAACACATAGCACATTTAGAAAGATAATAGGGCATTATGTACAAAATGCTTAGATATTTTGACACTTGATCTATATTTATCGATAGACATTGGGTCTCACAGTTAAGCTAGAGTATGAATACACATGTCTTAATCTAAGCAAATAATATAAAAGTGAAGATCTGTATTCTATTAAAAGTATGGGCAAGCATGTAATGTATAGTTCAAATTAGTCATGGCTAATAGTAGTGATATTGATTCTAAAAACATGGGTAAAGCAATTTTGGTACTTCATGCATATGTCTAAGTTTTATTTGAAGGCAGATAATTTGAAAGATAAAATAGGTTATTTTCACAACTTATAAAAGGAGGCATGTACAATTTTGATAAATGGTGCATCTATTTGAAGTTTGTATAAAGTTTGAGCTTTAATTATAAATAACTACCTCTATCTCTATCTACGTGCATATGTTGCATAGTTTTTGCTAAAGCTATTTGAAATGGATAACTAAAAATAAACTCTTATATGGTTTTAGACCATATTTAGAATTTTGTGTTCTAACTATCAGAGGTGACCCCTTACCCAAGTCTATATAAGCAATTATAATCCAACTTGGATTTTTTTGTTAGAGAATTTTTGAATATAGGAGCTACATCAATTTTGAACATCAATGAATGTGTTTGTGTATTTTATTTCCAATTTTTGTGTAATCAATTATTACTTTCTTTGGTTGTAGGTTTCAATAATCTTTAGTGTGTAAAAGTTGTGAATAGATTCTTGATTATTTTGATTGATGCACTAATCTATAGGTGTGAAACAACTATTGAAGGATTGTTAAATATATTGGTTAAGATAGTCAAGTTCATATTGATTCGTAATTTTGATTATGCATGAGTGCTTTTTTGTATGTATTTTTTTGTGTGTGTATAATAGCTACCTCAGATACTTCACTAGCCTAAGCCATAATATCCTGATCAAGGGTGTGTAATAACTTCCCTAAAAGGAGAAACCTTTATTTGAGGCTTATGAATTTCTTACATCTTTATCTCCTTAGACTTCTTAGCTATGTTTGATTATGTGTGTTCAATTATTGCTAACAATAGGCATAGGTTCTGAGAGCACTTATCCTTTTAGAAACCAACCAATGAAGTAATTCTTAAAAACCATAAAACCTTTCTTTTCTACCTTAACCTTCCCTCCTTTTTTGAGTTTGTTTTGAGACATTCCCACTCTAGATTATCAATCAACCACCCATCCAACTCACATAGATATTCACTACCCTTATTAGGAACCACACCTCCATCCAAAAACCTTTTCAACATCATACATGCTCTATCGTTATTCCATCAATAGGTTGAAATAAAAGGCATACCTACAACTCATGCCTTGGAGTGGAGTTTACCTCCATTTAGATCCTAAAATGTTAGAAGTTACCTCATTATGGCTATAGTGTGTATACAACCTGCACCAATAGTTTAAATAGTGATAGAAGGAAGGTCAGCACATCTGATAGTATTAGTTATCCTTTATGTAGATCTAATTCCCATACTAGTTTATTAGTCTCACCCTTGACAAATCAAAGGAGACCTAGAACTATGCCAACAACCCCAGTTTAGAATAATCTCCCTCTAGTAGGGAAAGCCTTATTTGTAAGGAACCCTTTACCTGTTAATCAACCAATGGCTCAATAATAGCCCTAGTTAGTTGGATTTGCTATCACCATCCTAGGAGATGTGCATGATTTATCTAAAATTTTTGAAAAGTACTTACCATCCTTTTCTTCTTTAGGAGAAAGGATAGTAGAGGAACATATCAAATTAGTTAAAGTTGATTTGAGATTAATGAATGTCATAGATGAAGATGTTACATGCAGAATATTATCTTTTACTTTGATGGATGCTACTTATGATTGGTATTTAAATCTAACCAAAAATTCCATCACTTCTTGGGATGAATTTCAAGCAACTTTTCTTACGTAGTTTGGATAGGTCACCAATCTTCATTTGGTATACTATCACTTCACTAGCATGAAGAGAGAACCTAATGATCCCATCTATGCTTTAAATGCAAGAATGCAAAATATGTACAATTAATTTACCCTAAGGTAGAAATTAGAGGTAGCCTTAGCACTAGAAATGTATAAGATTGCCTTAGACCCTATCACTATCATGTTCTTGAGAAGAGAAATTACATCTAAAACTTTGGTGTTAGCATTCAAAGAGGCTATCACCATAGATAGGCAACTCAATCCTTAGATTCCTAGAGTGATTAATGTCAATAATAGTTTTCCATCACTAAATCTAGTTCCACATGCAAGGAAAACATCCTAACATTTGATCAAAACCAATTTTACACACTACCTTCACTAACACAAACAACACAACTAAATTTTGGATAGTTGAAAAATCATGAAATAAGCAATGGTTATAAATAAAACCAAAAAATAGCTACAATTCCCACTAATATTTTACAAAGACATAACTAGATTCTATTTAGAAGATGGTTCAAAAGTTGAGCAATGATTTCCTAAATATGTTAAGGAAGATGGGAAATACAAATGGCCCAACTGGTAATCAAAATACTAGATTATAGAAATATAATAGACCATTCAACATGCCTATATAGCCTAATAGTCTTCTATAGATAAACATAGCAGAGATGACTCTTCCCATTTGATGCCAAATTCACAACACTTTTGAGTATGGTGAACTCAACTACATTGACTATTATACAACATTCAAAATATTTTAGAGAGAGGTGGTTAGACAAGATTAGGTGCATAATCCACCTGAGCACCACCTAGATCTTAGCTCTTCTAACACTATAATATTATTTTAAACTCACAAGTTTCCTTTCCTAGGTGAAGATAACAATGAGCCAAAGGATAATATGGATGAAGTTTATGTTTTCTAGTAGTTTTATAAAGGTGCATAAAATCTAAGGAATAATATGCCACTCATAACATTGACTCTTTCAAATACCATGGTGATTCTTCCTAATCCTAAGTCAAAAAATAATCCACCCCTCCAAAGGGGAATGCTCAATAACAGAGCAAGGAAGAACTAAGTAAAGGAGGATCCAACATTTTTGACGATATGAAGAAGATCAAGGCAAATATAACTCTTCATGAGTTAGCTCAGATCACTAAACAAAAATATCTACTCTATAAGTCCATTAATAGGAAGGTGCCTTTTGAAAAAGTGAAATCATATATAGACAAATCAAAAGCATCTAACACAAATGTCATCTACAAGAGAAAGATGGAAGTTCTACCCTTCCTACTAACTATCCAAGCATTTGATAAGAACATTCATAACTATTTTGTTGATTCTAGAGCATATATAACTATCATGCCTACATCCATATGTCAAAATCTTAGTTTGATGCCAAGACCTTCAAAGAGGATACTTTCTCAACTAGATAATATAGTGGTCCTAGTAGTTGGAGAATTAAACAATGTACACAGTTAAGTAGCATCTAAGCCAAGAGTCCAAATGAACATTGATATTCTAGTGGTAGACATACCTAAAGGCTCTAGTATGCTGATGAGTAGGGATTGGTCCAAAATACTAAATGAATGTCTCTCTATAGAAATTTCTCATATATGACTACCATGGAGAGGAGCTATGAATCAAATCAAAATTGATATAGAGTCAAGAATGAAATATCTCATTATAGATTACAACATCAAAAATGAAAAGGTAAAGTATGATTTTCCCAACATTGGTATATATACTTTTACTACTCAAAATCAAGTATAAAAGCTAGAACCTAAAGTTTCTAGTCAACTATAGACTCTACACTTTGATGATGCTAGATCCAAATAAAGATCAGGCATGGGAATCAAGCTGATTGATCCACAAGGTAACAAATTCTTGGTATAATATAGGTTGTAATTTACATGTATTAACAATAGAGCTAAGTATGAGACTTTAGTTCTAGGATTACAATTTGCACTTGAGAATAATATCAATCAAATATTAGTATTTGGCAACTCAAATTTGGTGATCAATCAAGTAATAAATAAGTATCATTGCAAGTTATCTTATTTAAAGATGTATAATCATAAAATATGGGATGTCATTGAATTCTTTGAATATTTTGACATAGTAGTACTTTTGAAAAAGGAAAATCAAACCACTAATAAATTAGTTGCTACTTTTGCTAATCTAGAGTCGCTAGAAGAATCTAAGGTAAAGAATTTCTTAATTGATTTGGTACCATGCCCCTCTATTCTAGGTAACATAGAAAACTTTTAGGTATTTGATGATGACCAATAGATAATTCAATTTTTAACCAATTTAGGGGAATTGGAATCCCAAATTACTGACAATAAAGACATTAATCACCTCTATCAAGAAGAATCAGATAAAGAGGGAATCCTTCATCTCAAAGAGAATCAAATTCTAGTTGGCTTGGTTTCCTTGGAGAGGCCATTCAAAATATATAATTAGGCATAGTAGCTAAGATAGCCAAAAATCAATAAATCAGACTTTAGAAAGAAAATCAGGAGATGAGCATAACCCATGTTATGTTAATATTGGTCTCAGTTGCACCTAGAAGAGAGGTAACAAGTGAAGGATTTAATTTCTTGTTATATTAATGTCATTTACAAAATGTATGAAGATATGAAAGTTTATGACCCTTAGGTCATCACTTACATGATCCCCTTGAATCCAGATCATAAACCATTTACATATAGGTAAAGACTAGTCAATCCTATTTTGGAACCTCTCATGTAGGGAGAAGTGGAGAAGCTTTTAAATGAAAAAATTATCTTCCCAATTTGACATTCTACTTGGGTGGCCAATTTGGTCCTAGTAAGAAATAAGAACAGCAAGATCAAATTATGTGTGGATTTCAAAAATTTGAACAAGGCTTCTAAAAAAGACAATTATCCCCTACCCTCTTTGGATGAGGTTATAAAAAAAGTAAGTGGTTCTAAAATGGTGTCCTTCTTGGATGGATTTTAAGGATAAAATTAGGTACTAGTACAATCTAAAGATATAATGAATATGGCATTCACTAGGAAGTGGGGAACTTATACATACAAGAGGATGGCATTTGGCCTAATATACACAAGCACTACCTTTCAATGTGCCATGGATCACACTTTAAAAGGACTAATAGGAAAATGCATAATTATATATATGGATGATTTTATAGTGTTTTCAAAGAATCAGAAAGACCACATAAGTCACCTATAGTCTATATTCAAAAGGTGTAGAAGGTTTGGTATTTCATTAAACCCAAAGAAGAGCATATTTAGAGTGATTGAAGTTAAAATTTTGGGGAAAATCATCACCAAGGATGGGATCACCATTCATCTAGACAAAATTTAGGTGACTTCAAAATATCAGCCACCAAATAACAAGAAAGATCTCAAATCATTATTTGGAAATATTAACTTTGTAAGGAAGTTCATCTTAGGGTTTGCAGAGATCATTAGACCTTTGAACACCATGCTCAAACAAGATGCCAATATAGAATGGATAGTTGAAGCCTAAAAATTCTTTTATGACATTAAAGATGAAATATCATAGGTTTAAGTGCTAATCAGTCTTGATTTTAATAATATTTTTACCTATATTCATTTGCTTTAGAGCATACGATTGATGCTATCATCATGCATAAAAAGGATGAGACTAAGTATCCAATCATGTTCATGAGTATGAACCTAAAATATGCAAAACTAAAGTACTCTTTAATTTATAAACATACTTTTGCCCTTGTCAAAGTAGTGAAAATTATTTAGAACTACATCTTGAGGAATAAAGTCATTACCATCATTCTTGATTTTACTGTTAAGCTCACCCTGTCATAGAAAGAGCTAGGAAATTGATGAGGTAAATTGATGTCCAAGCTGCAAGAATTTGACATAGAGATTAAGCCTATAAAGATGATTTGAATGTAAGGAATTATTTAATTGATGACTAAACTAGATCCATGCTTCATAATTAAAGAGGTATGTGAAGCTCAAGTATCTAAAGGAGAATGGTATACTGATATAATATAGTATTTACTTATAATAACTTGTTTCTTCGATATCAATAGAGAGAGGAGAAGAGCTTTGAGGCTCAAATATACCCATTACATGATTAATAAGGGACTACTATATAAAATAAATTATGAAGGTATTTACCTTAGGTGTGTATCTATATAGGAAGCTAAATAAATATTAGAGAACTTGCATTAAAAGATAGGCTTCAATCATCCTTCTAGAAATGCCATAACCCATAAGATCTTAAGAATGGGATAATATTGGCCAATAGCTTTTAAGGATGCTCATGCTCATGTGAAAACATGCCATAAATTTCAAGCTTTAGCCAAGAGATAAGTACACACAATAATGACTTTATATCCAGTTGTTGAAGGAAGGTCATTTTCCTAGTGGGGTTTAGACTTCATTGGTGTCATCAAACTAAATTCCATAATAGACCATAAATTTATACTTATTACTATAGATTATTTCACTAGATGGACCAAATCCATAGCCACAAAAAAATATAGAGCACAAGATGTGATTTGATTCTTGAAGGAACACATAACAACTAGATTTGGCTTGCCTAATTCTATGATTTTTGATAATGGACCATCTTTCATATCGATAGAATTTACTAAGTCTGAGCATGACAACTAGATAATTATCATATTATCTTTTAACCATTACCCATATGGAAATGGATTGGTAGAATCAATGAAGAAAAATTTGATCAATTCAATCAAGAAATAAGTTGGAGATAAGCCTAGAGATAGTCATAATTTATTGAATTATGCTCTTTGGGTAGACTAGACTAGACACAAGCAAGCCCTTAAAGCTTCACCCTACCTACTAGTGTATGGATGCAAGCCTATGTTCTCAATTATGATAAAGTTTCTCACTTATCAATTTATGCAAGATTACATAGAAATGAATGATAAATTAGTATCAAGGTTGTTGGACATAATATAAATGGAATATTGAAGGACTAAGGCTTTACAAACATTTAAAAAACACTAGGATGTGGTCATGAGGTGGTTTGAGAAGAAAGCAAAAGTCAAAGCATTCAAGATTTTAGATCTAGTGCTACTTTAGGATAAATCCCATGAGAATAAAGGACAACATGATAGCTTTGAACCACTATGTATTAGACCATACCATATTTTAGAGATCATGGGAAACAATGCATTTCATCTGAAGGACCTCCAAGATAGTGATCTTGCATATCTAATCAATGGATAGTTCATAAACCACTACTTTAGGGCTATACCATTAGATGATATTACTGAGTAATGAGGGATATATGAATATAGATATAGGATTAGATTATTTTTCCTTTTTCCTTAGAATATATTCCTTTTTTCATAGTTTAGATTTCTTTCTTTCATAGACTAGTTTCCTACTTTCTAGATTAATCTTTCCTACTTTTAGTATTTTTATTTCATAGATTAGATTTCATGTTTTCTAGATTAGATTTCAATTTTTTCTTTGTTTAGTTTCATGCTTTCTTAGATTAGTTTTTCTTTGCTTTATATGACAATTGGAATTGTGTTTGATCTAACTATATCTAAGTTAAAATCTAAACATACTAAGCTTATGACTTGTGGAAAAGAAAAACATTAAAATGTTGACACTTTGGGACTAGTTTATAGATTATGTGTATTTATTTGTTTTTGAGTCTTTAGGATGAAGGTAGGTAATCATGTATTATTATTAATGGTGTCATAATTGAATACTTTTACTAGGCATGTAGAAGTTGCTCTCAGAGTACTTCATGCAAATTTAGAAAGTTTTCTTGTTTTATTAGATCAAATGCACTTATCACATTAAATACATATTAAAAGTGATAATATTAGGTATAGGTGTAGCTGATAGGGATGTTCTAGTAATGATTTATTTTATAATTATACCATCTCACTGGGGTTCCAGCTCTTCTCTTTTCCATTCAAGAATAAACGAAGAGTGAAAGAAAAACAAAAAAAGAAAGAAGTATTGGATTCAAAAGAGAAAAATAAAATCTAAATAAAATCAAAAGGCTCACATGATGAAATAAGTTCAATGCACCATGCATCATGATCAAAAGAAAATAATGGAATGAGAATAGATTGAGCCCGAAGTATCTCTATTAGGGCTATGGATGTATGGCTGCTAGTAGAATAATGTCTGAGCTTCCATACTAGAATGAAACCTATAGCACCATCAAATACTTTGAAAAACTCATCACAATAAGGGTTAAGTAAACTACATGTTTTGACAGAAACAAATCCAATAAAATTAGCAGGAAAGTATGTTATGTGAATCCACTTAGGAGTCTCTTTCATATTTCCTATTTAAGTATTCTTCTATGGCACACTTCATGATTGATTTAGGATTTCAAACCAAAGTTTTAGGTTCTTAAATACTAAAGATTATTCCCCCTATAAGTCACCATTTATTGTACCAAACACCCCCTTTTTCCATTGGGAAATAGGGGCCTGCTTTTTCAGATCATTATCTTGATTTTGAGCCCTCTCTTCTATGTGTTTATGCAAATTCTAGGAAAATATCATGATTTGACCTTTTATACTCTCGCAAGATGGCATTGATATTATGTTTTTATAGACTAGATCTTTTGTTTTATCAATTTTTTCACTTTGAGATAATTGTTATAGACCTATGTTTCATGGAATATCTTTGTTATCCTCTTAGGACTTATTCTTTTAGGGCTTATGTAAAATGTCTTTTTAGACTTATTGTTTAAGACTTATCCTATTTGTATTTGGTGACAGTTTTACTGTGTATGAATTCTTGTGGATTTATCTTTATCAAAGAAATTATTGCACATGTTTTATTCAAAATAATTCCTCCAATGGAAATGGTCTGTGGGATTTTTTGTTGTGGGAATTTTTCCTAACATAATTGATATTTCCCTTTGGCCTCTTTGAACCTAAACTTTGGAATTTTATGAAACATGTCCTTTGGCCTTTTTATTGTGGCCATTTTTCTTGATAGAATTCCTTAGAGACTTTTTCAATTACCCTTCGGCCCCTCCAAACCTATACTTTGGGACTTTTGTCCCATACCTTTGCCTTTATTGAGCCTTTCCTTTAGATAATTTTTTTGAGACACTTTCTCCGAACCAATAGGATTCTTTCAAACATTTTATCTGAAAAAATTGACCCTTCAAGAGAAATGTTGATTGAATTTTTCCTAAAGATAATTCCCATGATGGAATCCTTTGGGACTTTTGAAATAACCCTTTGCCTCTAACTTAGCCTTTGTAAGTTTTGTCAAGGACACATATTCATTTGGACTTTCTAAATATACCCTTTGGCCTTTCGAAAGTTCCCTTTAGGAATTTTTTGATTACCCTTTGAGACTTTTGTAAAGGCCCTCTACTATTAAAATTTACCTTAAAAATTATACCCTTTGGTAATTATTGCCATGAAGTAGACCCTTTGAGCATTATTGCCACAAATTAGACCCTTCCTCCCTTTTGAACATTCCCTTTGAGACTTTTATCATGAGAATTTTCTTTCCCTTCAACTAATTCTTTCTAGACTTTTTGACCCAAAATAATTCCTTCATGATTTGTATCTCATACATTTTGTCCACACAAAAGGTCCAAAACAATTTGCTCCAAGGGAACATGCCCTTCCAACTTTCTAAACCTACCCTTCAGACATTTTGAAAGTAACCTTTTAGCATTTTTGAAGTGGCCACTTACCTGGTCCTCTTGCCCTTAGACCAATTTCTCAGGGACTTTTATCTTGAGCCTTTTTGCCTTCAAGATTTCCTTCAAAAAAAAAATTAAATAAAAAGACCCTTTGGGAGAATTGTTGTAGAATTTTTTACCAAAATAATTCCCCCTACAAAGAATCCCATGACATTTCTCCCAAAATAAATACCAAATTACCAAGTGGCACCCTTGCTTAGAAAGAATTTCATTACGATTGAGCTTAATTTAATATTATTAACCTAGGTATAAATCATATTTTATTAATACTAAGAACTTAGGCTAGGATATTTATGCATGAACCTTTATATCATGCTAAGTTTTCTTTTCATTTATGTTTGTAGGAATAGGGAATCTTGAAGAAATGACACATGTCAAGTTGATGACATTAAATTTGGTAGTCATGTAGACATCAATTTATAGTTATGAAGAAATAATTTGATGGTCATGTGAACATAAAATTTAACCTCAAAAATTTGACAAACTTATGAGATTATATTTGACATTCACACAGATGTCAATTGATAGTCACTAGGCTATCATTTGATGATCATGCAAACATCAAATTTAACCTAAAAAATGGACTAATTTATGGAATTAAATTTGAAAATCACATTTATATAATTTTAAAATCATTAAAACATCATTTTATGGTCATGTAAATGTCAAATTTAATCTCATAAATTACCCCTTTGGATTCAAATCAATATCATATGGCATGCATCTGCTTAGGCCCATTTGATTGAATGATGCAAAAATGAGTTTGAAATGTCAAAACACTATGAGAGTGATAGGTGTCACCATCATGGGATCCCAAATCATAAATCTAATGAACCACATTAAACCGATATAAGTAGATCGATTGTACAAGATCAACATAGACTTTTCAAAGGTTCCACAACTAATGAAATGCTACCAAGTGGCATGCTCACATTCCATCATGCAAAATATTGATGGTGAGAGTCCTAGGTGGACTTTTCAAAGATCCTAGACTTAATAAAGTGTCAACACATGTCAAAATTCAAAATCTAACAGAGTATTATGGACAAAATACTTATATCTTTGGACACTTAAGCTATATTTATCAATAGACATTGGGTCTCATAGTTAAGCTAAAGTATGAACATGCATGTCTTAATTTAAGTGAAAAATATAAAAGTGAGGATCCAAATCTATTAAAATCATGAGAAATCATGTGATGCATAGTTTATATTAGTCATGGCTAATAGTAGTGCCACTGATTCTAAGAACATGGGTAAAGCAAGTGCCATGAATTCTAGAAACATGGGTAAAGAAATTTTGGTACTTCATGCATATGTCTGAGTTTTATTTGAAGGTAGATAATTTTAAAGATCAAATAGGCTGTTTTCATAAACTATAAAATGAGGCATATATATTTTTGATAAATGGTACATTTATTTGAAGTCTACATAAAGTTCAAGCTATAATTATAAATAATTGCCTTTATCTCTAAACACATGCACATGTTGCATAATTTTGGCAAAAGGCTATTTTAAATGTATAACTACACATAGACTCTAATATAATTGTAGACCATAGTTATAACTACATGTTATAACTATCACATGTAATGACCTTCAATGAATTTGGAGGATGAGGTTAGCCCTTACCCAAGTCTATATAAATAATTATAATCTAACTTGGATTTTTTTGTCAGATAATTTTTGAATATAGGAACATCATCAATTTTGATCATTAGTGAATGTGTTTGTGTATTTTCTTTCCAAATTTTGTGTAATCAGTTGTTACTTTCTTTGGTTGTATGTTTCAATAATCTTTAGTGTGAAAAATTTGTGAATAAATTCTTGATTATTATGATTAAATTTACTAATTTATGGGTGTGCAATAGCTACTAAAGGATTGGTAAATATATTGGTTAAGATAGTCAAGTTAAATTTGATTCATAATTCTTATTGTGCATGAGTGATTTCTTGGATGTAGTTTTTTGTGTGTGCAACAATTACCTTAGATACTTCACTAGCTTGAGCCATAATCTCCTACAAGGGTTTGAAATAACTACCCTAAAAGGAGAAATATTTGTCTAAGGCTTGTGAATTTCCTACATCTTTATATCTTTATACTTATTATCTCTATCTAATTATGTGTGTAATTGATGTTCACAACATGCATAGGTTCTAAAAGTTCTTATTCTTTTAGAAACTAGCTAGGGAAGTAGTTCATAAAAACCATATAAGAATTATTTTATACCTTAACCTTCCCTCCTTTCTTTGAATTTGTTTTGAGACCTACCCACTCTATATTAGAAACCAACCACCCATCCAACTCACATATAGATTCACTATCCCTATTAATAACCACACTTCTATTGAAAAACCTTGTTAACAATGTGTATGCCCTAACTCTATTCCATCAATAGGTTGAAATAAATCACATTCATATAACTCATGCTTTGGAGTGGAGTTTACCTCCATTGAGATCTTAAAATGTTAGAGGCTACCTCATTATGGTTATGGTGTGCATAAAATCTACACCAACAAGTTTAGTCTAAAGACTAGAATTGTTGGAGTGAAAGGTCTAAAACATACACACACATTCAGATTCCTTACAATAGTCACCTATATTCAAGTGGAGATAAGCCCTAATCAAACATGTTGATGAATTAAGAAGGTTTCAAATTTTTGAGAGGATTCTGAAGTGAAAATAGTAGGGTTGAGATATTCAAAAGGATTAAGAGATTGGTTGTGAGAAGTGATTCTTTTTACACAGTCATATATTTGATAGAACCTATAGGAAATCTCCAACAGTGGTTTGATTTCAATCCAAAATAGGTAGAGTGGTGTTGAGATGAAGATGTTTAAACTTAGTTGAGATATTCAATTAGGTCTAAGAGCCTATATAAGTTTAAAATAATAATGTTGAGGCCATTACGTGCAAATATACCTAGGTCCTTATTCTCACATTGAGAAAGTTTCAATTGGGAGAGTTTACCTTAATCTCTCTAAAAGGGGATTCCACCTCACAAATAGTCATCTCATGGTGGAGTGTCTTAATGTCTAGACATACTTAACATTTCCTATGTTATAGTCCAATCTTAGAGATAATGTCTTGACATAAGAAGGTGGTTTTTTGGTCATGTAATATAGTGTAAATAATATTCCATTTCAAGCAATTTCCACTATAGACATTTAGTAAACTACAATACTCTTAAAGCCAAAATGATCTTACAACATAACAATGACACAATGGTTGTTGTTGATTATTTTAACCACAAGTCAAAATGAGTCAACCTCCTATAGTCCAAAACTTATATAGGGTCCTATTAGCATGTTATATGGTGTATCATGATATTATTTGATGTCATTTAATGTGTTTCTAGCATTGTCAAAGTCTAATTTAGTCCTTGTGTCATTTTATGTCACTTAGGGGTCATTTTAGAGTCATTTATGAAGGTGGTATAGTTTTCCAAGATATCTAAGTGTTTTAATTTTCTTAAAACAAAAAATATGTCATATTAATTGTCAATAATGTTAGTACAAATTGAAACTGTATATTCTTAACTAAAAATCAAGGGAACAAATGACAAACGATGAGTTTTAGAAGTTTTATAGCTTATAGGGAAGAGTGGCACATGGGAAAAGCTTATGAAATGACCTTTCATCTTTTTTGACTCCATTTCCATGATTGATCTACTTTGGGAGTACTAAAAATGGACTAAAACCATTTATCTTCTCCATCACTCTACTAGGTAAGCAAAACTAGTCAATAGGTCATTTGATGGTATGGCCAATATGAGAGTTTCCAAGTAAAATGATCTTGGTGGTGGATAATAAAAATTTTCTAATTAATTTTAATGTTTTTATTTTTAATAATGGTTTCCTATACTTTATGAACCATTCTTAATAAGCTGACTATTTTGTTTTGATTGTTAATCCCCATACCCTACAAGTTTTGCTTCTGTATGACCTTATTCATATAGTCTAGTTCATGAAATGGATTCCATAGAATGTGGAATTATTTATATAATTTTTTATAACTTTTTTTCATGTTTTGATGTGATTTTATGAGTTCAAACCTCTTAAGTTGCATATGGAGTATGTTAGTGAGGTTATAGACATTTTCATTAGTTACAAAAGATTTTTTTTATCTAGAGTGGTTTAAAATAAATGTTATATGATGTTACATGTATCTCATATGTCATAACAATCTCCTTTCCAAGCTCACTCTCCAAAGCTATCATCCATGGAGCTATAATAAAGAAGGACTAACATAGTCAACTTTTTTCATGACTGTCATACACAGTCATTTAAATGACTTGTTTTGAGCTCTGAACATGGTCATAGAGGTGTGATTAATAGTTTAAAGATGTTTAAAACCATATTTTAGCATGAATAAATAATATAACCTATATAGTGCCATATAACTGACTGTGATGGTTAATTCTCTAAGACACATCATCTTATACCACTATGTGTGGATCTACAGGTTCCCCATGAAAGGACAAGCACTTTGGAATGTAATTTTAAATAGTTTGAAATTTTTCATTTTGTAATGAACAAATTTAATATATGGTCTAAGACTTTGTTGACCAATTTTTCCCAATAGGCAAAATTTCGATCACCTTCTTTCCATGTTGTTTAAGGCCAATTCATTTTTTTTTATTTTGCACAAGTCCAAGAATTTCTACGGACTCTGTAGGTGCTTGATTCAATCTCCAGGTTCTTCAGCTTGGTTCAATCAGCTAAGTTCTATGCAGAGTTAAATCAGAAAATTTTAAATGGTTTAATGGCTTGGTTTAATGCACTTGGTTCAATCAGTTCAAGTTCAACACTTGGTTCAAAGCGAGTGGTTCAAGGTTTGGTTCAATTGGCTCGGTGCGTAATGGTTGAACCATTGAACCGTTGAACCAATTTTAGTTTAATGGATTTATTCAATGCTTGGTTCAATGGGCTTGGTTCAAAGGAAAAGGTTCAAGTGCCCTATTCAACTTAGTTCATCGGCTTTATTACATTTGGCATCGGTGTGCAATGATTAAACCAATTAAACTGTTGAACCATTCTTGGTTTAATGGCTCAGTTCAAGGGTATGTCTGTGGCTGAAAGGGAGTCTTCAAATTTCAAAATACCTTTGCAGAGGGCAGGCACCTCAATGGAAAAGACTGGGTAAGTCCCAAATTTGGCTAAGTTCAAAATTGATTTAAGTCCTAAATTCCTTCAAACTTTTTGTTCGAAGGAATTCCTTCAGACAAAAAGTCTGAAGGAATTTGGGCACACTTCTAAGCAAAGGCCAAACTCGACGAGAATTTTTTTTGACTTTTTGTCCATGAGAAAATGTCTACGGACAAAAGTCTGCAGAAAATATACAAAGTAAGGACAGTCCACAGGACCCGAGAAAGCATCTGAAGGCACCAAATGACCTGCCAAAGGGCCCTGAAGGGCAGGTGCCCTTGTGGGGGACTCTTGGCTAGAAGCAAAGGACACTTTTAAGGGATAGAGGGTCACCTTACCTTTAAGAAGGTGCTCAGAAGAAACAAAGGGAAAAGAGCACCCACAGAAAAGAGAGGGCTGAGGAAAATAAGCCACCAAAAGGCCAGTGAAGGACCCGAGGATGTCCCAGAGGCCATCAAAATTAACAAAATGAAATGGCCATTTGTTTTCAAACTAAGAGAGAGATAACTAAAAGCCTAGAATTTAGTGAACCACTTGAATTTTTTCCCCTGAGGGCCAAAGAGCCAGAAGAGACAAGATGGGAAAAAGGATAAAATCCTAGATGATAAAGTAGGAGAATGACAAGGTGCAGAAAGAGATAGAGTAGTCCAAGTGGTATCACCAATTTGAGAAATGACTCTAGCAGGTGAAATATTGGTTTTAATTGACCACTAAAAGATGTGAATGGTGTGGCCCATGCATTTAGAAAGGGGACAAATCTCAATCTATTTGTAGAAAAGAGGCACAGCCTGTATTTCCACATTAATGCTCAAATGCCAAAGTCAAATTCAGTGATTATACATCATGGTTCCAGTAGGCCTCTTCTATAAGGATGAAATATACAATAGTGTTTTCCTCTTTCAAATGAAGGGATGTGATAGGCCACTTGTAAAAAAGGAGCACCAAATGGGCCTCCTTGCTTCTCCTATATATTGAAGACTTGTCATTTTAAGAAGGATCTTTTTCACTTTTGTAAGGCATAGCCCTAGCAAAATTTCCACCTGAATCAATAAACACAATTTTTACCTCCATCTTGGATAGATATTTTTGAGTATGTCTTGAGTGTTTGTTTGTGTTCAGTCATTATCTCTTGATGCTTTCACAAGTCCAACACCAACATACCTATTGTCTACAAGGTGCCATTTCTGTAGCTAACAGGAGAAGAGCTATATTTGGAAGTATAGAATAGAGGAAGTTACTTATAGTGTGCATTCCATAGCACCTCGGTGAATCTCTATTTTTTATGTTTTCATGAAAGCCTCCCTACTAGTTTTTAGCAGCCTAGTCCTTCTGCCAAGTGTGAAGTGTATGTATGCATTTTTCTGGTTTCAAGAGTGGATGTGAGAAGATCACTTTATTTTGGTGCATCCCCTATTTTAGAGTAGGGTTTTTTCCTACAATCTTTCTCCCTTTTCATTCCCCCTTTATATATCTATATATATGTATGTGTTTGAACTTGCTGGAATAAACATGATAGATCAAAGGGAGCTAGCCCTTATCTAGAGACTCTCCCCTCCAGCTTCACTAGTCCTAAAGGCGAGAGGGGAGTTTCCATAGTTGTGAAGAGAAGGTAGGAGCTCGGCCTCCTACCAAGGGTGTAATCTCTTACATCAACAAACTTGTTGAAGGATCATAGATCATGCAATTGTTCATATCTTAACTTCACTACCTTGTCTACAACATTGATTTGTAAATTTAAGTGCTTATAAGAGAATATCATGTTTAATTAGGTCATGTTACTTGATAGTAGTCCTTAAATATTATAAATATCAGTTGGAAGACTGATAAGATGTTAATACTAGTTTTAGTCCTAGATAATATGCACATTGTTCTTGTCTTTTTGTATTTGCCTTGCAACATGGAAATGACCACCTATGAGTGGCTTATACATAAACCTAAAGGTATTCATGGAGGATTTTGACATGTTTTGATACATTCATGAAGTGTGTGGAGTTATAAAATTTCATGATAACCATGTTTGAGGCATTATATTAATAGGTAGACTTTAAAAGTCAATTCAAGTGAAATAAATTGAGTATAGAGATCCTTTACCTTAAAAGTTGAAAAATAGAGCCTGAGTCACTTTTGATGTTTCCATATGATGAATAAACATGGAGTTTGGATGTATATAAAATGATCCTATCTTGTATCCCTACCCTAGGGGTAATAGATTACAAAATAAGAGTGGTTTTTTAATCCCAAAAGTGATGTAATGGAGGCTTCAAAGTCACATAATTGTTCACTATAATTTTCCAGTGTTGACTATAGGATCTTGAGCTCCAAGTAGATTTACATCCAAAAATGGAATAAAAAGAGAGTTATTTCATTATATAGTGATTAAATTATAGTAATGAACACACTAATGATTAAATTATCTTAAGATAATTTGAATTAGAATATTTTTACTTGCATCACCACCTACAGGTGGCCTTGTCCTCAAGAAGTTCGTGTACAATGTGACTATAGGTATTTGTAGGTCCATAGTGGGAAATTAGGCATGGAAGTATGAAAAAATAAACACTTAAAAAGTTTTAAAATACATAAAAATACTTAAAAGGAGATCCTAAAATATGTGTCAGATATTTTAAGGATTAAAAAACACCTACATGACCTTTATTACTCCAACAATGGTCAAATATAGATAACGCTAGTTTGATAGTGAGCTAGAACATGATGGTCTTGATGTTAGAATAAAATAGACATGGTATGAAGTGACATAAATGAATATGGGATGATATTAATGAATTAAATAAGGTATTTTGGCAATGAATCAATCTCTAAACATGCAGGTACCACTTATAGACATGTGAAACATAGAACACAATCACAACCTAATAATATTGTCTAGTTAAAAGGGAGCTATATCTTGAAATTTTGACAAAAAATAGAGTTTCGACATGATATATATATTAATAAAAGTTTTTTTTATATAATATTAAATGATAAAGGGAAGTTAATACATCATTTAAGGGCCCAATCTCTAACTTATACTTGCATTCATAGTTTAATCCTGCATAGTCAAGGTTCAAAAAGTCTATCTTAGGTTTTGAGGTGTTTGATAGAATTATTAAGGTAACCAAGCACTAAAAATTTGTAAATATGTTGCTTAGGACCTAAGTAAACCATTCATACAACCATTTGGTCTAGTTAAATTGATAAAGTGCACTCTATTCTATCTTAGATAGAGGGCACTCCCAAAATATAGAAATCCTACAAGTTTAACAAGGTTGAGATAGTGATTTTAAAGGTATTTAAACCTTGAATGATGAAGTGTTAAGATATTTTGATCTTTAAATAACCCATTAAAATCATCATAGTCATGACAATACACTCAAAAGAGGTGGTGAGTAGCTATATGTAGTCAAGTCTTTTGGGTCTAGTCTAGGCCTAAAGCCCTAAAGGGGGTCTGATATCACTTTTGAAACTAGAGGATAATTTTAATGAGTTGGGACACTTTTATAGGGATATATAAGGTGGGATAAAACCTTTGTGTGAAATTTAAGTCACATAGAAACCATATTTTGGCCTAGACCAACTCAACCCTGTATAGAATGGAAGGATAAGCTCGAGAGGCTAACTTGAGAAGCTCACATCAACATGGATTCTTAACATGGAAGTTTATAGAGATAATATATGTTATGGAGGGTCTCAAATAGTGTTATTGTGGAATTTTTTTAGGTTTCCAACATCATACTTTTATAAATAAATGCTAAGGGCTAAAATTACTTTAAACCCTCAAAAACCCTTATTAGTGACCTGATTGGGAAGATGAACGAGGAGAGGCATCTAAAAGGGATAAAATATCATTGAAAATGATTGGATCTTGTAGAAGACTTTCAAATGATTCTTTCCATCAACTTAGTTGTATCTACTTGTATAGATAGGGTGTAAAATGGATTTTATTAACAATTTTATGTGTTTTGCAAATATGAAAGGGTTTCAAGAGATGAAAATAATTTTGTAATTTATATTGTGACCTAATATAACCTCCCATGTTAATTTATTTCATTATCTAATCTCACAAGTACTTCTACAAGTACCTTCATCTTAGCCAATCCAAACTAGCATAGAGAACAAGGAATAACTACCAAGTGAGAAGGTGACAACTCTAAGTGTGAGGCATTTTAAGGTCTTACCAATGAATATAATTCCATGAGGTATCTTTAAAATTATCATATAATCCTCTCTATGGATTGGATTTTAAAACTAAAGACAACTTTGGTGTCAAGTGTCAAGAGTGAGTGAAAGAGGAGTTATTTAGACTTCAAGCAGTGATAACTCACATGAAGAAGAATATTGGTGATTAAAAACACATATAATACATGTTGGAGAATTTTTATAACCCCTAAATTATAATTCAATCATCTCACCTACCCCTAGTCTTTTGTGGAGCATTCTAAGGAGGCCAAATGATGAATGTAGTTTCTTAGAAAGTAAATGAAGAATCCTATGCTAAATTTCAAGAGTTTAATATTTTTAGGGACATTTGTCCAAGTATAAATTTCATTTTCTATCTCATAATCCTATTATATATTTAACTCCTTTTCTCAGCTTGACAAGTGGTTTAGTGACTCTTGGACTTCATTCTCTTCTCTCCTTTCTCAAATTCTATAAGTATTGGCCATTTTGGCTCTTGTATTCTTATACCATACCATATATGTTGAATTCATACTATTTTTGACATTCTAATTTTCCTTATAACAAAAAATAAAATCTATTTTGAGTTCATATATCATCTTGTCAAAGTGTGTGAAGAGATGTATAGTGAATAGTTAAGAGATATTCATCTATACTTGCTTTCCCTCAAATCCTTCCATGTTTGATGCAATTTATTCCACCCTATGAGGTCATATGAACTATTTTCAAGTGTATTGATTTATTTTCAATTGTACAAGTAGCCTTAGTGTCTGAAACTAATGTATGGTTCACTTACCTTAGATAGTCTTCATGCCTATCACCTTCATATTAAAAGACTTATGTTAGAACCTTTTAGGACTTTAAAGTTAGTTTATAGGTCTTGTTACTTAGTGAAATAAGTATGATTTTCATGTGGAATTTTTTTTTTGTATCACCCTCTTAGAGTAACTTTATTTCATGCATACCTCTATCCTTTTTCCCACAAGCAATCAGTTAAGTACGTGATAAGCATTTCAAGGTAAATTCAAGGAGTTATCCCTTAAACCTAGAGGTCTACTTCTATTATAGGTAAACCCACATACCTAGTAGTATTCCCATGTTGTCCAAATTTGGATAAGTCTTAAACAACCTGATATAGGGTTCAATATGTGGTGAAAAAAGTTTTGGCATGCTCGATGGGACCCATTATCCTCAAGACAACTTGTCAAGGTGATTGTTGGTCTTGACAACATCAACTACAAACTGGAGTGCTACTTAGCATTTAAAAACTCCATTCAAGATAAAATATGGTCATAAATAGTCATTTTGTCATACAATTTCTCCCATAATTCATGGTCCTTACTAGGTCATCATCTAGTAAAGTTCTCAATATCATCAATCCACCTATTCAACCTGAACTTCCTCTTAAAGTTCAATACCCTCAACCTAATCTACTCTTTGAAGATAAAGAAGATTTTTCTATCTAAAGAAGTGAAGAACTTGAATAAATCTAATCAATCTTGGATAGGTAACACACCTTCCCTATATTTAATACTAAAAACCCAATCCATCTTGATGTATATGATGCCATTCCCCTTAATGCTACAAAGAGTATGCCTACATTCAATGGTGAATGCAATGTCACACCTAGTGAACACATCATGGATTTCTCTAATTTTTGTAGTTTCCACAATGTTACTAAAGATAATATTTACATTAGACTCCTTACCATGTCCCTTAGATGGAAATCACTCTATCGGTATAGGAATTTTCCTAATGGATACATCACATCATTAGATGAATTTAGAGTGTTGCTAACTTCAAGGTTTGAATATGAAAGTGACCATAATTTTCTCATACATTAGCTAAATGTGATAAAAAGAACCCCTAAATAATTAATGCATGACTTCAATGAGAGGTTCAAAATAATTGGTATATATTTAATCCTTCTATGAGACCACCTACTAGCTTTGTGTTCCCAACATACTTGAGAGCCATTAGTACTAATATTTCTATCATGCTTAAATCCATGGGTGGTTTCACTCTTCTCAAAGAATATGAACTTGAAATTATAGCTGAGAATGGCCTTATTCAATTAGGAAAGTTTCTTTCTAAAGTGTCTATGTCTTTGCTACCTAATTTTCCATATGTTTCCCCAAACATTACTCAAGTTCCAAGTGTGAATACCAATCCAAAAGTTCCTCCTAAAAAGGTATATGATGTCATGGCTCCATATGAAAAAACTAGAATGCTAAGAGCTTAACTCAGGCAATCCAATATATCACAAGATTACTATCAAAATCCTTATCCTTACCAACAATAATATGGAAAACAATAGGGAAGAGGCAGAGGTCAAGGGTATCCTAACTTTAATAGGCCTGTCAATGTGTACAATCCCAATTCTACATCTAACACAAGAGAGATGATACTGGTGCATAACAAATTGGTGCAAGGGGAATATTGAAAACAAGGATAATTAATGGATGCTAATAAGGGTGGAGAGAAAGCTTTAGTTTCTCAAGGAGGATTCACTCCTCTCTTATCAACTGAAGATGAAGTCATGATGTAAACAAGTGAAGATGGATAGCCTCAAGGAGAGATCTTCACCAACTTCCTAGTTGAGGACACTTTTGTGCTCAATCAAGGAAATTCTATTATATACAACACTAGGATAAATAATAAGGATTTAGGAGGTGATAATAATGTGCCTACAATTTCATCTAATCCTCCTATAAGGTAGTACGGCATGGCTACAAGCATGGTAGTCCCAAACATTCCTACACCTATTCCAAATTAGAATGTTGGAAGGACTATTCAAAGTAATTCTATTTTTCAAGTTCCAAAAAATTATTTTCCTCCAAGGAATCAATATAAGGTAAACACTTATGATCCAAACATAGTGGATTCATTGAAGAATTCTAAAGAATCTATCTCTTTATGGGATGTCCTCTATATGCCTAGCCAAAAGGAGCTCTTACAAAAATAGTTGTCCACTATCCCTACTAGTAATATAACTTCAAGTCAAAGTCATGGTCATGTAGCTCTTAAAAATTAAACTAATAACATTGCTAAACCATATACTAAAGCTGAGAAACCTCCACCCTTATACCTCACTCTCATAGTGGTTGACAAACTAATAAACAATTACATATTTTATAGTGGTGCTTCTACACTTGTTGTGCCTAAAGTTGTAGCTAACAAGTTGGGCCTAAAATATGAACCCCATGAAAAAAAAAGTGCTTTAGCTAGATGATAAACCTACTAAAAAAAAAATTGGATTGATCAAAAACTTGAAGTTCTTCCTCCATGACTATCCTAGTTTTCCCATCCTTCAAGACATTGTTGTTGTTGACCTTCATGATCATTTTACAATCTATCTTTCAAGAGAATTTATAGACAAGATAGGTGGATACCTCTCTACTGATTGGTACTTATTGGCCTTTAGGATAATATATAGAACCAAGGCATTCATAATAACTCAAACTCTTCTAGATTTCACATTGAGCCTTATGTAGAGGAAAGTTTAAATTTGAATTGTGTAATCAATGAGAAGGAAGAGTCTAATGTGGATGATGGTTCTTCTAAACTTGATGGAATATCTAACTTATTTCTAGATGAATATGGTGTAGATGCTTATGAGCATGATCCTTATGTATACTTTGAGAAAACTAACCTTAGTACCTACATCATCCTTGAAAATCCATTTGAGGGAGTTAAAGCAAGTGTCAAACATTCTTTCTCGCAATTTACTGATAGTAACTACATGATTCATGCATATGATGATGATGGATTGAAGAGTCTAATTCACCACCATAGTGGGAATAATGATGCCTTTCTACCTTCTATTGATGAAGCTGCCCTTGATGATCAAACTCATGAGAAAGAAGAGGATGACTTATGGTAACATTTCAATGCCATATATCAATAATTAGATCATCTAAGTAATTTTATTTCCCCTCCTAATAAGGCTATATTTGATGCATTTATTAATGAGACTAATGATCAGGCTCTTGAGTGTTCTATCAAGCATGAAAATAAATTCCATGTTGTGAAGGAAGATGAACATCAATCTACTGTTCAAAATTCTATAATTTTATAAGGAAATAATGGAGTCAAGGAAAAAAAATTGTACTTCAAGGATAGTGATAAGATCCATCTGATGTTGATCCACATTCAAGGGTATTATAACATAAAGAAAAAGAACTTTATAACTCTATGTATCAAACACATGCTGACCTAGAAGATCACAAAGATGATGTAGATGTTATACACCCCATTCTATAGTTTGAGGAGTGTAGATAAAATATGACAAAGATCAATCAACTTGTATCCAAAGACAAGATATTTGGAGAGTAGAAAGGAACATTCATGAAAGTTTTAAATAGTCCACTTTTAGGCATGATAAGACATAGAGGTGGTAGGCTTCTTGATCATCTACATATGCAAGTGGTTGATGATGAGCATGTTTTACTTGCTATACTACCTTCATGGAGTGACAAAGATGTAATAGGAACCATATTTTATCCTAGTTGAAGTATGTTAATATTTTATTCACCTCAAGAGTGAAGTTTTTTAAATAGTATACTAGGTGTGTGTGTCTTTATTTTAGTTGTGTTGTGTTCCATAAGTGTTCTAGTTGAACACATGTTTATTTTCCTTTGGTGTGCCTTATTTTGTGTGCATTTTATTTGTGTTTAGTTTGGTTTAAAAGGAAAATTATGTGTCAAAATGGTGTATAGGTGATTGCATGGTCCAATTGATATGTTTAAGCTACTAGTCTTGGCATAGCAAAAATACCACCCTTGGGAAATCACCAAGAATGTTGACTATTTTGACCACAAGTCAAAATAATTCAACCCCTTATATTCCAAAACTTATATATGGGGTTCTTATCATGTTATATGGTGTTTTGTGATATTATTTGATGTCATTTAGTGTGTTTTTTGCTTTATCATAGTCTAATTTAGCCCTTGTGTCATCTTATGTCACTTAGGGGTCATTTATGAAGGTGGTATAGTTTTATAAGGTGTAAAAGTGATTTAAATATATCTCAATGTCCAATATGTCATATTCCTTGTCAATAATGTTAGTAATAACTGAAACTTATAGGTTTCTAACTAAAAATCAAGAAAATAAGTGAAAAAGGAGTTTTGGAAGTTGTACGACCTATGGGGAAGAGTGACACATGGTAAAATATTATGTAGTGACATTTCATCTTCCATAACTACATTTACATGCTTTATATTCTTTTAAAATGATAAAAATGGACCAAAACTATTTCTCTTCTCCATCATTCCACTAGGCAAGTAAAACTAGTGAATAGCGATTTTGAGGATTAGGCTAGTAAGAGAGTTTCTAAGTTAAATTATATTGGTGGTGGATAGTAAACTTGGTTTGATTAATTTTAATGTTTTTATTTTGAATAATGGTTTCCTATACTTTATGAATCATTCTTAAGAAGTTGTCTATTTTGTTTTGCTTGCTAATCCCCACACCCTATAGTTTTGCTTCTATATGATATTTTACATACAATCCAGTTAGTGAAATGGATTTTAGAGGATGTGTAATTAATTATATAATTTTTTCCACACTTATTTCATGTTTCAAGGTGATTTTATGAGTTCAAACCTCTTAATTTATAGATGGAGTATGCTAGTGAGGTTGCAAATATGTTCATCAATTACAGAAGCTTTATTTATCTAAATTGGTTTCAATTAATGATATATGATGTTCCATGAATCTTATATTTAATATAAATATTTTTCTTCATAATCTCACTCTCCAAATCTATCATCCATGGAGCTGCAGTCAAGAAAGACCAACACAATCAATTTCTTGCATGATTGTCATAGACAATTAGCTAAATGAGGTATTTTGAGCTCTAAACATGGTCATGGAGGTGTGTTTAATAGTTTCAATATGGTGTAAATCATCTTAGAGCATGAAAAAATAATCTGAACCTATCTACTTCCATATAACTGACTATGATATTTAGTTCTCTAAGTCATATAGTCTTATACCACTGTGTGTGCATCTACAGGTTCCCCATGAAAGGCCAATCATGTTGGAATGTCATTTGAAATGTTGTGAAATATTTAATGTTATAAGTAACCCATTTTAAAGTTAATATAAGGTATAATACTTGTTAAAGGCTCATACATCATGAAATTTTTCATATCTTAATGTCATTGCCTTGCCTACAACATTGATGTGTACCTATAGGTGCCTACAAGAGAATATCATGTTAAAATAGGGCATGTGACTTGATATTAGTATTTAAAGATTGTAAATATCAATTGGAATATGTATAGTATATTTATACTATTTATATACCTAGATAATATGCACATTGTTCATGTCTTTTCTTAACTACCTTGCAACATGCAAATGACCACCTACCGGTGGCTTACATAGAAACCTAAAGGTAGTCATGGAAGATTTTGACATGTTTGGTGACCTTAATTAAGTATTTGGAGTTATAAAATGATATGGTGACCATGTTTTATTAATTATATTTGTATACATACTTGAGAAGTCAATTCAAGTGAAGAAATCTAAGTATAAAGATCATTTACCTTAAAAGCTCTGAAATAGAGCCTGGGTCAATTTTGATGCTACCATATGATGAAAAAACATGGAATTTGGATGAATATAAATGATCATATATTTTATGAATATAATAAGGGTAATATAATGTAAAATAATAGTGTTTATTTTATCCCACAAGTGATGTAATGGAGGATTCAAAGTCACACAATTATTCATTATAATTTTCCAGTGTTAACTACAAGATCTTGAGCTCCAAGTAGCTTTACATCCCAAAATGGTAAAACAAGAGAATTATTTCATTTTTTAGTGATTAAATTTGATTAATAAACATTTTAATGATTCAATGATCTTGATATAAGTAAAATTACAATATTTTGACTTGCATCACCACCTACATGTGACCTTGTCCTCAAGAAGTTCATCTACAGTCTGACTATAGGTATTTGTAGGTCCATGGTGAGAAATTAGGCATGGAATTATGAAAAAATAAATATTTTAAAAGTTAAGAATGAATAAAAAGACATAAAAACATACCCTAAACCATGTGTCATATATTTCATTGATTAAAACACACCTATGTGACCCTTATTACTTCAACAATGGTCAAGTATAGTTGACTGTAGTTTGGTAGTGAGCTAGAACTTGATGGTATTGATGTTGGCATATGATATATATGGTATGAAGTGACATAAATTAATATATAAGGATATTTTTTAATTAAATAATTCCTTTTATCAATGATACAATATCTAAACATTTAGGTGCCAGCTACAAATAGGTAAAACACATAACATAGTCATAGTCGACCAACATTGTCTAGTTAAAAGGGAGCCATATCTTCAGAAGTTGGTAAAGAAAAAAGAGTTTTGACATGATATATATATTTAAAGTTTTATACACAATATTTAATGTTAAATTCAAGATAATAGAGAATTTAATGGTCCAATCTCTAATATATACATGCTGTCATAGTTAAATCCTACACAGTCAAGGTTCAAGAAGTCTATATTACGTTTTGAGATGTTTGATAAACTTATTGAGGTAAAAAATCTATAAAAATTTGTAAATATAGTAATTATGACCTAAGGAAACAATTTATACCATCATTTGGTTTAGGTCAATAGAGGAAGTTCCCCTTATTTAGTCTCAAAAAGAGGTCACTCCCAGAATATAGAAATCTTATAGGGTTAACAATTAGTGTTGAGATAATGATTTAAAAGGTATTGAAACCTTGAAAGAGGACATGGTAATATATGTTAATAATTAATGAACCTATTAAATTCATCACAATCATGAAAATACACTCAAAAGAGGGGGTGAGTATATATATATATATATATATATATATATATATATATAGTCAAGTCCTTTGGGTCTAGTCTAGGCCTAAAGCCTTCAAGGGGGTCTGATATCACTTTTGAAACTATAAAAACATTATAATGAGTTATGAAACTTTCATATGGATATATAATGTGTTATATAACCTTTAGTTTGTAGGTGAATTTAGAGAGAAACCATATTTTTGCCTAAACTAACTCAGGCCTACATAAAATGGAAGGAGAAGCTTGAAAGGTTAACTTTAGAAGCTCACTTACACATGGATCCTTAGCATGGGGGTATGATGAGATAGGAGATGTTAGGGAGGGTATAAAATAGTGTTATTTTGGACTTTTTTTAGGTTTTTAATGTTAGACCTTTATGAATAAGTGTTAAAGGCTATAACTAGTTTAAACCCTCCAAAAAACTTGCTAGTCACTTGATTGGGAAGATGAAGGAGGAGAGGAATCATGGAGGGATATAATTTCTTGGTAAATTATTGGATATTTCATAAGACTCTCCAAGTATCCTTCCCATCACCTTGAGTTGTACCTTAATTGTATGGATAGGATGTAAAATGGATTTTTATATAGTTTTGTGTGTTTTTAAAGTATGGAAGGGTTTCAAGAGATGAGATCATTTTGGGATATATATTGGGACCTAAGATAAGCTCCCATGTCCATGTATTTCATTATCTAAGATCATAAGTAATTGTTGTAATTACCTTCATCTTAGGCAATCCAAAATGACATAGTGAACAAGGAATGACTACCAAGTGAGAAGGTGAAACTCTAAGAGGGAGGCCTTTTAAGTTATACCTAGTGAATATAAGGCCATGAGAGATATTAACAAGTTTCATACACTCCTCTATATGGATTGGATTGTAAAAATGAAGACAAATTTGGTTCCAAGTGTAAAGGGTGAGTTAAAGAGTAGTTATTTAGATTATAGAAAGTGATAACTCATGTCTAGAATAATCTTGATGATTAGGAACACCTCTAATGAATGTTAGAAAATGTTTATATTCCCTCACTCATATTCAAATTATCTCACCTTTCCTTAGTTGAATTTGGAGTATTCCAAGGAGGCCAAATGATGAATGAGTTTCTTGGAAAGTAAATTAAGAATCATATGCCATATTTCAAGAGTTTAATGTTTTAAGGGATTTTTTTTCCAATTAGATCTTGCATTTTCTATCTCATAATTCATCATCTTATATATGTAACTCCTTTTCTAAGCTTGACAAGTGGTTTAGTGAGTCTTGGACTTCATTCTCTTCTCTCTTCTCTCATATTCTATAAGTATTGGCCATTTTGGCTCTTGTATTCTAAAACCACAACATTTATGGTAAATATTTTTCTAGTTTTGACATTATAATTTTCATTATAACAATAAATGAAATATATCTTGAGTTCATATATCATATTATCAATGTTTTTAAAGAGATTTATAGTGAATAGTTAAGAGATATTCATCTATCCTTTCTTTCCCTCAAATCTTTCCATTTTTAATGCAAGTTTTTCCACTCTAGCAGGTCATATGAAGTGTTATAAGGTGTATGGATATATTTTAAAGTGTAAAAGTAGCCTTAGTGACTGCAACTAATCTATGGTTCACTTACCTTAGATATTCTTCATGTATATCACCTTCATATTGAAACACTTATGTTATAATCTCTTAAGACATTGAAGTTGGTTTGTAGGTCATGTTTATTATTGAAATAAGTATGATGGTCACATGGAAATCCATTTGGTGTATCACCCCCTTACAGTATATTTATTTCATGCATAATTTTGTCCCTTTTTCCATAAGCAATCAGTCAAATAGATGATAAGCATTTCAATGTAAATTTAGGTAGTTAGACTTTAAACCTAGAGTTATAATTATATTATAAGTAAACCCATATACATAAAAGGATTCCCATGTTTCCAAAATCTAGAGAAGGCTTGAACAACCTTCTCTAGGGTGCAAGATTTGGTGACATTAGTTGTATTACTCAAGACAAAGTGACCCTATTTGAGTAAAATATGATACTAATGGCCTCAAGAATAATTAAAATATTTGAGGTATAGTGATTTGACATAGATAATCACTTATAGGATTCCTTTTTTCTCCTTAATTATCATCTATAGTCTAATTGCAGGCCCCTAGCACATTGGTAGTAGTGAGAGACGATAATCACAAACCTAGAGCAAGAATAAGTTCAACCAAGTGTGGAATGGTATTAGTGACCTCAAGATTAAATCAGGTCATAAATTACAATTTTATAATATATATCACTACCTACAAGGGCCCTTTTAATTCTCCCTAATTGTCATGTATAGGTGACACAGTCAACACAATATATGGACTAGTCTAGGGAAATGAAGAGTATAGGTTTGAGAAGGCATAATAATATGTAATATAGATGAACATTATTTAGAACACTTTCATATTTTAAATATAAAATTCATGTTACTTAAAAAAAATGAAACAAAGAAAGGCAAGTTCCAACTTTTCACTTAGTCTGAGGCTTCTAGACCTACAAATAGTACATAGACTTAGAGGCTGATCTTAAAAGGTTTATGATATTTAAAGATATAAAAAGATTAAAAAGCCATAAATATTTGTATATAAGGTCATAAAGACCTAAAATATCCTTATATGACTTCAATTTGGCTAAGTAAATAGGGGAGATGCCCTCTATTTTGACTCAGATAGAGGTTACTCCCAGTCAAAACAAAACTATAAGTAGAGCACATGAATGAAGAAGGGTATGAATTAATAGTATTGGAACAATATTAAATGGTGTAGAAAGTTTATATGGATATTAAAAAATAATATTAAACACATAAAGTCACTATAAACCACTTATAGGTGGTCATAAGCAGTCAAACATAGTTTAGGTCTACTAGGTCTATAACTAGACCTAAACCTTTAGGGTGCCTATCTTGGTTCGTAAGACCATATGATCCTTAATAATAATTTTATGACCTTCATAAGAGAGTTAATAGTCTATAACATCCATTTTTTTATGATTAAGTGTCCCAAATTGATAATTTTGGCCTAATTTGGTCTCAATCCTATGAATAACACCTAGAAGGAGTTCGAGAGCCATATTCAAGTGCTCATATTTGTACAGACAAAATGTATGGTGAGTCAAGGAGATAGTAATATTTTAAGAGGGTCATGAACTCAATATTTATGGAATTGGTTTAGGGGTTATATGTTTAACATTTATGAATCAAAATTAAAAATAAAACCTCTTTAACCCTTGCTAAGAGCCGATGGATAAAATATGAAAGGATATGAATTTAAAGGTGGTAAAATCATCATGAAAATTAATTGAACCTCTTTATCACTCACCTAGGGTCCATGACATCGATTTTATCCATATTGTCACTTGTATGGATAAACCAAAATATGATTTTCTTGTAGGTTTTGATGTATTTTTAGGTGTAGAGGAGAATTGGTTGATGAAACCCATTTAAGGAAGTAAATATGGACTTATTCTAACTTCCTATATTCATCTATCACCACATATAAACATGAAAACCTCTCTGCTAATCTTTTCATCACAAGCAGTCTTGGAGAAATAGTGAAAAAATAAGTGACTACCTAATGAGAAGATGATAAGTTTGATTTGGGATCCTTTGAGGCATATATAATGGATGTAAAATATAAAGGGGATTTGAATACATGTCTTATTGATTAATTATCAGTTACCTTGATGACACGTTTAGATTGAAGACAAGAGGGATAGTAAGTGACTGTAAAGGCTAATAGTTAGGGGGTATCTGATGGTTGACACATCTTATTTCCAATATTCCTTGTGATAAAGGAATACAATAATGGAGGTTAGATCAAGTGTTATAACAAGTAACAAAACTTGAATAAAAACAAACTAACATGCTAACACTTACTTGCCTAGATCATAAGGGGATCATAATGAATAAAACCATTGAAAAACACAACTAAAATGAAAACAATATCAAATTCCTTACCTTCCTTGAATGCTCTAAAATATTTTTTTGTGTGGTTCACTCGGTTTATGCTCAAAGAGTCTTTGGAAATGGAGCCTGGATATTTCTTTCTCTCCTATAGCTTGTGGCTTGTGCTTGCTTGATGACTTATGATTTTGGAATTATAACACTATAGCTTTTAATATTGATTCAAAACAATCATTATAAATTTACTCTATCCAATCCCTCATAAATTTAATAGGAAATGGCTTGTAGTTATAGGTTTAGAAACTAACCCCAACTCAAGGTGAGTTAAAGTGTAGTTTTAACATGAAATGATTTCAAACCTAACCTAAGTGAGTTAATTAACCCATGTAGAGTTAAAAGGTGTCAAAATTTCATGAATTTAAATGAATAGGCATGGGTGAGATTTGAGATATTTGAAAAGGCTTGACAACTCACAAAAGGTAATCATGAAAACCTAGGATGTTCTTGATTTTTTAACTTCCTTTTTTATAATTTCATTAATTGCTTATGGATAATTAAATTAGGAAATAAATTAGGTTAAACATTTCAATTAATTATGTTTAGGATTTTTATCATTTTAAATATTTGATTTAATTTCATGTGTGTGCTTTCCCTATTTAATAATTTTATGGGCCAAATTGCATGTGATGATGCCGTAAGTTTCTTAAAGGTGAATTCATGAGAGGTTTTTATTGATTATGGTAGGATAACCCCATTAGTTATGTATCAATGAGATTATGATATATGCTGAATGATGCATAAGAAAATTAGGAATGTTCAATGATTATTAGGCTTAATTTTCAATGGTTGGTAAGAATCGGTCTAAAGTCTAGTTGAAGCCATTGGTGGCCAATTTTAGGTGTCTATAGTTTTCCCCTATTTGAAAATATGTTTCAATTTATAGGCATAGTAATGTATTATCAAATAATGAAAAATACCTGTACACCTAAAAGAAGGTGATGATTGAAGAAAAGGCTCCAAAGAATGTTTGGGAAGCCTTTATTGATTTATCTAGAGGGAGTGGTTGACACATGTTTAATGGATGGTCCCTTGAAAAGAAAAAAGAAGAATGAAATCAACCCATGGGTGATATTAATCCAAATGGTAAAATGCTTACATGCATTGATTTTAAAAATCACTGATTTGACTAAACATGGTTATAATTAGTAACAAATGTTGAGAAACTAATTTTCCCAAATATGGTTATAATCAGTGGCACATGCATATGCCCTAATTAGGTCTGAGGAGTCAAAATAATGATTTTTCCATAGGTGTTTATAATCATTAATATGACTGGGATTAAATAAACATGTTTGATTATGCCTCAGTAGGGCAGATTAGAAAGCATAACTCAATGATATAACATGTTATATATATATATATATATATATATATATTAAAGATGAGTGAGTGAAAACATAGATGCGATGGTCTAATGACTGAAGAAGCTAAAAAAAATGGGCATACAAGGATGCATAAAGTGATGAAAGAGATGAATAGAAGAATAAAGAATTGATCAATGTGAAAGATTCAATTGTACCTATCAATGTGGATATGCCCATCCTTATTAGCATTGATATAACTAGAATGGTCGATGGATTGATTTGATCAAGATGGGTGGAAAGATTTTCCAAGGGTACCAAGGAGAAAATTTTGTGCCTCCATTGCTTGTAAGACTTCCCTGAGTTGATTTTTCTATAGCACGTGATGGTATGCCTCATGATAGAACACCATGAGAACTTTGCCAAAATATATATAAGGACTAACTCCCAATCTAATAAATAATTGAAAAAAATGTACTAATGTTAAAAACCATGATGATAATGTTGATGTATGAATATGGATGGACTCAAGAAGAATGTGGAAGGAATCACCCGATGAACACATATAGACTGAGTCAAGGCATAGTACTGAAAGTAAACAAATAGGCAAGAAAACAAACAAATAACATGTAGAGAAATAAAAAAAAGAGTAAATCAAAGAAACACACAAGAAAATATATAACAAACATATAGAAATCTTGAAAATAAAAGTAAAAGAAAGCATCCTACAATGGATTTATGTCAGTAGGGTAGATTGAGGATGACTAACTAGGCTTAGATAGGATAAATATTATTGGATTTTTAAATTTTTATGAATGTTTTTAGAATTTTAAGTTATATTAAATCATTAGAGATTGAAAATATACCAATTTTAAAGTGTAAAGAGCATTGTCTTAGTTTTCTCATAGAATAATGAGAGTGTATGGCTTAGGTTGCTCATAAAATGGTGAGAGCATATGGAAAAGGACTAATTTGACCTCAATGTGAATCAATCATAGCCTACATAATCCCAATAAGACCTTATTTCATAGTGATTAGGCCCACACAAAAGGTGGGGAGAACCAACTGGGTCACAATAAGTTCTCAAATCCAAAAAATGGCTAGACAAATGAGAATAATAATGGTAATTTGATGTGACAATGCATGGTAAAGGTGTTGTTCCTAATTTACCCATAGGTAGTTATAATTAGTAAATAATATCATAGGTCTATGATATTAATTTTCCCATAGAATATTATAATTAGTAACATGATAGTGGTACTTTGATTTTCCCAAAGGTAGTTATAATCAAGAATATTTGGTATAACATGAATGAAAGATAACGTACCAAATCGACCATTACACTACTTTCATATACTATCATTTAAACAAAATAATCTAAAACTTACTGAAACTAGATCACAATCCCCTCATGAAAGGTGAAATAAGAACCAAAGGAACAAATATCAAAATAGGCTTGGGTGGGATAACTAAAAACAAGATTTGTTCTAATAGGAATGGCATGGTAGAATGGTATGACATTATTTAGGATGATGATGATATGAAGATTGGGTGAAATGGTTATAGGGTTTCCCCCAAGTGACAAGGTAATGGAAATGGTAGGGTATGGAACAATGTCAAAGGGGAATGGCATAATGAAAATGCCAAGGTATATGGAAAATAGAAGGGTATGGTTTTTGGTTTTATGTTTTTAGATTGGGTGAATTATTTTTTTATTCTTGCTGATGTGGAGATACACATCCTAATCAACATATGATACAACCATAATGTCAATCATGAAAATTGTTAGCCCACACCTCTTCTAAATAGCTACTTTTTAAGGAACTTACTACAGATTTGGATGTAAATGATGTTGTTATAATCTTCATTGGTTATTTATTCTATTTCCTTCAAACATTAAGACAAGGTATCTTTATATCCTTTATAAAGGAAAGTATAGCTAGGGATGGTAAATATTGATAAACAATGGATGATAGGTTTGATTTGGAAATGTAATAGTGGATGATAATGGAATGTATAATGGTTGGGCAATAAATGAAGATTAGGATTTTTAAGCACACATAATGTTATTGATTCTAGATTTATCATAACTTTGGTTGTGATGGGGCTAAAGACTTATGAATATGATTTTGATAGGGCCACCATTTGTTTCTATTATTTGGGCCTAAGAGTAGCTACCATCTGATTATGATATAGACTAGAAGCTATACTAATTTGATCTTTGATTTTGTCTTCATCAAGAAGTGAAGGACTATTGTGCTTTACTATTGGTGCCTCAAAGAGGTTTTAAACAATGAATTTATCTTGATTGTCCCATAATACCTTTGATAAGGTTTCAATAATGAACATTAACTTTGATTGTCTTCTAGCACCTCCAAAAAGGTTTCACAAGAAGATGTTAAGTTTGAACTTTGATTGTCCCCTAGTGCCTTTGAAAAGGTTTTACAAAGAGATTATTCTTATTTTTCATGAATGTGGTCTTGGCCTCCTTGATATTATGCAACTGATATGTCACCATGGATGTAGTTCAATAAGGTGTGATTATCTCAATATTGATCAACACACATGGGAGATGGAATGTCAATATAATGGCTAGGTTGGTTGGTGGTAATGACATATAGAATGGTAATGGAATGGGGAGAGACAACACAATCCTTGTAGAAGATACTAGGAGCACTTGTGTCAAAGCTAAAGTAATAATCCTAAAAAATTGTAGAAGGATCACAAATGTATTAAAATTGGTCTATAAGGCATGCATAACCAATATTGTAACAACCATAAATGTATTTTGATTATGAAGATGATTCTAACTCAATGGACTCTAAATCCAATGTTGAGACTGACATTGATTCTACTTATGATGCTAAATTTGATGTTGGTTACAAATTAAAACCTAAATCTAATTCTAATTTTATATCTAGTATGGATGTTGTATAATGATGTCTTGTTAAATTTTTGGTTTTGGGCAAGTAATATCTTGTGATGGCATAATGGGCTCCATAGAGACTATTTTTCAAAGTGAGACTCCTTTATAATGGTAAAAAGGTCAAGATACAATTCCTTAAAGAATGACTTGTTATGGGTAGGATCTTTAAAGTAGGCATATAGTTGAGGTAATGATTTGCCTAAAGGAAATTATAATCATTAAGAAGTGACTAAATAAATATTGGCTTATTATAATGAGACTCTTAGACAATATGTATAGTAATAAGAGGTGATTCATCATAGGTTGACTCGTCACAAATGGTTGGTTCAACAAAAACATTGTGACTTGGTTGGTTTTCTTAGACTTCATTTAAAAGTAGTTATAAAATACCAAGTTTGAATATATTTTGGTCTTTGAATGATTGGATTGGTTAGAGAGGTACTAATTGTCTTGGTCTTGGCTCAATGATTGGTAGGTTTTTTCTAAATTGAGGAATGATTGGAAATAGATGAAGGATGATCAGTGGTTAGTTAATGATAGAGAATTTCAAAGCTTTATTTCTAACATAAGTGAAAGGATAGGGGCATGGAATGGTAATGGTAGGGAATTATGAAGATTGGTTACTTACACAAGCTAAAGGATGAGGTCTTGGAATAGAAATGGTAGGGAATTATAGAGCATGGTTTCTTTCTCAAGCCAAAGGACAAGGTCCTGAAATAGAAATGGTAAGGCATCATAGAGCTTGATTGCTCACACAATCCAAAGGATGAGGTCCTAAAATATAAATGGTAGGGCATTGTGGAGCTTGGTTACTTACAAAATCCAAAGGACAAGGTCCTAGAATAGAAGTGGTAGGGTTTTGTGAAGCTTGGTTGATCACACAATCCAAAAGATAAGGTCCTAGAATAGAAGTGGTAGGGTATTGTGGAGATTTATTTCTCACATAATCCAAAGGATGAGGTCATAAAATGGAAATGGTAGGGAATCATGGAGCTTGATTACTCACACAAGCTAAAGGAGGGTTAATCATATAGGTGGGGAATTGGGTGGTCATAATAGGGTGAGAATCATACGTAAACCTACCAAAATAAGGTATCACTGCATGTTGAATTTGAGGATCTTGGCTTTGTCCCATAGATTGAGGATTGTAAGGAGGATAAGAATCCATCTCAAAAACCACTCCTTTACCATAGGGGTCTTAAACAAAGATAATTTATGTGGCTCTTTTATCATAACTTAGATTACATGCAACTCCACCATAAGTGTAGCTAGACATATCCACATCAATAATGAAAGCTCTGTAAAAGGCATAGAGTTCTAAAAACTTTGAAAAATAATTTCCAAAGGATAAATGGTTCAAATTTGGTCTAATTTGGTCTATGGGAGCTATATCTCCAAAATGGTTTGTGCTAAAACTTGGTATAAAACAATCTAATGGCATATGTCTAACATCAAATGTCTCACACACAAACGGTCAATTAGATAAATAAAGACAAACATGTCAAAATCTAGGGACAAAGTTTTCTAGATGGGTCTAATCTAAGAAAATAAAAGTTGCTAGGTATTTTGGCCAAACACAGTGTCAAAATCTAGGCTCAAACAAAGCATGTTCTAAGACTTTTAGCCAACCACGGTGTCAAAATCTAGACTTAAAACAAAGGGGTATTTAATCTAAAAAACTTGGAACACTTTTTCATAGACTAGGTATATTAAATCAAACATAAACTTGGTTAATTGGTGTAAGGCATAAGGCAAAAGGCATATGGAGAGATAAGCTATTTATACCAAATAAAAGGCGTAAACAATAATGAAAACTAAGCTCCTTTAAATAAAGAATCTTAGACAAAATTTAATGGTATAAAAACACTAGGAAAAAATCCAATCAATAGTATTCAAATTTGGGTAAAAAATTAACCTAATTTGCACAACCCAAAAGAGAAATACCAGTGTCTAAGACCTAATTAAAAAAAATCATACATAAAAATGAATCAACATTTGAATTTGAAATTTGAAAGGTTAATTAGAAACTCAACTTATGAAACTAGGTATCTTCAAACAAATAAAAAGATGGAAAAAATGGAATGACATGATAGCACAAAACATAGATTCAAAAGAAATACATAGCATTGGTTTTGAAAGATGGCATTTGGCACAAGGCAAACAAGTCTATGAAAAAATTGAGTAGCGTAATGACATTATCATACTCTAAATATGTAATAAATGGTTGGTTTCAAATGCTCCAAGGCATAAAATCTTGAAATTATTTGGATAGCATAAAGTTACCTATGTCAATCAAGTGACACACATAAAAGGATTGGCAAAATGATTTAAGGCAAAAGTATGTAACAAATTATCCAACATAATGCTTCCTCAAACAAAAGCATAGTGTGGACACAATAATCATTTTGATGAGGCATTAAAAAAAAAATAGACTCAAAGACTAAGAAATAAAGTAAAAATACCAAATGCAACTAAGTAAATCATCCTATGCCTTAAAATAACAAGGTTGGTCAAATGGGGTTGACTAAAACTATAATTTTTGAATGTCAAGATTGATCCCAAGTGTGATTAACACTAGAGAAGTGTTGAGTCAATTGAGTTCATATTGATTAACTCACTATTCAAGGTTTTACTCCTTTGAATAGTGATTCCATGCTTCGACTGTATAGTGTAATCCCTTTGTTAACTAGACCTAACTCAGATCTTTATTATGAAAGGAGATGTTAACCTCTCAACCCCTTAGATCTTACGATATGTGTACCTTGATTTGTATACCCCCCCCCATGGAATGGGGTTGAAACACTACCAAGAGATTAATCCTTGAGTCAATTCTTCCCTAAAGAACTCATGAAGAAACTATGAACTCTCCTTCACAAGCCAAATTGCATGAAAGAAATGACTAAGTGGAAATACTTTAGAGGTTGTTTTTAGATCACCCAAACCATTTGGGTTTTATGGAGATCATTGATAACATTATTTCCATGCCTTAGACTAAGCACAAATTACAAGTGAAAAGGCACTTTTAGTCACCCAAGTTCCCTATAAGGGATGGGGGGAGAGCATACACACATTCTTTATTTTGAATAAATAAAAAAAGAAAATAACAAACACTTTCAAGAAATTACAATTTAAGTGAGTTTCAATTCAGTGCACCAAATGAAATTTTTGATTAAGTTCCTTAGCCCCTTGGCATAAATTTTCAAAAATCTTGAAAGAAATATGACAAAACAACTTAATCAAAATCACATATGTTCATTTTAATCACTAAAAATGAAATGTTCAAGACTTAACAAGTTCATTTTAACACCAAAATGAAGTTTTTAAGAATTAGATAAATTCATTTTAAACACCAACATGAAGTGTTCAAGACTTAGCTAAATTCATTTTAAACACCTAAAATGAAATGTTCATGAGTCTAAACTTACAAATTCACATTCTATTCTTTCCTTAGACTTGCAAGGGTTAAAGATTTTCCCCTAACTTTGAAGCACTTTCAGTGATGAGTAAAAAATGTTTGGAAATATATCTCTTGTGTTTATTGTTTAAAAAACACATAGACCAATATCAGTCACCTGTGACCGATGCCGGTTACTAGGTAACTGATGTCAGTTAGTGATAACTGATAACTGATGTTCATTTTAATCCCTAAAAATGAAATGTTCAAGACTTAACAAGTTCATTTTAGCACCAAAATGAAGTTTTTAAGAGTTATCTAAATTCATTATAAACACCAACATGAAGTGTTTAATACTTAGCTAAATTTATTTTAAACACCCAAAATGAAATGTTCATGAGTCTAAACTTGAAAATTCATGTTATATTCTCCCACTCACATTGTTTAAAACTCTTACAAATCTAAAAATCCCCCACCATTATACGTCACTCTTATTATGGGAGATAAGCTTCTTCACAATTACATTGTGGATAGTGGGGTAAGTACCTCAGTGATGCCCAAATTTGTGGTAGATAAATTGGGCTTGAAAGACAAGCCATATAAAAAGGGAGTGTTGTAACTTGATGAGACACCAACTAAGTTATTAAGACTCATCAAAGGTTTAGGAGTTTTCTTACATGATATGGTGGTTGATTTTCCTACTCACTTTAATATCTACCTATCAAGGGATTTCATCTACAATATAGGAGGATATCTCTTAGCATGTTGGTCCTTAATGGACTTTAATATAAGGTATGGAGCAAAGGTGACTATTATAACACAAACATTGGCTAAGTTTTATATTGAGCCATATATAGAGGTAAGTTTTAATGTAAATTGTACAATCAATGATCAAGAAGAGCATGCTATGGTTGATGGGGAATCCTCCAATAATTGAAGGTGTCTATGATATTTTACTATATGAGTATGTGTTGAAACATATGGACATGATCCATACACTTTCATTTAATACACTGAACTTGGCACATACACAATCCATGAGGAAGTTGATGGACAATCTAAGGTAAGCATTGATAATTCTTTTCCACAAGCTGATGAGGGTAATTACCTTGTACATATGCATGATGATCATGGTTTTTAAAGTATGGTAGGTCAATATATTGAGGAAAATAATTTAATTCTTCCTATATAAGATGGAGGAGTCCATTAATGTGATAGCCATGAAGAGGAAGATGATCTATGGCAACAATTCCATGCCATAGTTCAAGAATTTGAACAATTGAGTAAGTCAACTCCCTCTCCTAAGAAACGTGAATCTGATAGTAAGTTTGTTAATGAATATTCTAAGCATGAAGGAGAGTGTCTTATCAAGCATGAAAATGAGAGTATAACTACTATTAATAAAGCTATAGTTAGGAAAGAGTCTAATGAAGCCAAATTAGAAATTTTTGTGTTTAAGGAGCAGTCCAAACCCCAATCTAATGTTGAATAACCTTAAAACATGTTAGAGTAGAAAAGATACGAGCTTGATGGTTCTAGACATCAAGTGCATTATGTTATAGAAGAATATGAAGTTAATATAACTTTTATGCTTCCCGAGAAGCAAAATGAAGAACATTAAATGAGCATGATAAAATTCAATCTAGACACAAAGTCAAGAAAACTTCAAGAGAGATAGATGAAGCATTCATGAGAACTCCAAGTGACACACTTGAAATCAGTAGAAGATCTAAAGATGGTGAGTCAGTTGACTATCTACATAAACAAGTGTTCATTGACAAGTATGCATCACATGAAGGTATGTTCTCTAGGAGTAATAATGATATAAGAGGCATTGTCTTTGACATTGGTTGAAGAATTGATGATATCTCCAAGTCACACACTTAAAATAAATATAAGATATAAAGATGGTGAGTCATTTGACTATCTACATAAGCAAGTGTTCATTGACAAGTATGCATCACATGAAGGTATGTTTTTTGGGAATAAAAATGATATAAGAGGCATTGTATTTGACATTGGTTGAATCAATTGTGAATTTTTCTTCACCTCAATTTTTTTAGGTCTTGTATATAGTAGGATAGGTGTGTTCTTTACTTATGTTGTGTGTGTTTTCCCTAAGTGTTCTTGAGAACATAATTGTGTTTGATTTGGTTTGTGGTCTTGTGTATTTGTTTGATATTTTTTGGTGTGTTTTGGTGTCCTTTAAAAGGCATTTTAGTGTCAAGTATAGTGTATAGGTGACTCCATATCCCAATGGATAGGAGAAATCTATTGGTCTTTAGCATAGTTGGCTTACTACCCCTATGAAATTTCCAAAGTGTTGATTAATTTAACCCCAAGTTACATTAGGTTAACCACCTATATAGTTAAAAAAATTCATAGGGTCTCTTATGTTATAAAATGTGTACTATGGTCTTAATAAGGTCAAACATTATGTTTTCACCTTTGTCACATTTGTTAGTTTGTCATATGTCATCTAAGGCCACCTTTTTGGGCCATTTAATGAACTTGTATGATTTTCATATGAATAAAAGTGTGTCAAAGTGTGATCTAATGTCCCACATGTTAGGATATGTTAGAGATGATAGTTTTGAAATTGAATTTTGTAGGTTCAACATCCATCCAAGAAGATCAAGAAGTTTCAAATAGTTTTAGGTAGTTGTAAGACATGTAAAATAGTTACGGCATAGGGTAGAACTTAAAGGAGGTATATTCAGATCCCCAAAGTTTAATTGAATTCTTAGGTATCTTTGAAAAGTCTAAAATTGCCAAAAACTAACTTCTCTTTCCCATTGCACTCTTAGACAAGGTCAAATATGTTAATGATTTTCCCTTAGTATAGATAGGAGTAAAGTACAAGTGAGTGATTTTGATGTGTGATATTATTATATGTTTAATATATATTCATGTTCATAGTTCTAAGTTTGGTGATTTGTGCTTCATGAACCATTGGTAAAAGTGTTGATGACTTTAAACTGCCTGCACATTTACAATGGCTTTAGTTTTCTTTTTTATTTGGATTGATCTAAGCAAACCAAGTGGTTTAAATGATATTTAATAGTATTATCATCCTTATCACATCTTTTTTAATATATTTTTCACATGTGAATTTGAAATAATAAGCAACACTATCTCATTTGGCTAGTAGAAGACACCATGGAAATCTATAAATAGTGTTTCATCAGTAGTAGAGTTTCACCGTCCTATAAATGGTTTTAGATCAAAGGTGATATGTTTTTTTTAACCTATAATATAATGGTATAAATTATTATTTTAAGTTTTATTATTAATACTATAATTAATGGAGTGAAAGGTCTAAAATATACACACATAGTTAGATTTCCTTATAGCAGTCACCTACAGTCAAGTTGAGCTAAGCCCTAATAAGTCACATTGATGAAGAAGGTTTCAAGGTTTTGATAGGATTATAAAGTGAAAAAATTAGGGTTTATATATCCAAAAAGTTTATTAAATTAGTTTTGATAACCAATTATTGTCATATAGTCATATATCTGATAATACCTAGAGGCAATATTCAATAGTGGCCTAAGTTTAATCCAAAAGAGGTAGAGTGGTGTTGAGATGAAGGTGTTTGAACTTAGTTAAGACATTAACTCAATTATAAGAGAATATATAAGGTCAAAGTGATAATGGTGAGGCAATTATGTGTAGACAAACCTAGGTCCTTATTCCTAGGTTGATAAAGTTAAAATTGGGAGAGTTTACCTTAATTTATCCAAAAGGGGATTTTGCCTCACAAATAGTCATCTCATGGTGGAGTGTCTTGAGGTCTAGACAGACTTAAATTTTCCTCTCTTATAACCAAATCCTAGAGACAATGTATTTAAATAATAAAGTGTTTATGTGTTCATGATAAGTTAGTGTAAATAATATTCCATTTTAAGAAATTTTTCATTGTAGACATTCAATTAACTATAATACTCGTGAAGCCAAAATGACCTCACAACACAACAATGACATAATGGTTGTATGAATCAAGAAAAAGTGACCCTATTTGATTGAAATATGATAATAATGACCCAAATATAAATTAAAGGAGATGAGGTATGGTTATTTGACATAGGTCATCACCTATAAGAGTCATTTCTTCTCCTAAATTGTCACTTGTAGTTTGACTACAAATCCAAAATATATTATTAGTAGTGAGAGATGATAATCAGGCCCTAAGGCAATAATAAGTTTTAAAAAGTGTGGAATGGTATTATTTACCTCTATATTAAACTATGTAATAAATTAAAATTTTAAATTATCTATCACTACTTAAATGGTCCCTTTGAATTCTCCCTAATTATCACTTCTAGGTGACACAGTCTATGGACTAGTCTAGGCAAATGAAGAGTACATGTTTGAGAAGGCATAGAGATGTAAGATAGATGAAAATGATTGAGGCCACTCTAAAAATGGAATTATAAAATTCATGTGACTCTTAGATAAAGGAAACAAAGTAAGACAAGTTCTAACTTGTCACTCAATCTAAGGTTTCTAGACCCTGCAATTATTACATAGACTTAAAGGCTAGTCTTAAGGGTTTGTGATCTTGAAAGATATATAATAGTGACTAAGCCCTGAAATTTTTATAAAAAGATAATAAATACCTAAAATATCCTTCCATGACTTCACTTTGTCTAGGTAAATTGGGGAGATGCCCTCAATCATATCTCAAACAGAGGGCACTCCCAATCAAGGAAAAACTATAGGTAGAGCACATGAATGAAGAAGGGGATGAATTAAAGAGTCTTGTAACACTATGAAATGGTGTTGAAATTTTATTTTTATATTAAAAAATGATATTAAGAACCTATAGTCACTAGAAACCACTTAGAGGTGGTCATATATAGTCTAAGTCTACTAGGCTTAGAATTAGGCCTAAACCCTTAGGGTGCATATCTTTGTTCACAAGACCACATGATCCTTAAAAATAATTTGATTACATTAAATGGAGAGTGAAGATTATATAACATCCATTGGTTTTCAAATAAGTATCCCAAATTGATAATTTTTGCCTAATTTGGTTTCGAGCCTAATTAGAACACCTAAAAGCAGCTCGAGAGCCATTTTTAAGTTATCATATATATAATAACATAATTCATGGTGACTTAAAAAACTAGGAATAGTTTAATAGGGTTATTAACTCAATATTTGTGCAATTTATTCAAGGGTTAGATGTCTAACCTTTATGAATCAATGTTAATAAGTAAAACCTCCTAAAACCCTTATTTAGATCTGATGGAGAAAATATGAAAGGATATGCATTAAAAGTTGGTAAAATGGTCATGAAAATTACTTTAAACTCTCTATAACTCACCCAAGATCCATGAAATCCATTTTATCCATAATTTCCTTGTATGCATAGATCAAAATTACAAGTTTTGATGTGTTTTATATATGTAGAGGAGAAATTGTGGATGAAATCCATTGAAGGATGTAAATAGGGACTTATTATAACTACATATATTAATATCTAGCCAAATATAAGCATGGAAACCTCTTTGTTAATATTTTAATCACATACAGTCTTAGACAGATAGTGAATAATAAGTGACTGCCTATTGAGAAGATGAGATGTCTGATTTAGGATCCTTTGAGGATTATCTAATGGATGTATAATACATAGGGGATTTGAAAATATGTCTTAATACCTATTCCATGCATCTTCTTGTGTAACTATCAGTCACCTTGATGATGAATGTGAAGATTGAATCCAAGAGGTCTAGTAAGTGACTATAGATAGTGAACATAAGTGTCAAGAGGAAGGCTATAAATTAGGGGGTATTTGATGGATACCACATATTATTTCCAACATTCCTAAGATATTTAATATGTGTCAAGGATTATTAAGGTATTTTAGAGTATTAAAGTGATCTCATCACTAAAAGGAAATTTCAAAAAGGCTAATTAAAGTCTCTATGCTAATTTTAGGAGAAGAATGCAATTTTGATGGACACTTATACATGATAATCTCTTAACATATTTTTATACTTAGTTATAATTAAATCTAACTAGTTTCCAAGTCTTGGAACTTGGCCTTGTGACCTTTCCACTTCCCTTCTTCTCTCTCCTCTCTTATGCTCTATAAATGTAATCCTTTTTGGCTTTCATAAAAAAACCCACACCTGGTATGGTGAAGACCTACTAGTTTGAATATTGTATTTACCTTTGAAATAAATATTTCCAATCTATTTTTGAGTTCCTAATTTTATTTTCTAAGTGTGTGAAGTAGTTCATAGTATAATGTCAATTGTTAAGTATCTATCCTTGTGTTATCTTAACTCTTTCATGTTTGGTACAAGTATTTCCCTCTAAAAAATCACATGAAGTGTAGCTAGTTTATTTGTCTATCTCTAAGTGTAAAGAGTAGCATTAGTTTCTATAATCTAAACTTTTTTTTAATCACCTTTAGAATCATAATGCATGTCACCTCCATAATTGAAACACTTATGTTAGATAAATCTAGGATAATGAGACTAGTATTGTGAGTCATGTTTTCATAGTGCAAGTGTATGTTAATCTAGTGGAGATATATTCAGTGTATAACCTAATTATCATAGGTTAATTTTCATGTTCCTTTTATCCCTTTCATCTAAGAAAGCAAATATTGTAGGTGATAAGCTATCAAACTATAATTTATGGAGCTATCCCTTAAACCTAGAGGTTTACCTTTGCTATAGGCAACCCACAAGCCTAGAGGTAATCCAATATTCAAATCAATCTAGAGAAATATTGAACAAACTCTCTAGGGCGGAATATTGACTGACAAAAATAAATATTAAAGGGTGTAAAATTGAGTGATAAAAGTATTTTAGATGAACCTATGAAGGAATACCAAAATTTGAGTAGTCGACCACATTGTTTTTGGGGAGAATGCAGTCTGAGTCATGATAATGTAGGAACTTGATTGAGAATATTTAATGCATATTAAAGAAAATAATAAGTTAAAGTATATGAATGATAGAATATAAATAATTTGAAAAAATATTCAAACATTAAAAACTCATTGAGTTGATATGGAGAGTGTAGGGTCGATGTCAATACATAACAAAATATAAAATTGATATTGATACAAACAATAGTAATATGCCTAATATTACTAGAAAATGGTAACAAAAATAAGTTTATATGGCCTTGTAGTATTCCATAAAAGTATTAACATGACATGTAAAATATTAATGGGACATATGGGCTCTAATACCAAATTTTGGAAAATTTTGAGAAAAATATATTCTATTCAACTAACTATGCAACAATTATGATGTTGAATTTATAAATACAGTGAGCCCAAGATAGAGGACTTTCTAGGCAATGGATCCATGAAAAATCATTATATATTACATTTAAGGTAAAAATAAAACTAATTGTATTAATGAGATAATCAATTTGACCTTACCATTTCTAAAATGTAGGCAGAAAGAAGACATTCCCTCAATGTTTCATGCATTTAACAATAACATGGGGGTGGAAACCTTCATGTCATATGAGTAGAATAATATCTCTAAATTTATTTAGGATTATCAAAAAATCTCATTTAATGTCAACACAAACATTAACATCTACCATGGTGTTAGTTTGTGATACCAATTTGGAAGACATGATCAAATTTAAATATAACAATGATGTAAACATGACATCACATCACACTCTTTAAACTACTATTGAAAATTTCTCAACATATTCATAATAGTGAGGTGAATATTCCTTATTGCCATCTAAATATAAACTTATAGATTATGATATATTTTATGGGTACCCCACATAGATCAGAACCACATTTGACTAGTGTTATGGTTTCATCTCAAGATCCACTATCTCCCACCCACACATGATTTATAGACATAGACTAGTGAGAACATATATTAAAATTGTATTTTAGCTTCAAGAAAGATACTCTATCATATTTATATTTTTTTTCACATCTATATATAATGATATATGTATGCTCCATGATATTCTCCATCATGGATGTATGGGTGGTTTGTTAGAAATATTGTCATTGATGCCAAAGGTCTAGCATTATTGGTGATAAAGGCCCATTAACATTTAATGGTGTTTTTAATATTCATATCTTGGCTAATGTGTTTTGATATTTATTTAATATTAAGGAATATATTTTTGGTTGCATAAAAGTCAAAAGAGGGCCCATGGAGAAGTCAAAGAGTCACCAGGTAAAGATAAAAGAGGAATGGGATGAATTTTCCCATGAAGAGTCATCTTGAGGAATTCCAAGAGTCACCATGTGAATAAAAAATAGGGTATGGCACATTTTCCCATGAAGGGAAACTTTGAGGAATATGAAAATTCACCAAGATAAAGACAAAAGAGGAAAGGATGCATTTGCTTATGAAGGGTCACTATGTGACTTTTCAAATGTAAGGATATGAAGGGTCATGCAAGTTTGGTGCTATTTTATATGAGGATTGAAGGTTCATAAAGGGTGAATGCCAAAGGTCACTTGGAAAGCTATAAATAAATGCTTGAGAATCCATTTTTAATATGCAAGAGAGGGTTTGCATTTTTTAAGAGGAGAGAAAAGTAGGAGATATTGTAGAATTCTATCATTTGATGAGTAAGAATCATTAAGAGATAGTTATGTTTTATACACAAGAGGGGTTGGTGCTCCTATGGGTTGGTGATCACAAATATTTGTAAGGGGTTATTGCTCTTATGGGTTGGTTCTCACAAATAGTTATTATGTTGGTGATCACCAAAGGGGTTGGTGCTCTTACAAGTTGGTATTTACAAACTTTGTAATTTGAGTTGGTGTTCATTCATATACTTGAGAATTTTCTCCATCATTTTTCCTACTTTGGGTTTCCATGTAAAAATTTGGTCTCTCTCTCTCTCTCTCTCTCTCTCTCTCTCTCTCTCTCTCTCTCTCTCTCTCTCTCTCTCTCTCTCTCTCTCTCTCTCTCTCTCTCTCTCTCTCTCTCTCTCTATTGGTGGCACACTGTAGAGCTCTTTAAGAGATTTTTGACACATTTTTTAGAATGTAAATCTAAGTTTGGGAGCTCTTGTTATGGCCATTTGAAGATTTGTCAAAAAATGTCACTTGCAACATTTGGCACGTGTTTCAAGGTGGTTTCAACATTTGGACCTATTAGAGGTCAACACTTGGAAAATTCTAAGGTTTTAAAAAATGGTTTGATGACATGCCACATCATCAACATGTCACATGGAGTTAAGTGTGAGATAAGTTTGTTGACCAAGGTGGAGAGTTCAAAGGAAATACCGAGTAAAACATCATATTCCATGGGAAGAGGAGGTTGATTTAAAATGTTGAGTTAAGAGACTGAGAGAAGAGGACAAGGCTAGCATTTTGACCAATGTGCATGCTAACTAGGCATCTTGATCCCACCAAAAGGGGGTGTTGACATATTCAAGGAGGACGCCAAAGCTATTTTAAGCATGCAAAACTATCATTCCCAGCAAATGTGGAATAAATAAAATTTAAAATGCACCAAAGGAGGAGGCTAATGGTTTCCAAAGTACCAAAAAGGGAAGGATAAAATTTCAAACTTCATGCTAGGCACCTAAAAAGGAGGGCAGTGGTTTTGAACTCTTGACCTGCCGTCCAAAAGGGATAAGCCTTGACCACTTGTGGTGTGGGGGTCAAAGTGTTATTAAAGGCACAAATTTCTACTTGAAGTTATCAAATTCTGGACTGTGTTTTTATTTTAAAAGGCTGAGACTTTGTAAAAGCTTTGGTAAGCTTATGTAATGGATTTTTATCCATCTTTTGGCCATAATATAGTATTAATACTCTATTTTAGACAATTTTCATATTAGAGTATTTTTTATCCCATAGAGGAGATTTATAGGACTTTTGAAGCAACTTTGTAGGTATTATGAAGACTCACAAAATTCAAAGGTGTCAGGCTTGATTTAAGTCACGTTGAAGGTGAAGTTTTGCATTGAGATATCAGCTTGCAAGAAAGTTGTTTATTGTTTCCAGGTGTTTGAAGTGCCCTTAATGGAAATGGTCCACTCCTTTGGAGAACTCGGAGATGTAGGCATCAATTGTTGAGCCAAACTCTATTATCATGCTTCATGTTTTTGGTAATTTTCATTTTGATGCATGATTTTGTCTCGATTTGCTAATTTGGTCTAATTAGTAAATGAACTCATGCAAGTAATCTACAATTTGACAATTATAACACAACGTTATTAAAAACTAGTTTAATTGGTAAATGGAAGTAACAATTCTTTTGACAATTCCAATCCAACTCAATAATTGAGAACACTTTTGCCAAAAAATTTGGAAGTTATTTTGAGTTTCTCAAAAATTTGTCAAGTTTTGAGAATTTTAGTATTCATACTTAAAACTTCACTTTGAGTTTATCAGTGTAGTTTATAGATCAAGTTGGTATCAGAGTAGTTAGAAATCTAGGTTAGCTTCTGATTGTGATTTGATAGTTGCTTTTAGTTATTGGTTTTCAATATCACTTGATTATATTGTAGTGTGTAGTTGTGGAATCAGTGTGTCTACAAGCAAACATGGGAAAATTGTCACACAAAGCCAAGATGGAAGAGATTGAAGCCATCAATACTTAGATTCAGGATGAGAATGCTTTTCTAAGAGCTCAATTGTATTCCTTGAATGAGGAGATTACAAGTTTGAAATCTGAGCTTGAATTTAAGGATGAGATCTTGATCAAATTACAATGTGGTGAGTGTGAAAAGGTAAAGCCTTCAACTTTAGATGCAAAGACTATGACCGAATGCACTGTAAGTTATTCACCAAGTAATTCATCTTCTTCTTTCCATTCAGATTTGGATTCAAGTAATGATGCTTTTGGTAGTTTTAAACAACACACTAAGGGTATATGATCCAAATTGTTGAAGAAAATGGAATTTAATGGGAGAGGTCTTGGTCGAGATGACCAAGGAATTACTAACCCAATACAAGTAGAGCATATATCTCTTCATGCAGGTTTGGGTTACACTAGTGAGCAGGTGGAAATTGGAGAAATTTCCTCCATGGCTAAAGGAAGACAAGATTATAATATCAAAGGACCGATGCCACTAGTAGAGAATGTACAGTGTAAGAAGGAAGGTAAAAGAGGTATTGAGATTTCACCTCCTAGTTTCTACACTAGAGTTAGTACTACATCTTCTGATCCACTTTTTATGTTTAAGAAATTTGGATTTAACATTTAGAAGATGATGAAATCATTTCCATGCACTTTTTGTGGGATTCATAACCACAGTGTTGTATTTTTTTTGGAAGAGACATGCTTTGCTTAAGTGGATTGTAGGTGTTAAGAACCATTCTCGTCATGGCAAAGCAAGAAGAGGTAAAAGGGAGACCTCACCTAAGAAGGTTGTTTGCACTCATTGCCATATGAGTGGACATCAGATTGATCATTGTTTTAAACTTCAATCATCTTCACATTCTATAAATGGTAAAACTAAGATGATTTATCAACCTATTACTAAGGTTAATGAAGTTAAATCAATCCATAATGATGCTAAGGAATCCACTAAGACAATAAATTTCACTAGGAAGAAAGAAATGGTTAAGTGGATTATCACTACATTATTTTTACAAAGCATGGTTATGAATTCACCTAAGGGAATGAATAAACTTTGATAGATGTAGAGTAGAGTTTTTTAGAACACTTCGAGATAGGTTTATCATTTGAAGTATTTTAATTCTCATGTTGAATAGCTCTATGTTTTGATCTCATATTTATGTTGTGTAAGTTATCTAGAGGACTTGAACTCATTTGATCAGTTGGAGATAATAGCAGAATACATGTTGTAGGTTGAGTTAATTCCTTACAACACTTATTTGACTGTTATTTTGAATGTATCTATTTTTGGCACATGGATGTATAGATACATTGTTAAGACCCTATGGGCATGTTTAGATGTTAGGTAGCATACACTTCTAGTTGTTTGCATTTGCTTAGCATATAAGTCCCATACTAGGGCATTGTATTGCAACATGTCCACAACATTTATTGTATGTTGTCGGCATTATAAACTCATCTTACAGTTACATTGGGAGTTGTTTTAGTTTTTCACAATTCACCACTTTATAGGATGTGACATTTGGGTAGGCAGTTTTGGTATGTTGTAATCACTTTGGTAGTTACATATTCACTTACTCATGCCTTTAGATTAGGCATTTTTGTAGTTTTATTTTGAATCATTTTAACGCAATTGTTTATACCTCTTTCTATGATTGGGTTCTATTTTCATGGATCCAGTAGACCAATTTGTAGTTTCAAGGGATATTGGAATTTTGGAGACCAAAAGCCTTCCATTAGGGAGGTGTGATAAAAAATTGAGTTTTGATAATGGTTTCGAGTCAGATTTTTAGTGGTGGCACATTGTAGATCTCTTTGAGATATTTTCAATGCATTTTTTGGAACGTAAATCTGAGTTTGGGAGCTCCTATTATGGCCATTTGAAGATTTGTCAAAAAATGTCACTTGATCCGTAAACTACACTGATAAACTCAAAGTGAATTTTTAAGTATGAATACTAAAATTCTCAAAACTTGACAAATTCTTGAAAAACTCAAAAGAACTTGCAAAATGTTTGGCAAAAATGTTCTCGATTGTTGAGTTGGATTGGAATTATCAAAAGACTTGTTACTTCCATTTACCAATTAAACCAGTTTTTAATAACATTGTGTTATAATTGTTGAATTGTAGATTACTTCCATGAGTTCATTTACTAATTAAACAAAATTAGTAAACTGATACAAAATCATGCATCAAAATGACAATTACCAAAAACACAAAATGTGATAACAGAGTTCAGCTAAACAATTGATGCCTACATCTTTGGGTTCTCCAAAGGAGTGGACCATTTCCATTAAGGGCACTTCAAACACCTGAAAACAATAAACAACTTTCCTACAAGCTGATATTTCAATGTAAAAATTCACCTTCACCATGACTGAAATCAAGCTCGGCACCTTCAAATTCCATGAGTCTTCATAACACCTACAAAGTTGCTTCAAAGGTCTTATAAATCTCCTCTATGGGATGAAAAATACTCCTCCAATATGCAAATTGGCTAAAATAGAGTATTAAGACTATGTATTATGGCCAGAAGATGGATGAAAATCCATTACATAAGATTTCCCAAGCTTTTACAAAGTCTAGGCCTCTTAAAAATAAAAACACAGTCTAGAATTTTATAACTTCAAGTAGAAATTCATGCCTTTTATAGCACTTTGACCCCCACAACACAAGCGGTTAAGGCTTATCCCTTTTGGACGGCAGGTCAAGAGTTTAAAACTGCCGCCCTCATTTTTAGGCACGTAACATGAAATTTGAAATTTTCTCCCTCTTTTAGCACTTTGGAAACCTTTGGCCTCCTCCTTTGGTGCATTTTGACTTTTCTTTGTCCCACATTTTCTAAGAATGATAGTTTTGCATGCTTAAAGTAGCTTTGGCATCCTCATTGAATATGCCAACACCTCCTTTTGGTGGGCTCAAGGTGCCTAGTTAGCATGCACATTGGTCAAAATGCTAGCCTTGTCCTTTTCTCTCAGTCTCTTAACTCAGCATTTGAAATCAACATCCTCTTCCTATGGAATATGAAATTTTACTTGGTCTTTACTTCAAACTCACCACGTTACTCAATGAACTTATCTCACACTTGACTCCACGTGGCATGTTGATGATGTGGCATGTCATCGAACCATTTTTTTTGCAAACCTTAGCATTTGCCAAGTGATGACCTCCGATAGGTCCAAATGTTGAAACCACCTTGAAACACATGCTAAATGTCGCAAGACATTTTTTAAAAAAATCTTCAAATGGCCATAATAGGAGCTCCCAAACTTGGATTTGCATTCCAAAAAATGCATCGAAAAGCTCTCAAATAGCTCTACAATGTACCACCACTAAAAATATGACTTGAAACCATTATCAAAACTCAATTTCTGATTATTATATATCTTTCAAAATTAATAAGGACCTATTAAGGAACATGGGAGATGGAGATAATAAGCTATACCAAAGACCAACTCATCAACTCTACCTAAGAGATAGACTCAATCAAGATTCCAATGGAATCAAGATTGTAACTCTTATGTTAAAAAGACACTAACGGAGTTTTGAAGATTAAATATCTTAAAAAGGTAAATATGGATATTTAAAATAAATAATACTATTTGTATCAGTTAAGAATCAAGGAAATACCAGGTCACCTCCCAAATGAGACACCCTCATAGTCAACAAACCCAACAAGACCACTTATAAGTTGATTGTTAGAAGCACGGCAGTTTAGACAAAGGATCCACCTTATCTTTAAGGAAATGAGGTAATATATGAATAATAAATATATTGAAAGTTTATTGAGTTATTTTAGGTAAGGATAATATATTCAAACATAGGGAATTCATCCTTTAATAAGATTGCACATTCAAGGTTCTAACTGCCACCTATAGGCAGTCACATGAGAAAGTCAAAGCAAGGAATCTTATATAGATGTTAAGGTGTAGATAAAAAAAGATATGACTTTTACTATTGATTTTTCTTAACCTTTAGGGAATAATTTGATTAATTTGAGGTAGTGAAGGATAACCTAATGACCTATTAAGCCTTTTAAGCCTAAAGATGGATGTAAACAGGCCTATGTATATGAGCTGAGGACTCTTTTCTTAGTTTTAAGGTTGGTTAAAGATTAAATACATCTGAGGGAAATAATGTATGCATACTAGTGCTCCATGATGATAGGATCCTCAATATGAGGTAGGTAGGCATTGGAACAGACACTAAGGTTACACAGATCTATAAGCTTATACACCCTAAACCCATTCAAAGGGTATAAAAAAACAATATGGAATAAAGTCCTATTGGAATGGGTGTTTTAAGATCCTAAGAACATAATAAAAAAAATTAAATCTTAGTAAAATGAAGGAAAGAAACCACTTAGATCCCTACACTATTATCAAACACTCAAACTAGCAGTGAGACCTACAGGTTGTCACATGAGACTAAGATGATCACCAAAATAGATAAAGGAAATAACAAAGAATGAAAACTAAATAGAGAAGGTGATATAATGGTTTTTAGGCCATAAATTCATTTATAGGTCACTTAGACCCCTAAAACTTAGTCTATAAGGCTTACAAAGATTTCAAGGTTCACCATCTTCTATTCGTAACTCCACACACAAGATGCATGGTACCCAAATATTTTTAGGAGTTTTATTAGGGTCTATGAACTAAACATCCATGACCATAAGTTTGGTATTGGAGTTTTGATTTTTATGAACCATTGTTAAGATGGTAGACATAAAAAATCTCGATTAAACCCTAAAATAGATGTGACTTGGGAAAAGTAGATATTTTTACTATCAAAAACTCTAAATTGACCTAATAATGAATTATATCACCTATTCCACTCAAAGAAGACCTCGATCATGGTACTATTTTCTACAAAATATTGTATAGACCTATCATAAATGGTACTTTTCCAAGGTTTTGAGAAGAGAATACTGTAACAAGTTATTTTTAATTTTTCCAATCATTAGAGTGGTGGTTTGAGACTTATTTAAACCTCCCAAGTCACCAAATACTCACATTTCATATTGAAAGTGCTTCTATAAGTCCACACAAAATAACCAATCTGTAGATGCTAAGATAAAGTGGCCTAGTCACCCAAAATATAAAAAAGTTAGGTGTATATTGCTTGATAAGGCCTATATCATGGTGTAAAACATTTTCTCAAATATAAATCATGCTCATCCACCTATTCTTAAGGTCTCATATAGGTTTTCATGGCAACCAAGCATAATAGCCAAGTCATTAAGCCTAGTGGCCTATTAAGCCTACTTGGGTCAATAAGGAGAAATGTAGAATGGTATATAGGGGATGTTAGGAATAAATTTAGTAAAATTATTACCTTGTAATTATCCCTTGAATGAGGTAGGCACACTTTTCATAGTCATCATGGAGGACAAGGTAGTTTCAAGACTAGTCAACATGCATAAGGGATGGTGGGTTATTCAACACCTCATGGAGGCATAATTTTACCTCATTCACACCTTGTAACTACTATGAGAAGAGTAATTAACCATATTTTTGCATGGAAATGCTCTAAAAGGGGTTTTAAAAGTCTGACCCAGCCTCCACCACTCCACCTCAATGCTTAAAGGGCCTATTTATGAACATGAATGTATGGAGAGAATATGAAGGACTATTGTAACTATTTGTAACTACAATATGAATGGTATATTTTCATTTATGACATTTACCTATCAAATTCATTCCACTCTCCCTCTTTTTCCCTTTTCATTCTTCTATTTATTCAAGCCTTAAATCCATTATTGATATTCCTTACCTAGGTATGAGGAAACTCTATCTAGATTTGCACATTATAACCTCTTAAGATAATTAAAATTACTATTTTTATGCTCTTTTATATTGTTTTAGTGTGATATACTTATTTGATTTGACATGTGATAGGTTTTGATCCCTTGGCAGGTCTTAGTCACACCTAGTTACTAGTATATGGTCTTATGTAGGTCACATAATGTGTTTTAATGATGAGTGGTTGAGTTTAAAGTGGAAATTTGACTGATAAGTGAATTTATACACACTTTTGCATCATCACCCTCATGTTTTTACCACTTATTATAACCTCTATGTGAAACACTTTTGCATAGGAGTCTTTGTAGTAGAAGATTTAGTCACTTGTCTTGATGATTGATATTGATACATCACCTCCAGTAGTATAGATTTCATTTATAAATTTTCTTACCCATTTTCATCCCAAATTCAATATTTATTAGTGAAATGATCCCAAATATATGTGCCAGGGGAGCTATTCCCATAATCTAGAGGTTTAGCCCAACCATAGGTCACCCAAATCCTTGGGTGATGTTGCCCCAACCTTGGAGGTAGGCCTAAATAACCTATTTCTAAGGAGTAGGTTGGAGAGATAAAAATGGGTATTTTGGATACATCTAGGTGTGTTCAACTATGAATATAGAATTAATATAGTGTTTACAACTAAGTGGGGAATATTCATGTATAAAAGGATGCCATTCAAATTTATCAACCTGGTTACTACTTTTTAACATGTGATGGATATAGAATTCAAGAATATAGTTTGTAAATACATCATGATACACATGGATTATTTGACTGTCTTTTCCAAGAATATAAAATACCATGTGAAGGAATTTAGGGTACTTCTACAGAGATACAAAGATCACAAAATCTCTTTAAACTTGAAGAAGTGCATTTTTAGAGTAACAAAGGTTAGGTTTCTTGGAAACATCATCTCAGAAAGGGGAATATAAATATATTATGAGAGAGTTTAAATAATACTAAAAATTTCATTTCCTAGTAGTATAAAAAATTGACATCCTTCTTTGGAAAGATTAACTTCGTCAAGAAGTTCATATTTGGATTTATAGAGATTGTTTGGCCATTGAATAACGTATTAAATAAGGATGCCAGGATTGAATGGAAAAATAAATCACAAGTATATTTTATGAAAATAAAGAAATCAATTATAAACACACTAGTGATAATTAGTCCTAATTATAAAAAGTAATTCTATATCTACTCATTTGCATTAAGACACACTAGTGTAATTATTTTAACATAGAAGGAGAGATCCAAAGATGGGAGACATATCTCATTTATGACATTTCCACTACATAATGTTTAAATAAGATATTCAATGATAAATAATCTAGGATTTTCTTTGATCAAGGTGGTAAAGAAGTCTAGGCACTATATTCTCTATAGTGATGTGTTTGCAGTGGTGCCTAACCTAACAGTTAAAGTTATGTTAATGCAAAATGATCTAGGTGAAATAATGGGAAAGTGGATGATTATTCTATACAAGATTGACCTTTAGTTACAACCAATGAATATTTTAAGAGGTCAAGGGATTAACATGGCCATAGCTAAAGTAGATACACAAATAGTCTACCAGTAATACATAGTATAATATATCATTAATGAAGACTAGTATCAGGACTTGATCTACTATTTGTTGAACAATGAATTATTAGGCCAATTTAATTAAAAATAATAAGAGATTTTTGTCTCAAAATTAAGAACTTCATGATCAAATTAGGCATATTCTATAGGAAAAATCATGAAGGCATATACATAAGATGCCTCAACAAGTTAGAATTAGCTAGAATACTTATTAAATTTCATGAAAATTATGGAAGTGGTCATGGGTTAGGGAGTGCAATATGTTGGGATAAATAACCAGAAGCACACAATTGATTACTAAGAAACTTAATATGTGGAAATTAACCAGAATACACAAGTAACTAGAATTCAGAAATAACACATGATATGAGAGATAATACACAACTTGTATTAAAACTCTTGAAGAAAAGAATACAATAAAGAAGATGCCACTTCTTCTCCACCACCTCTTCAGAGGCTTCCCACACCTCAAGTGAACAGTACTTCTCTCCTCAAAGCTCTCTCTCCTAGATCCCAACACCCAACTCAAACACTGAGTTGGTGTTCACCTTATACCCGTGCTCCACGCACTCCACAAGTACTCCACGTACTCCAAGTAGATCTCCCCTGAACCTGCAACAACCTGCACCTCAATAGACCTTACTTATGGAAGGAACTCCCTTGCCTTCCTCTCTTGCTCTATCTAAGTACACACCTATACTCCAAGTAGATCCTACCTGATTCTGCTCCCTGTTGTGTTGCTGTCCTATCTGATCTTGCACACTTGCAAATCAACCTAGTTCTGCACACCTATGAACCTTGACCTTGCACACACATACACCTACATATCAATGATCTTACTTACCATGCAGATCCCCTATAAAGGCCATGCTCACCTGATGACCAAGATCATACATACATGAAGAACCCTACTGATTCTTCAATCCAGCACCCACACCTGGTACTGTGGCACTAGGAGGAATGCACCATTGCTCTACCTCTCTCTAAAGGAGCTATTTGCTCTCTTATTCCCTAGCACACATTTACAATACAACCATGAGTCTATTATATAGATCTCATCCAAACAATAATTAGACATCTAATTACAATAATTAGATCTGCAGCTCTCAGTCTAAAATTAGCTCTAAACATGCAAACACTTGGTTCATCGACTGACTGCCTGTAATATACTCGCAGTCGAACCACACAAGCGATCGATGTCAGTCCCTATCTGCCTAGGGGTCACCGACACCGGCCGATCTCTGACTGATGTCGGTTGCTTCCTATCTCCTACCTGCCGTCGTCGATTGGCCTGACCAACGCCGGTGTCTATGACACTCTGTAACTCTTCTGCAACCTCCTCCATGTCTACATCAGTGAAGCTTTTAGCTCCACAACCTAACAATATCCCACCTGGAGATAAATAGTTATACTATACCTATACCTGTACCTCATCTAATCTATTTCTTGGTTTGTATCCCTCTTCAAGCTCAATCTTGAAGACAACCCACCATATAACCTGTGATGTACCTCCTGTCATCTGAGTACCCTGCTGCATCCACATCTAAAAATCCATGTAGTGAAGTCCCGACCCTGAATAGCATGAATCCTTGCTGTTGGTCCTTCTCAAATACCTAAGAACTCACTTCTCAAAATTGGCTCCTAACTCTCTGATAACTCCCACTACTTGGCAAAACTCAGGTCTATACCAGACCTCATGTGATTTCAGACACTGAACTATCCAGCCCTTGGTGCGCTTCGATTCTACATCCTACATAATGAACCTCGCCAACACCTGATTCACATCAGCTCCCACTGGAAACAAAATCAACCTGTGATCTCCATGTCTCCCATGACAAAGAATTTCGCTGCTCCAAATTCTTCATAGCAAAACACTGAACTAATCTTACCCTTAGCTTAGCAAAACCCTGTATGTACAATCCTGCTAGCAAACATACAATCCACATATAGCAATAGAATGATGTCATGAATCATCATCCACCTGGTAAGGCAAACCACAGTAGTTACCTGACATTGACTGAAGCCATGCTTTGTCTTCCACCTATCAAAACCTGTACCATTGTCCTACAGCTTCCTCAAGACCATATGCCTTGGTCTTCCGTCTCACATGTCCGTTCTCTCTATTCTTCAACTAAGGTATCCATTCATCTCTGTCCTTTCTTCCCACTGGCAACCCTACCAAATCTCCACTTGGTTTTGCAATATCTCCATGCCATGCTCCCACTGTTTCCTGGATCCTTCCTACTCTGCAGTAAGCAACAAGTGTAAAGAAGAGGAATAACAAATTTGAGGCTTACTTACATCTTCAATCCTCCATATGGGTTTTTGAGACTCATTGATAGCTTGTTGTCCACCCAAAATTTGTTACAGTGACTGACCTTAGTCACCCCACAGTCTGCATCCGACCGACGTCAGTTCCCATGCGTCTGTCCCTGACTACCGACCCTGCCGACGTCAGTGTCCCTACTACCGATGTCGATTCTCATGACCAACGTCGGTCTTACCTACTGTCGATGTCAGTTTTCCTACCAACACCGGTACCTGTGTTTCCTGTGAGTGATGACTTTTTACCTGCGAGCTCCTTTGAATCAATCCCCATGTCTAAACTGCCCTGCTTAGAAGTATCCAGCCCCATCCATTGGTCTTTGTCTGCCATCTCCTCTAAGAACACCAAGGCTTTCCAGTTCTTAAGCCTGTCAAATATATCTATCTTCCACTTAAGAACATGCATCTCCTTCCTACTCATGTGACCAAGCCTACGAAGCCACGTCTCCGCAACAAAAGAAGAATCAGTAATATAAACAAGTAGATAAAGAGTACCTATTTTCTTACCACCAGCTAATTCAAGTGCATCCAATGTGAGAGCTTTCATACATCTCTCATCACCTAACCTTTCTAAATAAATTAGCCATATCTCCAAACTTGGGACCTGCATGACCTCCTTCAACACCCATGTGTTGGCCTCTGCCTACAATTTCAGCTTCACTTCCCCTTTGCCAATTCTTTGGCAAGGTTCACCAGCTCCTCTCCCTGGGGCTGCATGGAAAGAGGCAACCAAATCTATTATCCAAGATTCAACTTTATCCAAGAAACCTCCCAAAGCATCCTATGCAACAACACCTGCAACATCTGCATCTTCAGTTCCTTCAAGTTGATCTGCTACCAACCAACAATATTCTTTTACCTGCTCTTTCTTTCCATATGACCGTTGGTGACCATCTGTGCTTTTCAACTCCTCCATTCTTAGCTTACTTTGATCTGCCATTGCTCTACTCCCACTCGATCAGAAACCCCTGAGAGTGACCTGTAACCAAACACAAAACCTGCTCCCTGTAGCCTTAGCTCTGATACCACATGTTGGGATAAATAACTGGAAGCACACAATTGATTACTAAGCAACTTAATATGCAAAAATTAACCAGAATACACAAGTAACTAGAATTCAGAAATAACACATGATATGAGAGACAATACACAACTTGTATTAAAACTCTTGAAGAAAAGAATATAATAAAGAAGATGCCACTTCTTCTCCACCACCTCTTTAGAGGCTTCCCACACCTCAAGTGAATATTACTTCTCTCCTCAAAGCTCTCTCTCCTAGGTCCCAACACCCATCTCAAACACTGAGTTGGTGTTCACCTTATACCCGTGCTCCACGCACACCATAAGTGTTCCACGCACTCCACAAGTACTCCACATACTCCACAAGTACTCCACGTAATCCAAGTAGATCTCCCCTGAACTTGCAACAACCTGCACCTCAATAGACCTTACTTATGGAAGGAACTCCCTTGCCTTCCTCTCTTGATCTATCTGAGTACACACCTGTACTCCAAGTAGATCCTGCCTGATTCTGCTCCCTGTTGTGTTGCTATCTTATCTGATCTTGCACACCTACAAATCAACTTGGTTCTACACACCTGTGAACCTTGACCTTGCACACACATACACCTACATATCAATGATCTTACTTACCATGCAGATCTCCTATAAAGGCCATGCTCACCTGATGACCAAGATCATACATACATGAAGAACCCTGCTGATTCTTCAATTCAGCACCCACACTTGGTACTGTGGCACTAGGAGGAATGCACCATTGCTCTACCTCTCTCTAAAGGAGCTATTTTCTCTCTTACTCCCTAGCACATATTTACAATACAACCATGAGTCTATTATATAGATCTCATCCAAACAATAATTAGACATCTAATTACAATAATTAGATCCGCAGCTCTCAGTCTAAAATTAGCTCTAAACATGTAAACACTTGGTTCGTCAACTGACTACCCATAATATACTCACAGTCAAACCACACAGGTGACTGATGTTGGTCCCTGTCTGCCTGGGGGTCGCTGACGCCGGCCGATCTCTGATCGACGTCGATTGCTTCCTGTCTCCTACCTGCCGTCGTCGGTTGGCCTGACCGACACCGGTGTTTGTGACACTCCGCAACTCTTTTGCAACCTCCTCCATGTCTACATCAGTGAAGCTTTTAGATCCACAACCTAACACAATAGTGCATTATATACTTAGGGTAGGGTATTATTGGCTACATATCTTCAAATATGCAAACACACATGTTAGGAGCTACCATACTTTATAGGTTGATAACCATAGAGAGAACACCCCTAACATGACACTACATTTGGTTATTGAGGTTAGACTATTTACAAAGTGGGGGTTGGAATTCATTTTTGACATCAATGATAACTCATCAGTGAACAATTTCATACTTATGAAAACTAATTATTGTACACATTGGATTGAAGCTATAACATGTAAGAACAGTAAGATAGACATGGTAATAAATTTCCTTAAAGAATAAATCATCACCTAGATTATGATCTTGCTATTCTAGTATGTAATAATGGTCTTAATTTTTAATCTCTTCAATTTTTGGAGTGGACATATGAAAACTGGGTAATCCTAAAGTCATATTCTAATTATTATTTTCAAGTTAATGGGGTAGCAAAATCAACTAATAAGAATTTAATTAATGTGATTAAGAAAATCCTATAATATAAACCTAGGGACTAACACAATATGTTAAAATTAAATTTATGGTTTGATAGGAATAGATTCAAAGACACCCTAAGAACATCACCTTATCATCTAGTTTACACCAAAAACCCCATTTTCTCGATTAACTTAAGAATTCCTATATTACAATTCATGAGAGATCACCTAGAAATAGATGATAAAGTAGAAGCTCACTTACATAATCTCTTGAAATTCGATTCAACCAAAATGTATTTCATAAAACACCAAGAGGTCATCAAACATTAGATTGACAAGTGAGCTAAGGTGAAATCCTTCATAATTTCTAACATAGTCCTCCTATAGGACAAAGATCATGAGGAAAAGTGACAACATGTCAATTTTTATGCTTTGTGGTTGTGTCCCTATAAAATCTCTAAAATATTGGATGAGAATGCATTCTATCTAATGTGTCTAACTGGTGAGGATGTCCCATTGCCTACTAATGGGTAGTTCCTTAAACACTACTTTTAGGCTTGAATTAGCCTGGAAATTTTTTACAAATACCTTTTCTTTCCATTTTATGCTTTGCTTTTAATTTTTTATGTTTTGTCATTAATTTAGTTTGATTTATTAATTTTCTTACTTTCTCAATGTCAATTTATGTTATTGTCTATTCCTTTTTGTTCCGGTCTACCTATTTTGCCCTGTAGGTTCCCCTATTACTCAGAAAATGAAGAACCAAAGACATGTACATAGGTAACTTGAATGATGTTTCTATAGTGAAAATACTCTTAAGTATTTTGAGGCTTTATATTTTATTTATAAATCATTTTTAAATGTTTAGCTATCGTATGCGTTCTAAATTTTTTTAAGTTGGGTTAATTTGGGTAAAACTATCTAGTCAAAGAAGACATTCTCTTGAATCCAAGCACACAATTCACATCTTAATGGTTATTGGGTTGGCCTGGATGAACCTACTATGGTAAATATCTAGGGTGAAAAATATATAGTCCTACATTTCACTTGCTACAGTGGTCCCCAACCCATAATAAAACTGTTAAATAAGAAAGAGAAAAGGTGAATCAAAATGAGAAAAGAAAACAAAAAGAGTAATTTAAAGAAAAACTTGTTTATGGGTGATTCAAGCAAATCCACCACAATATTTTTGGCTTAGTTAGAAATGGAGTAAGGCCTAGAGTGTGAACAAAGGTAACTAAATTAGGGCTATTTACTCTTATCTAACATCAAAATGATGTCCAAGTAAAACATTCCCAAGGTAAGATTCATTATCTTAATGATCGGATATGTAGTGGCTAGTCTTTATAAGTACCAAGAAGTGGTAAATTAACCCACAAGCACACACATGGTTAATTAGAGTGTTTTATTTATTTATTATTCATTCCTATAATCTCCTCTCTTAAATATATTCACATTCCAATCTGTATTTTCAACCAAAGAATCTAGTTTCATACACATGTTTTTATCATTTCAAAAATCTCATAAGTATTTTCTAGCAAATTCACCACTTATTATTGCTAATCCAACATGCCCTAATTATTCTAATAATAATGTAACCTCCTATTTTTATCCTATTACTCAGCTCCCTCATATTCTCACAATTCATTAGCCTCAACACTATAACTTGACTTGGTGGTACATCTTAATTTATGTGCTAAATCAAGACTCAAAATCAACATTGTTGGAAAGACCACATCTATGTGAGTCAACATTTTATTTTACACTTAGTGTGGAAATTTATTTAGGGCCCCCAATTTTCCTTCAAATTTTGGCTCTCACAAGTTTGTTTTCAATCTTATCTTGTTCACAATGGGTTTCTCCTGACATCTTTAGGTAATGAAAATGTCATTGGACAATGATAGTGTCATCAAGTGATGGCTATGACATTGGGTGATAGCAATGCCATAAAGTGATGGTAATGTAATAAATTGATAGAAATTCCATTGAGTAAAAATAATTTTATTGATCATTGATAGTGTCATCAATTGATGGTAATGATTGTGGTTGATGACTATGTTTCTAGTTGATGACTATGTAATCAGTCGATGGTAATGTCACCAATCAATGACTATGCCACTAATTTATGATAATTTTTTTAGTCAATGACTATGCCATTGACCAATGTCATCATCATCAGTCTATAACTATGTCATCAATTGATGACATTTTTATCTATCAATGACTAAGTTATTTGTTTACTGTATTTTTGTCATTTAATCTAAACTTTCTATGTGTTGCCTTATTTTGTTTCCATTATTCTATCACTTTTTAGGAAGTAAATTATTCTCTTTCCCTTGTGTAGGTGGAAAAAAATTCCATGAGACAATGGTGGGAGTGAAATTTATATCATGAGCAATTGAGTGTCCATATTCTACCACTCATTGATCATTAACATTGGCAGTTGGCTATTGTTAGGAAGTAGTTGGTGTATTTAGGGCAGTTGTTGGTGGCCTAATATTTATATATTAGATCATTTTGTCATTATAAAGGTTTGTTTTTTCACTCCAAAAGAGACGAGAGAGACAATAACTCTTATTTTTTATGTAGTTTATTATTTTAGTAACTTAATCTCTCCCTCATCTTGTATCCCTAGTGTTAAGCTAGAAATATTTGGATATAAAATATTTTAATCAATAAAAAAATTATTATCAACATAAAAATCTTGATTTATAGAATATTATGGGGTTTATTTGTGAACTACACATGTTAATGGTGGTCATTTGTCTTCCTCCCATTTTCTCACTCACCTTATATGCTTGCATCATTCCTATGGTGAAAATGGTTAGTTGGTCATATCAAGATTTAATTTCTAGATGTTGTATTCAAATGGTTGTACCCAATTTGCTTTATTTATCATAGGATTTTAGATTCATTCCTTTCTCTTGTCTTTTATTATATTTATCAGTTTTTTATTAAATAATTTGAGAATGTAATCTACTTAAACATCAATCTTAATTATAATTTTAATTTATTTTCCTTGTTACTACCACATCATTGAATGATTATAACTAATGGAATGAACATCAAAATAAATCATAATCATGTTTTACAAAACCCTAAATATTGATTGTTGGTTATATCAAATGTATGTATGTTTTCTTATTTACAATATCTACACAAACCTAATTAAGTAAGAACTACAAACACATAATTCATTTCATATTGTTCAAGTACCTGAATCCCTTTAAAACATACACTAAAGTTTCAAAATAGTTTGAATTAGAAAAGGTATGTTGAATTATAACCATCATGATGCCTAATTGAGTGAATAGTAGTTTGCCATTGTAGACACCTAAAATTGGTCACCAATGGCCTTCGATTAAACTTCAGACCGATTCCTACCAACCATTGAAAATTAATCCTAAGAATCACCAAACATCCCAAATTTTCTTGTGCATCATTTGTCAAAGCTCAAAATCCCATTGAGACATCCCTAATTGGGGTATCATAATATAAGAAATAAAAACCTCTCACAGATTCATCTCTAATCATCCCACAGCATCACAACATACAATTTATCCTATAGACCTATTAAGTGGGGCACATGGACATAAAAATCAAAAATTGAAAAGAGCTAAAATATTAATTATAATTAATTAACAATATAAAATAAATTAAATGGCTATTTTAATTATCCATGTTTAATTAATGAATTCATAAAAAAGAAACTCAAAAATATGAAATATCATAGATTTTCATGATTACCTTTTATGAGTTGTCAAGTCTTTATAAATATCTCAAAATATCTCACCCATGCCTATTAATTCTAAATCATTATTTATTAACACCTTTCAACTCTACTGGGGTTAATTAACTCACTTAGGCTAGGTTTGAACCCAATACATATTTAAACTACACCTTAACTGACCTTGACTTGGGGTTGCCTCTTCATTTGAGAGCTTGGAAATTATAGAGTTATATTGAAATATTTATATCAAGATTCATATAAATAGTATTATAATGACAAAATATTGAGCCAATCCATAAAAAAATCATGAGCCACATCAAGCAAGCCACAATGGTGCCAAGGAAAAGAGCAAATAATATTGGATTACCAAAGACCCTTTGAGCATAAACTAAGAAATCCATAAATAAGTCACTTGGAGTTCTCAAATAATGTAAAGGTTATTTATTCTTTACATTTTAGTTATATTTTGAATCGTATTTTGTCCATTATGATCCCCCTATTATCTAGGCTTAGAGATGTTAGCATGTTAGTGTGTTGATTTCATTATTTTATGAACTGAAATTTGATCTAATCTCCTCTCAATTTTCAAATACCTATGATCATAAATGGTACACTCGGTGGGACATGTAGCCCATAAATTTTCTCTTAAATCCTTCTATATTATTTTACTAATGATTATCATGTCAAAATTTAATCTTATTGATCAAAATAGGTGAAAAATTTAAGCCAAGGGACGTTTTTTCTACCATTCATGAGTTTTCTTTGTGTAATCACAAATTTTCTCTTTGGACAATAATATCACAATTTAGATAGTTGTAGTTTTACCCTATTTTTAGAGGTTTTACATTTAATTACCATGGTTTATGATAACATATTTGTATCTAGAGGAGGTATTTGTGATATTATAATATCATAACTCTATAATCATGATATCATAATACCACAACTTCACCAATCATGATATCATTGAAATAATCACAATATTATTTCTAAACCACTAGCCCTTAAGCTAGCCATTGGTGGTTAAGTTAAAATATTGCAACTCTCAGAGTTGTGATTTTACCCTGTCATTTGTGATTTTGAATATAGAGTAGAAATTTTTCATGATATACTATGTTTTCTCAAAATTTGTTACTGCACTAACACTTGAGGTTTTACAAAGTTATGGTTTTGCTCTATGTTTTTCAATTTTCATCTATGTAAACTTGAGAGCTAAATTTTAAAAATGATTTGTGCATCCATGAAAGTGATTATAATCATAAATACCCTCTAACATTTTTGAAGGACCCAAAGGCCATAAGGAAACTTTTAAAACACTTTACACTTGTAAAATTAATATTTCAATTGGTGTTTTAATAATATTTTTTCTTAAAGTCATTTTTTCTTTTGTCAAAATTTTTAACAAACACATGCCAAGGGGCCTAAATTTAATTCATATTTCATCTTGGTACAATAAAAAAAATTATCATATTAGTTAGAAAACTCATAAAAGTTTTTCATTTTATGCTTATTTGATTACAGATTGTTTGTTTGTTTATGAAAAATGAAGAGTGTGTGTATTATGTTCCCCCATTCCCTATAGGGAACTTGGGTCACCAAAAGTGCCTTTTCACTTGAAATTTGTGCTTGGTCAAAGGCATGGAAAGAATGTTGTCTAGGATCTCATTAAAACCCACATGGTTTGGGTGATCTAAAAGTAACCTCTAAAGTCCTTCCACTTAGTAATTTATTTCATGCAATTTGGCTTGTGAAGGGGATTTCATAGCTTCTTCACAAGTTCTTTAGGGAAGCATTGACCTAGGTTTTCATCTCTCAACAATATTTTAACCTCACTCTATGGTGGGTTATACAAATTATGGAACATATACTATGAAAGATAGGGGATTGAGTGGCTAACCTCTCTTTTCATAATGAAAACTTGAGTCAGGTCTGATTAACTAGGGGATTCCACTAAGTAGTCCATAGATGGAATTTTTATGCAAAGGAATAAACCCTTGAATAATAATTTAATTGGTATGGAATCAATTAACATGATACATCTCTAGCATTATCCATGTTTAGAACCATCTAGATGATCAAAAATTTAAATTTTAGAACAACCCCACTTACCATAGAAATATTGTTGATGTAGGGTGAGTAGCCCAAATGTCCATGTCATCATACAATATCTTAGGATATGGAGGTGTAATAACCCTATTTTTGGATTAACAATTAAAATCCTCCCAAGAGCATGTATATAGATGGATTTTAACAATACAATGTAACCTTATTAGTTTAGGGCTTAGGATGATTTGCTTAGTTGTATTTGGTCTTTTTACTTTACATTTTTTGTCTTTGAGTCTAAATCCACTTATTTATATGCATCAAAATTAGTTTTGTGTCCACACCACTCCATTTTTAGAGGAGGTGATATGTCATCCATTTTACACCATGTTTTTTGCCTTAAATTTTGTGTCAAAAACATTATGTGTGTCACTTGATTGAAATAGGTAACATTATGTTGCCCAAATCATTTCAATTTTATTCCTTAGAGTCTTTGAAACCAAAAATTATTTATATATTTATAGATCAATAATGTCATTACTCTACTTAAATAGTTTCATATACTTGTCATGCCTTGTGTCCAAGTTTCACATTTGAAACTAAACCACATGTGTCTTGTTAGTATATTTGTTTATGTAGCATTACACTATCCATATTTGTCTAGCTTGTTGGTTAACTAAAGCCTAATTTTCCTAAGTTAATTTTTCAATTAACCTCAATAATTTAAAATTAAAACATTGATTGATTTCTATTTTTTCCTTGTGTAATTTTGGCTTAGACATGGATATTTCTATTTTGGGTTGCGTAACTTAAGTTAATTCTTTACCCAATTTGAAAACTATTCTTTATGCATTTTATTTCTTGCCTCATGCCAAATTGACCAAGTTCATGTCTAAAATCAAGTGCCTAGTTTATGCCAAAGTGCTCCAAGTTTGTTAGATTAAATACCCATTTGTTTTAATTCTAGCTTTTGATTTCATGTTAGGCCAAAAGTCCTAGGACATGCCTTATTTGATCCTAGCTTTTGATGTTGTGTTTCACCAAAAGACCTAGTAACCTTTATCTTAATATATTAGACCCATTTAGAACACTTTAGACCTAGAGTTTAGCATTTTGATTTTAGTTCATCCACTTGATCTTTTTGTGTGAGACATTTAGCATTAGACATTTGAAGTTATAATTTTTTATACCAAGTTTTATCTCAAACTATTTTGGAGATATAGATCCATCCCTTTGACCAAGTTACATCAAGTTTGAACCTTTTGTCTTTTTAGGCATTATTTTTTAGAGTTTGAACTCTAATCCAATTTTGTTGTAAGGAATTCACCATTAATTGAACCATGTATCACTATACACATAGTGGAGCTATGTATAATCTAGGATATAGTAATGTGTTCATGCAATAAAATTTTGTTCAAGACCACTATGGAAATAATGTAATTTTTGAGATGGATCCTTATCCACCTTACAACACTCAATTAGGGGATGAAAGCCAAGACTCTTTGGCCCATTAGTTGGTCAACACGTCTCCATACTTAGATTAAGACCAAGAGTAAATGGAAAAATCCCTAGCTAACATACCTTAGATTATATAACAAGTCCAATAACAACCATACTATGTTACAATATCATCGGCCTATGACCCTTATTTGTTTCATCATTACTTACTTACAAATAAGGATTAAGTTTTAATCAGATCCATGAAAGTAGAGGCTACATTTTTTGTAGAATTTCCCCATGAAATTTTTTCTAAGTTTAGTAAGATGTCCTTATAACATGTCTTATAATTAGAACATTGAACATGCCTCTTCTAAAAATACTCACACTATAGTGTTGATGTCATATCAAGACCTTTGTATGCTTGCCACATGAAAGGGCCTCATAGAGGATCATTTCATATAGATGAAGACAACATACCAAACTTATTTGAACTTAGTGCGTAACTTCAATAATATGACCATGTCAAATGCTTCTATTATAGAGTTAGCTCCTTCAATAAGAATTTTAATCAAATTGATAGGATAATAAAATTAGGGTATAGACATATTTGTGTAAATTACTTTAGTTGGAGACATGTTCAATTCCCTCACCATTGAATAAGTTTCTTATAATTCTACATATAATAATGAGTCAAACATAGTGGATAATACACAAGTATCATCTAATCCATACCAAAGTGGTGTAAACACATAAAAAAAATAGTCTACAATAAAAACATACCTTAAATTTAACATCATGAATGGTTCAAAAATGCAGGGGGTAGGAAATTCTACTTTTCAACTTCAACAAACTACCTCAAATCCTCAACCAACTACTTCTTCAAACACCCAACCATAAGGATTAAGTAGTCAAGCAATGACCAGTTCCATGCCTCAACAAAATGTAGTGAATATTACTCCACCATAATAGGTGATACCTAACATTCCATAATAATAGGCACCTTTCAACATACCAATGTAGTAGAGGTAAAATATTTTTCCACCTCAATAGGGGAAACTAATGTTCCACCTCACTAGGTAATGATGAACATACCCCTTTAGTCATAAATCAAAATCTCATTACAATCACAAATGATGTGTAATCAAAAACATACAAGTATTGGTCAATGAAAAATGTTTAACCTTCAATAGGCATCTACTTCCCAACAAGGATTCATGTAACCAAGAGGTTTAAATGTTCCATAAGTACTAATTAGGCAATAATTGACTTTCATTCATAATGTACCACAAACTCAATGATAGGGCCTTACTTCACAAGTTGCCCTTAATTATCAAGGTGTGACTAGTTGGTAAAAATTCCCTATTCAACCTCAGTAGGCATAGTATAGCCATATCCTTCCATTTTAGTTATAGTTTACTAAAAACCAAGCCTACATACCCAATCCTAAGCAAAATATCACATTGTAATGCATGAAATTCCAACAATCACACTCTAATTTGTGTATGCATATTCCTAGTCAATTCCCTAGCCAAACCAACACTCACAATAAATACCTTCATTATACCCTAGTCAAAGTAATCTACTTTTGACCACCCAGCCTCCACCTCAAGCTAATGTTCCCTCCAATTTATTTTCCCATCAACTACAAAAAATAAAGGATGCAATTTCTACCATCCAAGCTAATAAATAAACTAAAAATTTCAAGTTGGATGATGTGTATTCTTACCCCTTCAACATGGAGTACTTGAAGATACCATTTCCTCTAGGCTACAAACCACCAAAATTTGATAAATACAAGGGGAAAGGAGATCCAAAGGCCCATTTGATGGAATTATTTATTGTATGCCAACTAGTGGCCTATAACAACATATACCTTTCATATTATTTCCAAGAAGCCTAAAAAGATAATGTTGGAGTGTTTTTTAAAGTTACCTAAGAATTCAATATCTAATTTTGATGTTTTTTCTGACAAGTTTGTGCAACACTTATCCTATAATCTCGAATGTGAGATTTCATTGGTAGATTTGATGAAATACAAATATAAGGTTGATTAAATCTTTTCCAATTATCTCTAGTGATGGAGAGGCCTTATAATCTAATTTACCCATAATCTTCCAAAAAATCAACTAGCCACTGTGTTTACCAATAATCTACATAGTGAGACAACTTAAAATTTAGAGCTACAATGTGCACATTATTTTAAATAAATAATTAACAAAGGTTTGGTGATTGAAAAATACCTTATTTATAAAGGGATCATTAAAATTAACTCATTAAATTTGAACCATAATCCAAACCCATAATGGCCAAAATCAAAACCAAATCTAATCAAAAGCATCATAACCAGTCCAAACTAACAAATATGACAAACCCAAGCCATTTAATCACAACAATAATGTTGTGAGTAATGGATTAACCAAGTTGTGACATGTCCAAATAGTGTAAACTCTATTTACTCAATCTATGTTACATATGTAAATTACTTCTAACAAACAACCTCTTAGGCAAACATAGCAAGCACAGTAGCCTAAACCATTATAATAAATGTAACAACCTTTACCTTTTTAAAGCCCTCCTCTAAGGAGAAATGTGCATATACATCACATCTTTAGTGACCTTGAATAACCCATTGAATCTATGTTTCCCAAGCTTATCATAACTAATATGATTAACTGGCCTATTTTGAACCTGAGGGCATTGACTATCCAAAATGGTATAGACAAAATTAATTATATGAGTATCATCAGGTTAATGGACATAATTTGTGATGGTGTGTGTAAATTAAACATTTGATTGAGAATATGTTGGAAAATAGGGAGATCACATTGTATCATGGAGCTTTTCCATCCAATCAGAACCTTGACATTTATCAAAACCCCTTGCCACAACATAACAACCAAAAATAGTATCAACAATGGACAACACAACAATAAAAATAGTTGAGACAAAACCAATAGCAGAACTAACAACATCAAATGAATGGATAGAACCAAGTCTATAGTGATGCCAACAACCAATAAACCTACCATGTAGTTGCACATGACTAAAACAAGGTTGTAGGCCATCTTGTGGGAGGTTATGTTTCTATTATTTCCATTAATCTGAGACCAAATACCAATCAAATAATATTATTGCTAATCAATAATAATGAACTAATTCATGTCAGTGATCTTTCTTTGACCTGGGACTACATTCATGCATATCAATAAATAGGGGTTCCTAATTTTGGGCCTTATATCGATAAATCATCACTAGCCCATGACCATGCACAAGTGCACTAACAACTGAGACTTGTCTTATTTGTTCCCCCACTTCCTTCATTTATTAGAAAAAATGGTCATGTATCTAATCTTGATTATGCAATCACAACTAGGAGATCAAATATTACCATCCCAAGCCCACATCCATCTACCACTTCACCCATCTAACCAACCATTATGGCTATGAATAAGCCATTTACTACTATGCAAAAAAATATGCTCAATATTGTGGAAAAATTATATAAGACACCCACATGAATCTCCATTTTGTATTTTTTACGTACATCTACAATCTAGAAGAACATCTTGACATAGTTCTTCGGCCAATCCTAAGTTATAAATGACATATCTCCATACAAATTTCAAGCTTTTTTTGGTGTTCACATACATACATTCATACCTTGGAATATTGGAGTTATATTCCTAAATAATAAAGGGATTGAGAAATATAAATTAGTAAATAAATATGAAAGAATTAACCTACTAATTTATGTAAATAGATTATATTTTTTGCCTTTTCTAAATATATTAGGAAGTGAGAGAGATTAGAATTTAGCTTATTTTGACTGATCTATACTAAGACTAGGTCTGATAACGGAGGAATAGGACTAAGAAATAGTAAAAAATAAGCCTTTAAACTTCATTTCTTGATTGGACAAGAGTGTCAAAAATAGGACATCCTAATATTCAACATTGTAGTCCTATTTTGGCACTATTATCCTATGGCTAAAATATTTATAGGTTCTTTTCAAAATGCTTGTGTTACTTATCACTAAAATTTTAGGGTCTGGGATATTGTGGAGCTCGCTATGTGCCTATTTCAATATTCAAAACCCTTAGGAGCTCTTGCTGCTTGACTTGAATACAAACTTGGGAAATGGGGAGAAGGGGTTAGTGTGTAAAGGATACACTAGATGCACTTCACACCCCACGTGTGGGAACGCTACCTACATACCAATACTCTAAAGAGGGATCGAGATAATGTAGTTCTCCCATTGAAGTACTTAGTATAATTTGTATATGATCAATGCAACTAGAATGTGATATTAGATGTGTTTTAGTTACTAGTGACTAGTGCAATGACTTGAGTAGGATTAAAATAATGTTGAAAGGTTGTGTGTAAGGAATAGGGAAGAGTGCTCAAGTGTACTTGCTTATATTCTTGCTTCTCTCTTCAAAATGAGTGCCAACCCTTCTAAATGGACTTAAAATTGCCTTTTATAGGGAAATAGATGATTATGGGTTAAATTAATTCATGTGAGGCTGATAGGGAAAAAGATAAGGAACCAAAATAATCTGACCATTGGAGGCTAAAATGAACTTGGACAATATCACCAAAAATAAAACACCCTAGGTTTTAATGCTCCTATCTTATTTGGCACTATTTTCTTGATGGGGATGAGACCCATGGGGATGGATCTAGGCCTAAAAGGGCTACTTGGGTCTGAAAGGGCTAAGTCTAGAAAGCTTTTGATGACTGGGAATCAGTGAAAGAAATAGCCTAAAATGTTTGTGTGAGCCAACAAGAGGACCTATAGATTAGGTGTTTTATCCATACTAAAGTTGTATAATTTCACATTTTTACATGACTACATTCCCCCCCCCCCCTTTATTCTAGTGATGTAACAAAGTGAAATACTAGGATAAAGGAAAATAATAAGCATGCCCAAACTTACCTATAAGGGTAAAGCTCATGAAGCTATGTGATGCTAGATGTGCATAGAGAGCACACTATGAATTTTGAATCTGTAATGAAAACATAAAGTAGATCAGTTCTTACTAGATATGCTATATCTAAAATAAGAATGTATAAGAGTTGAGTAAAAGGAAAAGAAAGGAATGAATACATCTTGCTAGGTACATGAACCAATATAAAACCTATTGTGATGTTGGAATGTGATGGATAATGTTGAGTGTGTGTTGAATCAAGAGTAATATCACAAATAGAAATGAGTGCTCAATTCCTTAAAAAGTGGCTCAAGAATGCAAAGGCTATCCCTTTGGCTCCATCATCACCAATTTGTGAAGTTAATGAATCAACATGTGATAATTGATGTTTGAACTATGTGTCCAATCCCTTTAAATAGGTGGCTCAAGAATACAAAGGTTAGCTAGACCTTTTGTCTCCATCATTGCCCCGTGTAGTGAAGCTATGAAGTGATACCGATATAGAATTGATGTCATATGAGATGGATCATGGAGCCCATAGATGTTCTATAAATTTGACAATGTGGCATGAATAACCTAAATGTGTGTTGGAAACTAGGCCACTCTTGGCCATTTTGAAAGATGGAGATTAGGATTGTATGAAAACCTCTTCAAAACTGATGTAAAATTCTTATGTGAAAGCCAACTTAGGAACTCAAGTACTTGAAAAGATAAATTTTTATGAAATTTTAACTCAAATGTGACACTTATAGATGGAATAAGGCATGCAACTACTAAGAATGCCTAGAATAAACAAACTCAAAAAGAAAAGAAGATCAATGTGTTACATACATTACCCCCAATCACTGATGTCTAAAACATGGATTTTGATATGGAAGTTATGCCAACTACGTAATATAAAATAAAAGTGAGAACCATCATCTTGTGCATGATAACCCATTGTATTTGAGAAAATTGTATTGAAACTATTGAATCTAACTGATCTAGAAGTGAAAAAATTATCCTTAAACTAAACATTTTGCCTATTTTTAGAAACCTTGAGTGTTTTCCTTCCTAAATAGGAGTGCCAAAATGTGGACACCCCTATGATTGGTGTTGCTATCCATTTTTATTGTTGTTTTCTAGTGTGAAAACTATCTACTGATCTAAAACTATCACTATTTTTCTACTTTGGTTTGATCAATTTAACCTCTAAATTTTGTATTGAGTGTTTTGAATGCTACTATTTTGACTATTAAGAGGTTTGATCTATGTGATAAACCCTTATTTGATGCTATCTCTTTTGAGGGTAAGAATGATGAACCTGTAATGACTACCCTCAAAAGAAAAGAGTCCTAAAAGTGTGCTAAGTTGTATAGATACAAGATATAACATTGAATATTTGATAAGATATTTCAAGATATATCAATATATTTGTATTGAGATATTGTTAGATCAACAAGGGTATGCCTAGATAGATATAACAATGTAAGAGAATGTGCATGATAATGAACTAGGATGGTAATGTTAGAAATTAGTTATTAGTTTTTAGTTTGTTAGTAAGCATGGAGGGATGGAGCATGATGTCTATCATGGAATCTAAGAAACAAGGTAAATATATGATTGGAATCATGGAATTGTACATAGTGAGGAGAGAACAATAAAACAAGCATACTAAGAAAGAATCAAGAAGCATACAAGGGTGGTCAAGGGGCCAAGAAAACAAGAGACATGGGAACATATCACTCAAATTGGAAGACAAGCATGAAAGGCATGTTTAAATGCCACATACATATAAAAGTGAACAAACAAAGTTGGCATGAGGGCCATAATCACATGAAAAATTACAAACAAAGGACATTGGCAGATGTCCTAAGGCACACACATGAAATAAAAGAAAAGGTCATTGGTAAATGTCCTAAGGTATAAGTTGAGACAAGTTAGAAATGGAAACGCAATCACATAAACTACATCAAGCAAGGAATGAAACCAAAAGTAATAAATAATAGATATAAACACATCTAACTAATCAAAGCAAATGTGAAAGTATGCAAAACACGTATAATACAAGACTAGGTATATGATAAGAAAGACACAAGTGCTACATACTTATGTAATGTCGATGTAGTAATGTGTGTATTCTAGTAAGGAATGTTCATCACTATGATAACTCAAAATGTGTAGTGTAGGAATGACATAACTTGGATGGTGTATTCATGTAGAAGATGCCCCCAGTGGGTATGTATATAGATGTGTGTCTCAAATTTAGAAGTAGTGATGCCCCCTTGATGGGTAGATTTAAGCAATCAAAGAGCTGGATGTTACTGTGCACACTCAAAATGGATCAAGTAAAGCATGGTAGTGTAGATAAATTGACATACAATGACATGAAATAGTAAATGTAAATCCTAGCATGATAGTAGAAATGTAAACATGGATGATGCATATAATCAAAAAATGTTTTTGGTGTTTTTGAAAAATTTTGAATGCTTTTGTATTTTGAGGTTTTATATTGTTTTTATATTTTTGAAAATATTTAAACTATATATAATGAAGCATGAGATAATATGTACAATCAAATGTTAGAAAGAAATTATATACAAGAAATGTGTAGAAATAACATACTATACATGGAATCTACGTAGATGATAATGTTCATTAGATTTTTGAGTTTCTTTCCTTTAAGTGAGGCTAGATAATACACTTCAGAGATAAGATTTTTAGTAATGATATAAGGACCTATCCAATCTGGTTTGAATTTTCCTTTGGTTTCTTCTTTGGCATTAACATTGCAAAGATTCTCTTTAAGAACAAGATCATTAACTTTGAATTATCTAATGTGCACTCACTTATTATAGGATCATTGGATATGTTGTTGGTATATTTTGAGGTATTATATAGCTTAAATGTGTGTATGATCTAAATGTTTGAGCTAGTGTAGATGCTTTTCATGATACTGGTCATTAGTGAGAATACCTTTAAGGGAAACATGAAGAAAAGGAATTTCTAATTCTAATGGTAGAACTAATTTTTTGCCATAAATGAATGAATAAGGGGTAGCCCTCATGAGCATATGAATGCTATTACAATAGGCCCATAGTGCAAAGACTAGCTGATTATGGCAATCATCACCAAATTTGGTTATTATTTTGCTCAAAATGTTTTTAATTATTTTTTTAGTGAATTATGCTTGACCATATCCTTGTGTGTAATATGGAGTGGAGAGCATGTATTTAATTTTATATTTGGTACAAATTTTTTTGACAATTTTTTTCTTGAATGATGTTCCATTATCAAAAATAATGGCTATGGGTAGGCTAAAGCATGAAATAATATGAGTCATGATAAAACTATAAATGTCTTCACCTAAGGTATATTGAAGTGGAAAGGCTTCCACCCATTTGGTAAAGTATTCTATAGTTGTGATTATGAACTTATGTCCATCGATGGACTCAATATTGATTTTTCTAATGAGGTTAAATCCCCATAACATGAACGACCATGGAGAAATAATAGGTTGTAATTATTGTGATGGTATATGTTGTAGGTTACTATGTCATTGACATTTATCACATAGCTTTGTGTATTGTAAACATTCATCTTCCATCATAGGCTAGTAGTACCCTTGCCAAAGGAGTTTGTATGACATGGTTGTTCTAATGAAATGACCACCACACTCATTGTCATGTATTTGAGTTAGAGAAATTTTGGCCTCTATCAACATTAAGCACCATAGTAACTGTCTGTCAAAATATAATTTAAAAAGGTCTCCACCAATGATTACATAATGAAGTTCTTATTTTTATAGTTTACGTTTGTCATTTTAGGAGAAAGTGTTTGGTGTAATAGATTTGTTGAGAAAAGTGTAAATGTCAGTGAACCATTCTAGGGTTGTAGAGCTATATTTAGTAGCTAAAATGAAAAGAGTGATCAAATTTGAATTTGATATGGATGGTGATTGTAATAATTTAATTGTAAAATTTACTTTATCATCATTGATACTAATGGGGATGAGTGACACAATGTTGGCCATAGCATCTGCATGTCTATTGTCTTTTCAAGGAATGCCTTTAATGGAAAAATAATAAAATTAGGATGATAAACACTATACCATGTTATGATATGGGATAAGGTGTTCTTCTTTTATTTGATAAACATTCTTGACTTTGTTGACCATGAGTTGGGAATCACCAAAGATCTAAAGAGATTTTATTTAGAGGGATTGTGCAATAAATAGTCCTAAGATAAGTGTTTCATATTCTAATATGTTGTTGGTGCATGAGAAACTTAATTTGTATGCTATGTGAATTATATGGATAGAAGGATTGATAAAGACAATACCTACCCCTATGCCAGATGCACATCAAGAGTCATCAAAGAACATTATCCAAGTATCTGAATGAGTAGAGTAGGTGGTGAAATCATCTCTGAATGTGTCACTTAAAGGGTTTGTATTTGAAAGTGGTGTTTGTACCAAATGGTCTGTAATGATTTGGCCCTTTATTGATTTTTGGAGGACTATTTTAAAGTCAAATTCTATTAATAACAAAACCTATTTAGTGATATGACTAGAAAGATGTGGTTTGGCTAGTAGGAATTTTAAGGGATCTAATTTTGTGATAACTTGAGTCTCATTATTTACCATGAATGTCAGAGCTTCTATGTGGCAAAAAATAATGCGAGAAATAATTTTTCTATTGAGGAATAGTTTTTTTCATAATCAACCAATGTACGACTGATGCAATACACTACTCATTCAATATTTTGATCATCGTGCTATGCTAAGAGTTCCCCTAACTTGTGATTTTTTGCTAAGATATAAAGTAAGAAAGGCTTGTCTGGGATAGGTGGTTCTAAAATGGGTAGACTTATAAGATATTGCTTGATTGTATCAAAACTATTTTGACAAGCTTAATCCCAAATAAATTTTGTATTTTTCTTTAATAAGTGGGTGAAAGATTGTATTTTATCAATAAGTTGGGATACAAAATGGCATATTACTTGAATCTTGCCTTGGAGGGATAGGAGCTATTTTAAGTTTTTAGGAGGTGGCATATTGATAATTGCTTTTACTTTCTTAGGATTAACTTTGATTCCCCATTGAGATATGATGAAGCCTAGGAGTTTACCTGACATGACTCTCAATACACATTTTTTTGGGTTTAATCAAATTTTGTATTGTTTGAGTCATGCAAAGATATTTTGTAAATCAATAGCATGATTTTTTTTTAATAATTATAAATTATATCATTGACGTAATCCTTGATAGTGTGGTGAATTAATTCATGAAAAATTTGTGTCATAGTACATTGATATGTGGATCTAGAATTTTTAATCTAAGAGGAATGACAATGTAACAAAATGTACCCCATGGTGTTGTAAAATATTTTTTTTCTTGATCTTCTTCAGTGATTTTGATTTGATTATAATTTGTCCTTTGGGTTTGACTATGGGAATTGTATTGGAAATCCATTCAGGATGTGCTACTGGGTGTGTGAAACCAACATCTAAGAGGTGTTGGATTTCATCTTTGACTAAGAGAGCCACCTTATGATACATCAAGGTATAAAATAATCCTATGGACTATTATAGATGTATCAAGTCTTGGAATATCTAAATATGACCAAGCAAAGAGATCTAAGAAATTTGTTAATGCCTGATGAATATATGCATCCTCTTCTTTCTTTAGGGTAGTAGCTAATAAGACAATGCAAGGATCTTTGTCAATTTTGAAATTGAAATTTACTATTTCTTCATTAAGTAATGTGGAATGATCGAGTGTATATGGATTTGTAGGGATATTATTATCTAAGTCAACTAATATATCAGGGGAAGAATCTATACTTTATCTAAAGTATGCTTGAGCATTTTTGTGGTTTGGAAATTAGTTTTTGTGGTAACAAGAAGGGAGGTCTTCATATGCACCAAGGAATTGCAAGAGGGATTCATCATTAGATAATTTATCTAATGTAAACATTTCGATTGAGGCCATGTTGTTGATAAGATTAAGTTAAATTAATGATAATGTGGAAGTGTTATTAACTACATTATCGATGTGTGCAATTGGTGGATAAAATTTTATGTGTTGTGAAAGGGTGTGAGAAGATTTATTTTGATTGAGGTGAAACTGGTATCCTAACCCTTGTAAGTTATGTTGTGTGGATGCCTCAATAGGATTGACTATTTCTTGTTCATGTTTCCCAAGTCCTTTGCCCTGATATCCTATCTTATTAAGATAGTTAAGTGTAAAAGGTGATGTGAATTTATAATCTGGTGCTGGTGTTACAATAGGGTTTAGAATTTGTTGATTTTACATGTGTTTTGAGGGTGTATTGTGATTATAGGTATGCTATCTATATTAAAGTGCATAATATAATTTTTCTGGTGATTCAACTGCTTGGCAATATTTAAAAGGCTCACTATCTATTGGGCATGTGTATATGTAACCTTTGTGACTAAATTTTAGACAAGTGTGGAGGGTGGATGAGATTGCATGAATATCATGAATCTAGGGCTGACCAAGTAATAGATTATAATTAAGGTCATTTGGCATGACTTGGCAAGTTGTTGGTAGTGTCTTGGGCCCTAGGGTAAATTTGAGTGTTACTTGACCCATTACGTTTCATGGAATGTTGTCAAAACCTCTGATGTTGATATCAAAATGGTCTAAATCTTGAGGTTATATGTTAAGATGTTTAAGAAAGGATATGTTTCAAATATTAAGTCTTAAAGCATTATCCACTAGTACTCTTTTGACTCCTACATCATCAATTCATAATTGAATATCTAAAGGTAGATTTTGTTTAATGATGTGTTTTGAGGGTAAATCTTCTTTTTTAAAAGAGATGTGCTCTTTAGACCATTACATTGTGTTGAAGATAGATGAAACATAAGATGGTTCAATAGAAACAAAGATTCTAGTATTAAAAAGGGTTGCATATAATGCATCATTGTAAATGTCTAATCACTGAAGAAGCTCGATAACATAAATTGTATCTAAAGGGGAGCTAGTATGAGTAGTAAAGCTATGGCCCTGGGTATAATCAACTTACCTGTCCTCATAAACTTGGGTGATAGCATGGACCACATGATCTAATATAGGCATGAAGCTACTAGTAGGTGTGGGATAAAAGCTAGATGTACCAATTTTGAAAGGAGGGATAGATATAACTGCTAGTATTTGTTGATGTCTAGTAGCGATAGGGATATACTCAAAAATAGCTAATGAGTTCTATGTATTGAGGTAGAAAGCATGAAAGTGGAGTTAAATGCATATAATTTGAGTCATTATTTATGGAAATATATATTTATAAAGAGTGTGTGATAGGCAAGATAGCAAGTAAGAGATAAAAATGTGACATTGTGCCTGAATGCATAGAAAATTTTGATATGCAACATAACATTTTATATTAGTTAAGCACAATGAATCTAAATTATTTTTCATATGAAAAATAGAGAGTAAAGGGTATAGAGAATGATTTTATGTCTAAATTCATAAATATATTTGAGTGGTAACATAATAATGTTAGCATGTCGAACATAATAAACTTGAATATTGTTTCATAGGAGATATAGAGAGTATGCAAAAGGCATATAGAAAGCTCATGTAATTTGAGCAATAAATGTTTTAATATCATCCCTTAGTATGAAAATTAAACATGAGATGCATAGAATGAAACTTTTTACTAACATATGATAGACTTCATCCTTCAAGTACATGATAGGGCCCATTATGGTTTTTTTATTATTTACAAAAAATGTGAAAATTTGGAAATAAATGAGCATCATTTTTACAATTTTACTATGGATGTAAGGTTATAACTCAAGAAACCAATAGCAGCTAGGGTATAATTTTATTTTATTTTAAATTAGTATAATAATTTGAAAATTTTTCTATGAATTTGTATAATTTAGCTTGAAAAATTTAAGACAATTCTAAAAATATTTTTAAAATTAGTAATATATTTTTCCTAGTGGTTTGAAAGTGTTTGTATGCAAATAGGACCTAGTATGTGCAAACTAGGGTTTGGGTGAGTTTATTGAAAATATCTCAATTAATTTGTAGTTTTTTAATTTTTAAATTTAGGAAAATATTGCAAAAAAATAAAAAATAATTAGCCCTAGGGTTTCTAGGGCTTTTGTGCAAAATTTTGAAGTAAGTCAGGTTCACCAAATGTTTTATTATTTTTGGAATATTAGAGTTATATTATTAAATAATAAAGGGGTTGATAAATGTAAATTAGTAAATAAATATTCAATAATTAACCTACTAATTTGTGTAAATAGATTATATTTTTTGCCTTTTCTAAATAGAGTAAGAAGTGAGAGAAATTATAACTTAGCTTATTTAGATTGATCTAAACTGAGACAAGGTCTGATACTGGAGGAGAAAAACTGATAAAAAGTCAAAAATAGGCCTCTGTAATTCATTTCTTGATTAGATAGGAGTTCCAAAAATAAGACACCCTACTATTTGGTGATGTAGCCTTATTCTAGCATTGTTATCTTGAGCCTAAAAGCTTTTTGGGTTATATTCAAGATACTTGTGTTACCTTTTTACTAAAATTTTAGGGTCTAGGAACCTATAGATCTCATTTTCAGCCTATTTTAATCATTAAAACCCTTAGGATCTCTTGGTTCTTGAAATTGAATGTAAACTTTGGAAAGAGAGATAAGGGGTTAGTGTGTAAAGGATATGTTGGACATACTTCACACCCCATGTGTGGGAAGGTTGCCTATATACCAATACTCTGAAGATGGATCAAGCTAATGTAGTTCTCACATTGAAGTGATTGGTATAATGTTTGTATGATCAATGCAACTAGAATGAAAAATTGGATGTGCTTCAGTTGGCTAAAAACTAGTGTAATGACTTAAGTAGGCTTGAAACAATGTTGGAAGGTTGAGTGTAAGGAATAGGGAAGAGTGCTTGAGTGTACTTGCTTGTATTCTTGCCTCTCTCTTCAAAATGAGTGCCAACCCTTCTAAATGGGCTTAAAATGGAATTTTATAGGGAAAAAGATGATCATCGATTAAATGAATTCACATGAGGTTGATAAGGAAAAATATAAGGAACCAGAAGAATCTGACCATTGAAAGCTAAAATAAGCTTAGACAATAGCACCAAAAATAGGACACCCTAGGTTCCATCACTTTTATATTATTTATGTGTTATTTTCCTAAGGGGATGAGACTTGAGGTGATGGATTTGGGCTTGAAAGGGTTTCTTGGGTCTAAAAGGATTGCCTGGGTTTGAAAGGGCTAAGTCCAAAAAGCTTTGGATGACTAGGAATAAATGAAAGATATAGCTTAGAACAGTTGTATAAGCCAATAAGAGGACCTATGGATTAGGTGTCTTATCCATATTGAAGTTGTATAATTTCATATTTTTACATGACTATAGTTGTACATCTATCTCTAGGCCAACAATTAACCTTCAACCAAAGTGATATGTCATCCTTTGACCCTCTACATAACAATCCATTGTACATCAAAGTTATTATAACATGCTATAAAGTGAAATATGTCCTCATAGATAATGGATTGGGTCTAAATATTGTGTCTCTAAAGATCATCAAGATTCTCAGGTATACCATGGCCAATCTCAACCTAGAAACAATCACCATCAAGGCCTATGATAATGAAGAATGGGAATCATAAGGAACCATCAAATTATCAATTATCATTAGGCCTTTGACCCAAAATACACTATGCCATGTGTTAGACCTTGATTTTTCATATAATATGATTTTGTGTATACTTTAGATATATGAGATTCATGCAATCATGTCAACATTACACTAGTGTTTCAAGTTATCCCATTTAGGTATGGAGGTCACCATTCAAAAATATTTATAACCATGCAAACATTACAAGCATTTGGAGGCCAAATACTAGATCTATAACTACTATTTTGTCTTGAATATGGTTCTTAATAAGGAAAAGGGGAAATAAATACTTGTTGATTCATCAG